>QUSE01000016.1:1240816-1384043 GCA_006508115.1 Apiospora malaysiana
TTTCCCCCTCAATTTTGTATTCTAATCCTCATTACCCGACGCCTTGCCCAAGCGGCCAACAAAACCCCCCAACCCACCATCCCAATCCCCCCCCCCCCCCAGAGATACTCTGTTCCATCAGTATCCATCCATCGACAATCCGCGATTGTACTTGACCACCGAATGAATTCAATCCTCATTCGCACGAGGTAGCCTACCCTTGGCGCGCACTTACATAAACCCCAAGTGCTATCCTCTCTTTGATCAACAATCACAAACACCCAACTGCTCCGTTACCAACCTCTATCGCTCCCCATATTTCCCCTGGTTTCGATCATCCCCCCCAACAACAACTTCGCGCGATGGCTCCTACAGGACCCCGGAACGGCGCCTCTCGCAACAACGCGCGAGGCGCAGGTTCGGGCAAAGCAGCAACTCGAGGTGGTATCGCGAAGCGCCGCGCGGGAGGCCCCATTAGAGTCGACAGAGATGGAGACCTAGACATGGACACATCCGCCGCCAATGGCGCCGGTGGCCGCGGCAAGAAAAGCAATCCAGCATCGGCCGGATCTGGATCTAGTCGCAAGACCACCCGAACGAATGCATCATCTTCGCGGCCCTCCAGGCCCACAAGCAAGGCCTCGCACATGGTCGCCAAGGTCATACAAGGAGGAACCGGAAGCTTGCACTCGCGCATTTCCCAAGGAATCGACCCATCGTCCCGGCACACTCGCTCATCCCGCCCTGTCAATGGGTCAAACAACAAAACATTGGTAGTCGAAGGTCTTCAGCACAGCAAAGCAAAGGACAACGAAGGCGGCGGTCTTAAGGAGCTTCTGATCTTTCTCGAGCGCAAGGCGACAACTGCCGGAAAGCTCAGCCACTCTGTCAGGATAAAGAAGGTATGTGTTTATATCCGAAGTCGAAGCAAAGCGTATCTGGGGGCTCTGGGGGGTTACGAAGCAACGCATCATCTCCAATTTCGTTATGCCGTATAGCTCGCAGATAACGAGGAGACGGATAAATTATTGACAACCGCGCGCCGTGTACCTATCCCGGAATCCTGGATCGTTGCCAAGGTTTTTACAGCCTTGCTAACGTCTAGCAGTCACAACTGAGAGGTGACCTCGTCTATGTCACGGCAAGCAAGGAAGATGCCGAGCATATTTTGAAAGTCAACGGCTTTGATTGGGCAGGCACCAAGGTTCACATCACCGAGGCCGACGATCAAGCACCCAGTGGCGCTGAAGCCTCCGGTCTTTCAGCCGACACCCAAAGTGTCAAGGAGAATCTGCGCACAATGTTAGCGCAGAGATACGACCCTGCACAAAAGCTCTTGAACCTAGCAAGTCTCGGCAACGATCCTTTGCTCATTCAGATGAATATGTTTCAAGAAAGCACTCCTCAGAAACTATTCAGAGCCTTGATGGTTATCTGCGACGAGCAGTTCAAAACTGCACAGGCTAAACGCGATGCCATTTCGAGTGTGACTCTTGCTAGTAACAACATCGACGACGTTGGCCAAGTCATGACCCTCACCGAAACTTTCCCGGATCTTATACACCTGGATCTCTCGAATAATTCTATCAAAGAGCTTAGGGGTTTGAGGAAATGGCAACACCGCCTACGCAAGATCGAAACCATTCTCCTGGTCAATAACCCCATCGACGCCTCAAACCCAACATACAAGGACGAATTGGTGTCGTGGTACCCCAAGTTACAGAACTTGAGCGGCACCCAAGTCCGGACAGCTGAACAGGTGGCCGCCGCCGAGCTTGCCAACAAGCCCACACCCATCCCACAAAGCGGCCCCGATTTCCGTGACATCAACGGTATAGGTGAACAATTTATCACCGATTTTATCCGAGGGTACGACATGGATAGACCAAACCTTGCGGCCAAATACTATGATGAGTACAGCCACTTCTCGCTGTCTGTCAACACACGATCTTCCCACCCACCGGACACGCCGCTTCCCCCATGGGGCCCGTACATCAAGCTTTCCCGGAATCATATAAAAATCACAACAACAGGGGCTCGACAGCAACGTCTTTTCAGCGGCATGGCAGTTATTCAAGATGTCTGGCAGAAACTCCCAGCCACGAGGCACCCCGATCTCGCCACTCAATTTGACAGGTACATCATCGATTGCCATCCCATCAGTGGCCTTGCCGACCTGTCTGGTCAGAGTCTGGCAGGCGTAGACGGGATGATCATAACCTTCCACGGCGAATTTGAGGACCAAGATCCCGAGACCAAGGCCACCACTCAGCGCAGCTTCTCGCGCACTATCTTGCTGGGTCCTGGCGCTCCTGGCAGAAACCCTATCCGTGTGGCCAGCGACGTGCTTACTCTGAAGGCATACAACCCCCTGCCTTCTGTACTTGGTTCGACAGCTACGATTCCTGCAGCTCCTGCTGCCCCCTCGGCAGCCATCCCGGCAGAAGAGGTCCAAAAGCAGCAGATGCTGTCAGAACTTTGCCGACAGACTGGCATGAACATCGAATATTCAAGAATGTGTCTCGATGTTGCCAATTGGGTCTTTGACCAGGCCCTGGCCACATTCAACGAGAAACGAGTAAGTCAGAGTAATTAAGTTTACGAGCATGATCCATGACTAACATTGAATAGGCATCTCTTCCTGCGGACGCTTTCGCTGCACCAGGTCCTCTTTGAGAAGGTTCCGGTTGCGAAAGCCGGCGTTGTGATAGCCGGCTATGGGTTAGAAAAAGGTTGCATTGGCAAGGAGTTTTGGCTTTCAGGTGGCCGGCCGTCTCATGCGAGAAGCCACAGCGAGGTGGCCAGTGCATTCTACTGCATGAGCAGAGTGTGTGATTGTATATATAGACGACAAAGAATCTCAAGCACGTTAGACAGCGTGCAGAGATGGGGACAGATTGGCCCCGGACTTGTGCTGCTGGGGGGCCACCAGTTCTCGCATGGACGCTTCGTTTGACACCCGATAGGGGATTCGACGACCACCTAGTGCTATATTCTCAGCGTTCATTTCTGGCGTCACAGACCGAGAGAGACAGATCTCAATACATGTCCATACAAAGACAGCGCATATTACTGCACTTTCTAGACTTGCGCATAGCGTACATGACGTGACACGATAGAATCTAGCGCGTATGTGTGGAAGATATGTCATTCTTTTGCAGGACCGGTGACTGGACTAGAAGACGGTATTGTGATAGCGAGGGCGTAGCCGCCGGCCCGTCAATCTCTGCATACAAAAAACGGAGCCAAAGAAAGCTTGGATTTCTTCAACGACGGCAATTGCGCCCATCTGGGGAATGGGGAATTGTTCGAGAAGATGCCGCTGCGGGCCAATCAGTGGCATAGTGGACGGGTTTGGCAATATTGGTTGGGTAGCGCGCGCTTTCGTTTGACACCTGTACCACAAGTACTCCGTGAATGTCGTTGTTTGGGGCGCTAAAGGAATGACTGGCGGAGGTGAACTGGGCGTTTTGCCAGTATGGGCATTTGTAAGGTTAGGATAGGAAGCCATTAGATTGACACATGCCACCCACGTACACATACAACTTCATAATCTTGATCACGCAGTAGGAAGATCATTTGCAAAGCGAACCCTGGAGGTAAAGGTCGATGCCGATGTATCTGACCCCAGCAGTGAAGCATGAAATCAGTAATATCCCCCAGCGACCACCTGTCCCGGCCTCTCTGTTGAGACCCATGATAGTTGGGAGTTGATAGGTTCGATACCCCTCACTCTCATGTGCTCCGGCGGCACGTCGTGAGGTGACAGCGTGCCAGACGGCTTCTCCCCTCCAGCCATGCTTTTCTCTTGCATGGATGCACCCGCCCTGTCGATTTACAGCGGATAGCTATGACATCGTCTCGCATAGTAACGATGAAATGCCCAGAAGCGCGTTGGATATGAAGTGCTACACTCCTACGACGAGCCATGGGCAGGCAGGCAGAAATTACCGTCAGAGGAACATTGCGACGCCGAGCTTGTCGCTACGATGGCTATAAACAGCTTGACCAAGCAAGCTTATGTGAGTTTTTTCTTCTTTCATGTATCGATGCCATCCACTCGGACATTGCGCTCTACAAAAATAGTATCTCGTATGCAAGTGTGCATATCAACCAGTCACGCGTGGAATTGACACATGGCTTTCACGGTTGTCCTCGTGGGATAAGGAAGGATTGATTGATTGACTGACTGTACGCATACGAATCCTGCCTAGGTAGTCTGTCGCCATAAGACAACTAGTATTAGTAAGACGGGTGATCCAAACGTCACCAAGGGATATAGAAACGGCATGGCAGCGCATGGCACCTACGCACTGCCTGCCACATGGCGTTGATTGTGTCAGGAAAAGAAGCTTCAATTTGGCTTTGGTCGATAGGTATTTCAAACGTCTGCTCCTCTGCTCCCATGCTCCCATGCTCCTCCCCTCCTATGCTCCTACAACGTGCAAAAGAAGACTCCGCCCGGTCGGGTCGAGACAAACGTACACACGCAACGCTGGCTAGCATCCCCCCGTCGGAGCCTACATGCCCGTCCGGCTTCGTTGCCGATATTCCACCTGCCACTGCAGATCGCGGATCGAAGCTGGCTCGTCATATTTTCCCGGCAGTGGACCGTGGATTAATGTGGAATTCATTGGGTGCATTTTTCATCAGCATCGGCTCCGACTGAGAGTTTTGTTTCTTTACCGGCCTGACGAAAAGGAAGCACAGAAAGCAGTCTGATGATTTTGATCGAGTGTTGGTTGGTGAGTGACGACTACCTACCTACCTAAAGCAGATAAGAAAGGCCTTAGCTCAGGAGGGGCGTGGCTGCGTGGTCTGCATGGATGGGGTGTTTCATAAAGATAGTCTAACCTTGATTGGCTAGTGGCCGCCGAAAGCGCCTCCACACGCAGGTATGGGTTGCATTTGGGGCATTTGGGGCATTTTGGGGCATTTTGGGGCCTTTTTTAGTTGCAACTTGCAACTACCACTAAACTAAACTAACTACCTAACCCAGCGCTGTCCGGCTCGCCTACACGTATCAGTGCTGAATTGTCTACCGGTGCCTCAGACTCAGCGACAGACTGCGAATGATGTATATCTGCGATGCGACTACACAGCTACCTTGCTACCACTGCAGCCAAAGTGTTTCCGGTGGACCAGGAGCCTTTTAAATGCAACATACCTCACGTATGTGCTGGGTAGGTTATGTTGTAACACCAACTCGGAGCCGTCACAATCGATGTTATCCTCCTGTGGTAACGTTATTGTCTTCTTTGTCACCTCAGGTAGGTCTACAAGTACATGTAGGTATGATAGTGCCACCTAGACACCTGAACACTCAGAGGAGGGGGGGCCAGACAGACAAGTCTAAAACTAGCATATCGTAGTCAGGCAAAGAAAAGGGATCATCAATCTGAGCGGCACCACAGAGGACACGATCTAGGTCGATTAGACTATCTCCTAAGTACGAAGGCCTCTTAGACAGGCAGACCACTGCTACCGCTTGCCGCCTTCGTTCTGTGACCTGTCCCGCCCAGCCGTCTTGGTGTGCCGTGGCATGCGTGGAAAGCAAAACTGGGAGAGTTTACGGTACTGACCAGACATGTTGTGATAACGCCATCAAGGCATATGTATCACATCGCGATCCGTGATCAGTGATCATCCTCTGGTTTTTGTTACAGTAGCAGCATCCGGCAGCAAGTAGGTCTAGGTAAGCAAGTCGTAAGGTGCCATAGTGAGGCGACCAGCGGCCGAGCGCATTGCCATAGTTTGATATTAAAGGAAGAAAAAATAATAATAATAAAATAATCATGGCAATACTACTGTACCTAGCAGTACTTACTAGAATGGGCCACCGATCCAACGTCTTCGTCGGAAGCTAGGAACGACGGTTGTGTCGCATACGATACGACATTGGACCAATGCGCGATGGCAGTCTGCTCCAGTCCAAATATCGGAAAATGGGCAATGGGCTCCATACCTGGTGTCTCCATTACCCATCACCCATTATGGACTTTTATCACCACCCATCGCGAGACCGACTGATCTCGGCGGTTGCTACTTCCTCAGTAAAGAGTATCTAATGCCTTTACGTATTATGCTTTGCTTTCTTCTGCTGAAAACCGTCCCCTTTCTTCTGCAACCTTCAACCTCAATCCCCAACTCCAAACCTGTAAATTTCATGGGATGTGTTAAACCGGCCCCCTCCAGCCACAGCCTACAGGGTATTTGCTAGTATCTGCATGGCGTCGCGCTACATCAGAATCACTAGTCTGCTGCGCCAGTCTGCAGGTACATTGGCCATCACCAGTCACCTTCGACCCTGCTCACGCCAATGGGAGCCCTAGCCAGTAGCACTGAGCTTGATTGGCCAGACGTTGAAGACGCCCCAGGTCATCATCCATATACTACCCTCGCTACCCTCACTACCCTCAGGGGTCTTCCTGCTGCTCTAAGTGGAGGATCCGCCATCGAACACACTCCTTGCCCGTTTTTCTTAGTATCGTCTGTCGTATCGTATTCCCTCCCTTTCGATCTTGGTGGTGATCCCGAAGCGAACGAGCAAACGAACGCGCCTCTCTCGCTCCCTCTCTTCTCTTCCTGCCATTGCCTAAAGTGACTGACATTACATTTGTTCACCGACCATACACATACGTAGAGTGAAGGAGGGAGACGTCACAGCCCAGTTGGCATTGATCCATCTTTCTCTCGCCACCTCCACGAACCACCAACTGCCTGATCTTGATAGCCATCTAGCAGCAGAGGACTCTATCTGCGGGACGGGATCGAGTAGTCCTCGTTCTTCCTTATTTCCTGCCCTAGTCTTCGTCTCCATCTCCGTCTCCACGACGCATAAGACAATACAACCTCAGGGGTTGGCCGGAGGAGGACTCGCTTTGGGCAAAAGCATGAGAACTGTGCGCTCGACAGGTTGAACGTCTCCGCTTTTTCATCTCCATATCCTGCGACACGAAGTCCTTCAGGAACACCAAGAAGCGGCTTGGTGGTGTTTCTTCCATCTTGACCTGCTGCCCCGGCCTTCGACACCGGAAACATTGCGCTCATCAAAACTTTGTTTCCGTAGATCACTGATTCACTCTGTTCCAACCCGCCTGCGCGCGCCATTACACACTCTTCAACCCCTACGACTTGGTGGACTGTCGAGCTGCTTGCTGCTCGTCGCTGTTCCGCCACGGATTCACTGAGTACTGCCATCTTCAGTGCTCCTGGGTTGTTCGCACACGATCTTGATCTTGACGGTCTCATCATCTCCTTCCGCTTCCTTCGTTTGCCCCCGGTGGCTTAGACCCCCATTGGTTACGCTGCTCAACACTGGACGTGAGACGAGCACTCTGCTTCGACCCTACGGATCGTCAATCTTTTCTGGAATCAAGAATTTCGGAACGAACTACATCCAACAAGGCCCAGAGGACAGTACAAACAGCCCCAGGAAGCTTTCATTTGTCAAGGTCTCAGTCTAGTCACAGTTGCCTCCCTTGACATCGCTCGCTGTTACAGGCATTGACTGCGCCTCAACACCGACCAATAGACGTTCAGGGACATCCCTGGCCAAAACTGTACTCGACATTATTCCATCTCTTCGACAATGATATAGTGATCAAGTCGTCTCGAAACTTCAGTTTCCTCTTTCCAGCACTTTGGATTCGCCGCACCATCCCGTCGACGACGACATTGACTAGTGGCCAGCGAACATGCCAC
Source organism: Apiospora malaysiana (assembly GCA_006508115.1). Taxonomy (NCBI): domain Eukaryota; kingdom Fungi; phylum Ascomycota; class Sordariomycetes; order Amphisphaeriales; family Apiosporaceae; genus Apiospora; species Apiospora malaysiana. Next base: position 1,248,500 of record QUSE01000016.1, read on the forward strand.
TTCCCAAACCAGCAGTGTCCCTCACGGGCGCTTGCTCGGTCATCCACGACAACACATTATACGAATATTCATCACAAGGGCTCCAATCGCTAGTATTGGAGGAGAAGGAGGTATGGAAGCGGTTATCGAACGGAACAGCGGTGGAGGGTGGAGTTTGCGTGGGCTCGACGCCAAAAAACGCCTCGAAAGCAGCGCTATACATTGTGGGAGGAACGTCGACGGATCCGAGTTATAAAGGCCTCCAGAAGTTCACGTATTCGACTGGCAAGTGGGAGACGATCAACTCCACCGTCTTGGATATCAAAAGTCGGGTGTGGCACAGCGCCGTTTATCTCAACGCTTCCGACTCGATACTGGTATACGCCGGAGCACAAGACGGCACAAAGCACCTGTCATCCCAAACCTTCACCGTCGAGGCATCAGAGCCGTACACAGTTCTGTCTTGGGAGTCAAGCGCTCCTCCCGCAATAGCCCCGATACTGCTGCAGTGGTCCGAAGCACAAGCTGTCATGGTTGGCGGAGACGCGACGAATACCAAGGTCATGCTTTTCGACGCCAAGAAAGGCTGGTATGATTCAAATAGCACACTCGCCGAGCCCATATCGAAGAGCACGACACAGGTGAAGGCGACATTAGTGAATGCCGACGATGGAAGCAAACACCTATACACGTTCGATATGAGCAAATCACCCAACGAGGTGGAACGAGTGGTATTGGTGGACGCCAAGGGACCTGTGGTCAAGTCGGTACCTATCCGAAAAGCAAAGAGTCCGAGCCCGTCTTTGGAGGGGAGAGAATTGACAGCCAGTAACTGGCCGCAGTACAACGCCACATTAGCTCCAACGACTATCAGGGATCAGTACTCCCTGGCCTCGGACCCGGACGGTTTGGTTGTTATGTCGGGAGGGAACGACAAAGACGACCTCTGTATTTTCAATGCGCGACAGAACTACTGGGTAAACGCCACAGCCAAACTGGTTGGGGCCGAGGACTTTGATATCGCCTCAGTGCCTACCGCTAGCACATCTGATCCGACCGATGTGCCATCCCCATTGTCAGTCCCAGAGCCCACCGAGACCTCTGCCACCGCTGCCCCGCCAGCGGCTGCTTCGTCTCCCAAGAAGATGGAGACTGGGCAGATACTTGGTATATCACTGGGTGTCATCTTCGGTGTTGCCATCATGCTTATTGCCGTATTGTTCTGGCTGAGACGCAAGAAGCAGCGACAGACGTACATAGAACAAGGCCATGCCCGAAGAGACAGCGGTGTTCCCGAGAAGAGCTATATGCCTGACATGGCGAAAGCATCTGGTGGACATTTCCGAGGCCACAACCAGCAGGCGTCAGCGGGATCATTCTCTTCGATGGCAATTCTCATGGGAAAAATGGGGAAGCCGTCCATGGAGCGCAAAAACAGTCAAAATAGTGGAATTTCCAAGCGCAGCTCAGTTAGCAGCATATTGACCAAACAGTTCAAGAGCACTATTGGACGGCCGGTGCCTCAACCGCGATCCTCGCCTATTCTTGAGTCAAGGGACGAAAAAGGCGTCTCATTTGCTGCCGAGGTCGAGGACCCCAAACCTAGGAACGGCCCTGCGGTGAACAGAGACGGAGAAACGAGGAGGAGCTCCGGTTGGAACCGCTATTGGTCTGGCGGAAGCACCTTGAACGTCTTTGGCTTTGGTTCGGGAAGCCGCCGCGAAACTCAGGCATCGGAAGAAAGCTCGCATTATTCCAACGGGAACCGCATGACACAGGACTCGGCTACCGTGCCGCCGCTGCAAATGGAAGGCCGCCCGTCTTTCAGCCGCGTGCACTCGAACAGCCCCGCCGTCTCGCACAATAACAGCGAGCTGTCGGTCGGCCTGCAGGGGAAAATCGAGCGACCGCTTTCCAGCACCTCGTCGTCGGGCTACTCGAGCGGCATCCCGCCCAGCGTCCATGAACAGTGGGATCCCACCATGGCCAAGAAGCCCTGGGGCCAGGACCGCGCGCCCAGCAGCGCCTACTCGGCGAGTATCTACACCACGCAGCTGGGCCCGCCTGCCAGCCGTCCCCCCACTGGCATCTCCAAGCAGCCCCAGCTACCCACGGCTTCTACCTCGAATGACATGAGCTGGCTGAACCTCGGCGGCGGCGACAACAACAGGCTATAAAAGAACAGAGCGGACGGTGCCCTGTCGTTTCCCGTTTCATCTTCATTCATTCGGCTTGCTGGTTGCATTGCATTCGTGCTGCACATATACCCTTCACGAAATCTGTCACGAACTTTGATTGTTATATATATATATACATATCTACTTTTCCATGTCCATCATTTATACCCCATCTCCATGGAGCGGCATCTCAAAACGGTCAACTACTTTTACTAGACGCATATTCCCTTGGGCCCCTAGCGGGCGGGCTGGCCGGCGCTTCAAAGTTTTAGTCTTTGCGGATTGAAGGAGCCTGCTATGGTATGGATCATGCGCATCCATCCATCATGGTTTCTTAGATGGACTTTCTACATATATCCGCGTTTGCCACCACTTTCTGTCACCACCACCGGCCTCTCTTCCTTGTCACATTAGAATCAGCGCAACCCCTCACCGACCGACCGACCGAGTCCATGAGACTCTCTCTACGCGCAACAGGACGCATTACTTGTCTGCAGTCCCCAAGCGCACAAAGCAAAACTAATCGTTTTCGTCACGGGTATAGCCGGCGCAAACGATACATAATTTTCATGTACATCCCTTTTCTACTATCAATTTCCTACAAGTCCTATTTGGTCCAGATCCGCGATCTGCGTTGAGAAACAAATACCTGGCCATATGATCGATCAGTTCTACCCAGCCTGCTCGCGTTCGTTCCTTGAGCATACCTACATACACTATGCATGATACCACAAGAGAGGCAGAGATGCGCGAGGGGGGCAGAAGAAAGCAGCGAGGAGGCGAGACGAGACGCGACAGACAGACGGATGGAGGAGGTGGAGCAGCAGCATGAGGAGATTCGACGTCGAGAATTCCTATTAGCGTGTCAGTGTGGGTGTGAAATTAAAACCATGTACTACTCTGCTTTTTACCCTCCGTCCAGAAGATGGAGGGCATCAAGCGCTCGAAATAGCAAATATATAAACAATATAATACAAATCGTCTAGTACCGCATTGTTTGGGGAAGAACACAACATATGTATCACACGGACTGCGTTGGTGAATATACTGCCTAGGGTCATATCCCAATGAGAGGTTGGAAAATAATACTGCATATACGTCTATCACATCCATCCTGTTTGGTCCAGTGCTGGGCTACACGTGTTGGCCTAACATGACCCAAGTCCATTGCTGCCACCAGATGTCACCAGCCCAACCAGCACAGTAGCAGAGCAATTTCGTGAGTACACACTCTTAGAAGGTAAGATATAGTAGAACATACATGTTTGCAACAGAATGAAGAGCAAGAAGAATAACTCGTGCCATTATTTTCTTCCGTCAACGTACCATGAATTACAAACGGAATAATAAGGTATAGTACTTCAATCCTGTCGAGGCAAGCGAAATACCAGCCTTCGCGCGACGTTGGAAGTTGCGGCATAAAATCAGCCTTCTCCTCGAACCAGTCAACCAATCCGAACGCCTACCCGACGCCTCAAGACCTCGTCTTGCCATATCTTCACACGTCTCATTACGTCTCTCATTGGCGTTCTCTTAATAGATGGGTCGTCCCTCCTCCCACTTCTGATGCAGATATGACTTTTCCTCCCCGGGTGATTCCGTGTCCGACCTCACGTCAGGGCCAAACGACACACGTCCGCTTTTGCGTCGCCGTGCGTTGTCTCCGGCCGTGGGACCGATCCATTCCCATGCTCTGCCTACCTCGCCGCTTCGGCCTTCACGCTGGCTTGTCCTCACATTACTGTTCTGCTCCACGACGGCACGGACTCTCTGCCAGATCTTCTCTCGCTGGCTTAACGAATGAATACTTCTCAGCACGTCGTCCCGAAGGTTAGGTAGGAACAGCCAAGGGTCGTCAATATCTTCTCCGAGCTGCTTTTGGTTTGCCAGTCGTTCCAGGACAAGGTCGACAAGCGCCGGAACCTGGGCCTTGGCCTTCTTGTTCGAAAGGTACCGGCTACGGGCGTAGATGGCAGTAAGCATGAACGAAATCAGAGTACTAATCTGGAGACTATATCGCGCCAGTCCGAGTCGGATGGATCGTTTGACGGCGCAGCGGATGGGAACTCGAGCGAGACTGGTGGACGATAGGTAGGTGTTTGGAACACCTCGGGAATCTCGTACTCTATTGTGATGCGTTGCGGTCTGGTTAGTTGCCAAATTTGTCAGAATATGAATTGGTTAGAAGATCCACGTCACGGACGACAAAACCGGCAACGAAAAAGGGGGCCAAAACTTACTCCTCGACCTTCACCTCGACCTCTTCGCGGTCCTTGACCTCACCAAGGGCACTGCCCCACAAGTCCTCAAACTCCTTGTTATTCAATTTCTTACTCCTCTTCTGGTTGATGACCTCCTTGAGATCCTGCTCCTCTATAGCTGGAGAATCAAGTTTGCCACCTTCCTCGTTGACAAGCTCACCACACTCGTATTTGGCCGTACGTTCACGCAGCTCCTCTACCGCCTTGTCCGCCACCGCCTTAACACGGCGGACTTTTTCACCGTCAGGCTCACAGGTGGGCGGGAGAGGGACAAAGCCGCCGAGTGATAGGGGGTGAGGCTTGAGAATATAATCCGGTTCACATTGTACAGTGAACTCGCCGGAGCAGTACGCATGAGAGGGGCAAGGTTCACACACAGGCTCCAATGTCTCCAAGACATACTGTGGCACTTCGATCTCCGGGGGCAAGACCGATTGCGCCCATTCAGGAACCGCTATTTCGGTAGGGACAGACCCTATCGACCGGCCGACACCACAGTACCCAATGGCGATCTTTTCTTGACGATACCACCCAGCGAAGACACTCAGTGCAGTCACCGCCATCACCGTCAATGATGTACCCCAATTGGCTTTAGGAGTGGGCCGGCTCTGTCTCGGGGCCATGGGCGCATGGCCAGTAGCAGCTTCTTCGGCTGCCAACTCCAGCTGCTCCTCTACAGTGAACTCCTCTCCGGCATCCATCATAGGCTCGGGTGTAAACTCGGGCGTTCTGCTACGAATCACGCGGCTGGCTGGAGTCTGAGGTCTCAAGAATGCGGATACGGGTGCGGGCGCGGGCGCGGGCACGGGTGCGTGCGCAGGTGTATCGTAAATGTCTGCGGTGTAGGAGGGTTCATGGGTCCTCCTGCGCGTTGATGAACTGCTCGCTGGTCGCGAAGTCTCGTGGCCACCAGTCCTGCGTCGGCTGCTCGACACCTCTGAAGGCGGAGAACTGCCGCTTTGGAATGGATTGTCCGAAGTGAACATGCCCGAGGTACGCCTGAAGAACTCGTCGGACTCCTCGGCTTTGAGTTGCGGTACGATCTCCAGCTTCTTGCGCGGACTTCGCGACCTTCGAGCGACATCTGGCTCCGGGACAGTTTCGGTATCGGAAGGCGGTTGTAACTGACGGCTGGAGGCTCGCGGCTGGCGTTTAGCGGGACTCCGTGCGGGTGGCATGATAGCGTGGTCAGGCTCTTCGGATTTGATGCGCGTTGAGGTCTTCCTGGGCGACTGAGAGCGACGCGTTGTTCGGACAGATGGAGGAGGCGCCAAATCCTCTTGTTCGGCAAAGGGATCTATGCTCTGGCCACGTTCGGCATCACTGATACCCTTGCTAGACCTCTTAGCCTTCGCACGGCGATCCAGAATCTTCTTGGCCTGCGGCACGATGTTGTCGTTGAATATTTCGACGAGCTGAGCCTTCTTGGCGGTGGCAGGATAGCTGACGTTGTGCGCGACTAGGACCGACCGAAGCCGCGGCATAGTCAACGACCTGGCGTCGAAGTCGGGCTGTAGGTATTCTTCCGAGTCCGACATATTGCGCGGTGTATGTCGGTGTAATCCAGTGAGGAAGTGGGAGAAAGAAAATCAAGTAGATGAATGATGAAAGAAGACTTCCAAGGAAGCCAAGGCCAGTCTGTTGGTAGGCTTCACCAGATGCTGGGGCCAGATGTAAGTTGTCTTTGTTTGCGGTGGTCGCGGTCGCTAAGGAGGGAGCTATTTCTGGAGGCACGCAGAAATGACGTCTAGTAGAGAAGAGAAGGGAAGGCACGCCAAAGACCTCCAACTTTGGGCTGTCACGAGCAAGCCCAAATCACAAAGCCAAGCAAGTTGAAATTTAAGACAGCAGGTCTCACGATCTCGAAGTTTGTGAGGTGGACTATATGTGCAAATGGCGGGGAGATTTTCATTTGCTGGAAATGAAATGGTGAACAAGCAGAGTGGACTTTTGCGACCACTTGGCTGCTTGTCTCTGTGGCAACAATGGGAATGGGAAGCCAAAGACCCCAAAAAAGACCTTTAGAAAAAGGACCCCAGCTGACCCGGATAGCTCCTTTGCTGTCTAAATTGCTACGTTTAGGTAGGTACCTACGTAGCATGAGTATGTACTTGTACCTACTTACCATATTAGACCCTGTAAATTCCAGGCCCATTCAATAGGCAGCAGAGGTGGCAGGTGGCGCATGACTCACTCAATTACGTGGCGGTGCTATACTCTGTGTGGCTAATACCGAACCCGGTTTTAACACCACTCTCAGGAGGAGTTGATTGAACCTTGGTTGTTATCCATACCTTTAAAGATGTATTAACAAAGAAAATAATTACTTTTCATTAATGATGTATGTATGTAAGGAGTGTGTATAGGGAACATGGTCTCCCTGGGACACGTCGGCCCCATATCGAACTAATACTTTGTATAGTTTTGAGCCGCAAAAGCTGAAGAGCCTCCACCCCTATTATGCATCCAGAACTGGATGCTAGGATCAACAGACTGGGTGTCTTGCCTGGAACCTGCCACCGACTACCACCAACCAACTCCTGGTCTCTGAAGACTAGTAGTCTACTGCTCTTGGATGAGCGACCACCAATTACTGGCCGCAGACCAGCGCCACGCTCTTGAATCCGAAAGGCAGGATGTTACCTCCGTTCACAATGCCGAGACCTCCGCCTGTCATAAGTTTCCCAGGGTAAGTCGACTCGACACAGCCCGTCTGCTGAGTGGAGAGACCACCGCTTTTGATCGGCTCTCCCGTGCATCCCGATTCCGAATACACTACTACCTGGCAGCCGGCGCCGTCGTTCTGGTTCAGAGATGCCGTGAACGAAGCCGGGTAGTGAATGTTGCACGTGTTGGGGATGTTCTGACACCCTTTGCTTTGGGTGAGAGACACCGGGTCGAACGTACACAAGTTCGAGAAGACCGGGTCCGCGGTCTTGCATAGCGGTGCCAGGTACGGCGTCACAGTCGCAGTAGAATCATATACGCGCTCGATGACTGCGGCGTCAGTACCGGCAACGGCCAGGAGAGACATAACGACCTTGATGAATTGCTGTGTCGGGAAGGTGGTCAGTTATTGCTCCAAAGGTTGTCATGGCATCTGGGACGAACTCACCTGCATTGTGAAGTATGGATTCAAGACCGGAGTTGGCTTGGTATATATATGCAGGCAGGTATTAAATGCACTGAAACAGTTGCTCGCAGTTTTGGATCAGACCAGCGTGACTGGTATCAGAGAAGTGGCGATGATGATGGAGCTGCGATGGTGAGTGTGATGATGAGGATTGTTCTGTATATCTGGGGAATCCATGGGATACTTATACCTGATATATCACTATAGCGTTCGTACTCAAGTTCTGGCATGAAGCAGATAGATCCAAGACCAAATTGCCTCTTTCCGTGCCGTTCGGCCCCTCGCTACTCTCAACTAACCACCAAGCCTGCCTGTCTAGCACGACGATAGAGACGGAAAGTTCAATAACTCATTGCTGGTGTCATTTCCATGGACGTATTGGGCTACGCTACCGAGGAGAAGCCCCCATGGGCTCTCATGCGGCCTTATCTCGGCGCCGGGAGCTTTCCCCAGAGGAATTCTCCCTGCTTCCCGCAGGAGAAATATGCGACGTCAGGTTGATGATCCTGGGGGCGAGCTACTAGGTACTCTTTGATCTGGGCAGTAGAATGCATGACGTGCAACTCTAGCGGCGTTGGGTCTGGATACAGATGGCGCTGTGCCAAGCGACAAACCCGTCCATCACTATATCCTGGTTCGTCGCTTAAGCTCATATAGTCACGGGAGAATGATTATAGTCTTTGCTTTAGTCAGTGCCAATAATCCGGGTGTGCGGCTTATGCGGATTCTTCAGCGCAGCAACTACATAGCCGGGAGCAAATGGGGCTGCAGGTAAGTAAACACCAGCCCAATATCGCGCCGAGGACTATAGTAACGGATTGGGTTCTTGTCATCATCAGAGGCGGCTCACATGAGGTAAGCAACGAGGCTGATGCCGGGTAGTGCAGCCACCCCCTATATCCTCGATTGTAGGTCAACGCGAGAAAACATGTGCCTGACAAGTAACCACATCAGACCATTCGAAATGAGAAGGACTAAATGCAGGCAGAATTCGACAAAAGAAGGCAATTGACCGAAAATGTTATTCGTATGGGAGCTGTGGGTGTGGGCTTGATATAATGCACCGCTCCCGTATGCGAATGCTTCCTTCGAGACTGTCAGTCCCAACGAGGAAGTTATGATAAGACAAGACCAAAAGAGACAACGCGACCAGGAACTTTTGCTTGAAATCTCATATGTGAAGTTATAGATATCTCCGAGGTAACCTGCATTTGAAAGGTTGCTGCACTTAGCTAACCGTACATCTTGGGGCGCCTTAACCTTAGGGGACGGTTGATTTGGTCAGGTGATAGCGCGGAGTGTGTGAGTGTGTGGGGGGAGCGCGACGCGGGTTAGAGAGAGTGTGGCAGAGTGGGCTTGTCCTCGTCCTGCCTTGGGAGAGTGGTCGCCCTCATCAGGGCAACATCAGGGCCACATCCAGCGCCTAATAATTTACTTGCTTTTTACCCATGGAACAGGCACCTATGGATTTGGAACTATGAACGCCTGCGCATTTGGCACAAGTGAGGCATTTCAATCTCAAATGCTGTTTGCATATCTGTTTTGTCTCGCCCGTGACTGAGCTCTACCTCAGCAGATGACGTTCCCACTGCCTCAGTTCCTTCGTCATGGCTCCGCCTACGAAGCGTCGCAAGCGAAATGTCGTGCATGCCTCGGACGACGAAGATGATCCCAAGCCCCAAACCAATACTTTAGCCAACTACCTGTTTTCATCCCCAGAACAGCCTCACTCAACCGCCACCACATCGCATGCAGCGTCACCATCTCCAAGTCCTACGGCCAAGCGGACTTTGCGCCCCTCGAATGTGAACGATCGAAGACCGCCGCCGAAGAAACCACTACAATCTAAAGCCACTCTTCCAAGAAAAGCTGAACGACCTGGCTCGAGTACCAGTCCTAGGAAGACAAGGAACCAAGCTGCAGCCATCGAAAAATCCCAGGGCAAAGGAAAGACGGCCGACCTCAAGACTCTGTTCTCTCGGCAAGCTGAGAGAGGTATCACCACACCTTCACCTCTAGTGATAGACGATATATTGAGCGATCCGATATCCGATGAAGATGGCGCAAGTGAGATTGTGACCACAACGACTAGTCGAGTGGCTGCAAATGCGCGCAAGCGCTTTAGAGATGGGACGCAGGGCGAACCTGGCCATGGTGTTGGACCAGTTCTCACAGCAAGCCAGAAGTTCCTTTGGCCGCCTCGTCCGACAACTCCGGTTCCGCCTGCCGACGATCAAAGGCCGTGGTCTGAACGCTTCGGTCCATCCAACCTTGAGGAGCTAGCCGTTCATAAGAGGAAGGTGGCGGACGTGCGAAAATGGCTCGAGGATGTCATTGCCGGTAGGATGAGACAACGCCTGCTCATCTTAAAAGGCGCCGCAGGAACGGGGAAGACAACCACGATGCGTCTTCTCGCCAAGGAAATGAAATGCGAACTGCTTGAATGGAGGAATCCCACGATTTCGGGGACAGGCTTTGGCCTCCAGTCGGCTTCGTCACAGTTCGAAGAATTCATGGGCCGCAGTGGCAAGTTTGGACAGCTGGATACAGATTTAGACTTGCCAGCTACTACTAACAATGCGTCCACAAAGACGAAGGACGACTCACGCAAACTGATCTTGATCGAAGAATTCCCCAACACCTTTACCAAGTCTTCAACCGCATTACAATCTTTCCGAAGCACAATATTGCAATACCTCGTGGCCAACACACCCTCTCTAGCTTCATTCGGCCAGCCGTCATCCAAAGCCCCTATCACCCCCGTCGTCATGGTGATCTCAGAAACACTTCTCACCACGACATCAGCAGCAGCCGACAGTTTCACAGCCCATCGCTTGCTGGGCCCGGAAATTACGCGGCACCCAGGCACAGCAATGATAGAGTTTAATGCAATAGCCCCAACTCTTCTTGCAGGCGCCCTGGACTTGATTGTCAAAAAGGAGGCTCGTAAGTCAGGCCGGAAACGCACTCCTGGCCCATTGGTGTTGAGGCGTCTTGGCGAAATTGGTGATATCAGAAGCGCTATATCATCACTGGAATTCTTGTGTCTCAAGGGTGACAACGACGCCGACTGGGGGTCAAGAGTGACATTCACGAAGCCGAAACGAGGTGGGAAGGATAGCGTTGCACTCACTAAAGGGGAGCAAGATAGTCTCGAACTGGTCACGCAGCGCGAGTCGAGCTTAGGGATATTCCACGCCGTTGGAAAAGTCGTGTACAACAAACGAGATGAGAAACCAATGCCTCCTCAATCCGCGGAGGGAAAGGCCGAAATCTTACCAGGCTTTCTATCTTCAAGTGCCCGACCAAAACGCTCCGAGGTCTTAGTTGATGACCTCATAGATGAGACGGGTACCGACACGCACACCTTCATATCCGCTTTACACGAGAATTATGTCCTATCATGTGCACCGACTGGGCCTAGTGATCAGTCCTCTGCCGTCGACTACATAAACGAGTGCATTGAGTATCTGTCAGAGAGCGATCTGCTATGCCCGACTAACGATATGTTTTTCGGAGGGCGGGGTTTCGGTTCTGGAGCATTTGCTGGAAGAGATTCAGCAAGTCATGTTCTACGACAAGAGGAGATTACCTACCAGGTGGCTACAAGGGGGTTGCTTTTCTCGCTACCAAACCCAGTGAAGAGAATCGGGACCACCTCGAGTCGAAAGGGGGGCGAGGCTTTCAAGATGTTTTATCCTACGAGCCTGAAGCTCTGGAGAGAAAAGGAGGAGCTCGAAAGCATGGTCGATCTTTGGTCTACAAAGTTGTTGAGAGGCGAAGAAAGCACGGCACAGCATAATATTACTGCGGGTGCATCAGCATTCCGTAGACCAAAGCCCAACGCCAACCCCGGTGAATGGCCAAACAAACAGCAAGCGCCACATGGCAGTATGAGTCAAAGCAATGCGGCAGAGCACACTACCCACAACCAGGAAGCGCCGTTGCTGTCCCTGGGAAGTTCTGCGCGCAAAGAACTCCTCTTGGAACGATTACCTTACATGGCCCACATTGCACGGAGCCGGAGGACGTCGTTCAACAACTTTAGATTACGAGACCTGGAAAAGGTGGTGTCTTTCTCAGGCACGCATGGGACCCTGGATGAAGAGGCAGCCGATGTTGACGATGCAAACCTTGCCGATACGGAGACATGGGCAACGGATAAACCCACGGAGGAATCATCTCCACGCAAGAAGACATTGGCGATCCGTCACAAGGGTGACGGATCTTTGGCAGGACCAACAGCACAGAAGCTCGTTTTGAGTGATGACGATATCGAAGACGATTAGACCCCGGGGTGCTGGAACCCAGAAAGCAGGTCTTTCGCTGCAGGAGACAGACTGGGCTGGGATCTCATGGGGTTTAGTGTATAAAAGGGGGAGGGCCGAAGTTCATTGGCTTACCTTGTGTACAACTATTATCGGCCGTAATTTTGGCAAACGCACATTCCTATGTGGATAACATAGCAGGAGTCAATAGCTAATTCACATATAAGAGACGAAGTCACATAGTAACTCAAGTTTTGTCTGCCAGGAGCAGTTTTCCTGTTGTTCATTGCTTGCATCTACTCGGGGTATTTATGTGTATGAATTAATGACTGGCCATTCTAGCACCCTGAATCCCTGTTCCTCTTCGAGGTATAATATACATTAGACACTGGTCACTGGTCTATACAGCCTGGGGGGGGGGGGGGGGGGGGGGGGGGGGGGGGGGGGGGGGGGGGGGGGGTGGGGGGGGGGGGGGGGGGGGGGGGGGGGGGGGGGGGGGGGNGGCCCCAACCCCCACCCCCCCCCCCCCCCCCCCTTCTACAGGCCGTGAGTCAACCAAGTTTATCCAGCAAATATCCGGCGCTCCAGGCAAAGAATCTCAGGTTACGAAGCAGGGAGCTGCGATGCTCTATCCAAGGGCCCCATGCTCGCCGGCACGGAGTGCACAGTCGCAGCGACAATAGAAGGCACTCTATTCCTTCAGCTGCAGCCGGGCATTCCAGCCTACAATACACCGGATCAGGTCCCAATCGCCGTCCAGCCCGACCCAGTCCGTGACCACGAGGCCGGCGCTCCCGTCGCCAACTGGCAGCCTGTGGGGGCCCTTACCGGCCTCGCCGTGGCGGAGGGCCATGTATTCAATGATGGCCGGGTTGACCTTGGCGGCGATTTTCTCGGGCCAGCAGTTGGCATTGAAGAAGTTGCTGGCACTCAAGAAGTTGACGAAGAATGGCTTGTGCTCGTCGCCGGGGGGCAGGTTGACGGCGCACACGCGCTCGGCGGCGCGCTCGAGGTGGGCGCGCGCCAGGTCGATCTTCTTGGAGATGTTGTGGGACTGGTCCATCTCGTAGAAGTCCTGGACGCGCGCGAGGCCGGGCCCGCCCGTCGGCGCGTCCTCGCAGTTGTCGGGCCACGACGAGCAGTCGAGGCCGTAGCCACGGCCGCCGTGCTCAGCGTTGAGGGAGTCGTCGTTGGCGTGGCGGCGGAACAGGACGACGCGGCCGCGGGCCTCGCCCAGGCGCGGGATGCGCGGGTCGGTCCACCACTTGCTGCTATCGGGGGGCGCGTAGCGGCGGTGCAGGTGTCTGGACAGCTGCTGGTCGGTGCCCTTGCCCGTGCCCTCGCGCTTGATGCTCATGATGAGCGTCTCGGAGGGGTTGGCGTCTAGGAAGCTGTAGACGTCGGCGAGTAAGTCGTGGAAGTACTTATTGCCTGTAAGCGAGATGGGGAAGGCCGAGTGGACCAGGATCAGGTCCGACTTCTTGTCGTCCGAGTTGACCTGCACACGCACGTCGAAGAAGCGGACGCCGTTGTCCAGCTGCTCGCGGATGCTGGCGGCCTGACATCTCACCGAGGGGAGCGCCACGTGACAGGTCGGGCTGTTGTGTGTGCCCGGAATGGACAGGGCAGTCAGCGGCCACTCGTCGCGTAGTTCCTTCATCCAGCTCGACAGGTGGGTAGAGCTGTAGATGGCCACGCACGCCCCGTTGGTCACGTATACGACGGTGTACTCGTGGGGGCCGTCGTCCAGCTTCTTCATGACCAGGGACCGGCGCGACTCGCCGGGCACGTCGACCTGATACTTATGTCCGTCGTACTCAAAGGTTAGGCGCACAACCTCACGGCCCGGCTCGGGCGCCTGCACATCGGTGGTGCGCGTCTCGAAGCGGCCTATAGGAATGGACAATTCCTGGCGATCCCGCGACTCGCCCTTGATGCGAGCATGCTGGGCTACGCTCGAGCCCTTGAGCACGCCAGAGATTTTGCCCTTGATCTTGTGTTCTCCCCCCGATGTGGGCTTTCCGTCAAAGCGTTCGACGAGTTTCAGTTCCAGCGGCGTGGCAGTAAGGTTACGAATGGTAAGGTCGGCCATTGCGATACTACTGGTGTCCGACACAGTCCCATATCGATCGGGGCATAGGAAGGAAAGGAGCTTCGCGCTAAACCTACTTATACCTGTACTTTTGGAGGCGGTTGCCGACATGGCATATGTTTGAGGCGTGCGTCAGCTAACTGAGTCGCCACGGGTCCAAGTGTTGCTGGTGGTGACGCTGGCGAGTGTCGTGATTGGCCAGATGAGTGGGTGGAGTTCCCCTTAACCTAAGTGCATCTCAAGATTCTAGGGCGACTTGAGGCTGGCTGGCTGGCTGGCTGGCTGGCTGCAACGCGCCGGGACAGCGCGTGTCTATATATACCTATACCTATACCTATATATACACGTGTAGGTTAGGTATGTATGTATGTATACGGTACAATTGGCGTCAGGCGAACGAACAATCTGGAACTTGTCTGGCGCTTAAATTACACAGTGATCATGAAAATGGAAAAGAGACGGAGATAGGTGCGGGCGAGTTTACAACATTGTAGGAGGAATATTAACCAGAGAAGTTGATTTGTAGGGTCAAAGGGTGTATGTACTCCGTGTGTTGTTCAGGTGATAAAGTCGGGTGCATCAATGATGGATGGGAGCGTTTAAGCATTTAATCCGAACTTGTGATCCGAGCTTCATCATGCGCCCTACCCAAAACCACACGCATACTTGCCTGTCACGCTCCTGTTCTTGAGCCTGCTTCTGCTCCTGTTTCTGCTCCTGCGTGTCACATGAGACACCAAAGAAGACGCGCCGCCTGAGGCGACCAGGGACTTGAACGTCGCCTACGACACGATACAGCATAGGATAACACGAGATGAAACACCTGCCGGGAATGGCCCGGCCCTCTCGCCAGAGCTGTGTAGGAACCTAGGTAATTCGAACCGCGACAAGCAACGCGAGCTTCACGATGGGTTTCAGTAAGCCCAATCGTAGCCAAAACTCCTTCTTCGCATGTGGTTTGGATGCATTTCAACAGCCGCATCATTTGTATACTTGTTATTCTTTCAATTCTCATTTGTCTTTCGACGGTCCCAATATGAACAAGTACGTGCAGTGGTTACTGTTGTCTGCATGCCTCTTCTCTTGCGCCCAAGCTCGCCAGTCTCCCGACTGGCCCTTTTACAATGGAGAGATTTGTCCATGGAGCCCCTTCCACCTGCCGTTTTCCATGTCTTGTCTTATTTCTGACCCGCATAAGTCGAAATCGACTGATGACGAGACAGATACTGCAGCTGCAGGAAATGGCTGGACCGGGCCTCATTCCTGTCTTGGCAGATTCTGTGTCTGGTCCAATGATGGTTATGGGGACGGAGGAGCGTCCATCGTGACAACGCTGTCGAACAAACACAGGGTAGCCCAAATTTCCGAGCGGGCTCATGATGTGGATCACGATACGTCCCATTTCCGAGCTGCTGCGATTCCGGGGAAAGGCATCGGCCTGGTGGCTACAAGATTAATACGTCGAGGCGAAGGGATTATGGCCACACGCCCCGCTCTTGTTGTCCATGAAGACTTAATAGACGAGCTTGAGCTGGGCAGCCAGAACAAGTTGCTGGATCAAGCAACGAGGGCCCTCCCCCACGAGAGCAGGCGGCTTTTCCTAGCCCAGGCTGGAGAACTGGGTGGCCATCGTATAGCGGACATTATGTTCACCAACTCCTTCCAGGTCTCCCTCAGCATAGGAGGCGATTGGCACTTTGGTAATTTCCCCAAAGTGTCACGCCTCAACCATGACTGCCGACCCAAGTCAGTTCTAGCCAATCCTCCAGGAGAAGCGTACATTTGATATCCGCTAACAAGGGGGGGGAAAGCCTCGCCTTTTATATAGACCAAACCCTGACGCATCGTACCCATGCGATTAGGGATATACAGGCAGGAGAAGAGCTCACCATATCGTATCTGGACTCCTTTCGCGCCCGGGCTGTTCGCCAGGCGAGAGCTCATGCCTCGTGGGGCTTCTCCTGCAGGTGCTCTCAGTGTAGCCTACCTGATAAAGAGGCGGAGGCATCCGACGCGAGGCTCTTCTCGATATATCAGGTGGAAAACCAACTGACGGACCTGAAGAACGCAAATGTTTCTACGTTAACTATCGAGAGGCTCATTGCATTATACCGGGAGGAGCGGCTGGGCCATAAGATGGCAGATGCTTACACCCTAGCTGCTCTAAACTACAACACGTTTGGCGAGGAAGCCATGGCGAAGGTATACGCGAAGCTGTCTCTTGAGCAAGGCGTATTGGAACATGGGCCCGAATCGGCAGACATGGAGGCCATGCGGATTCTAGCCATTGATCCCACGAGTCACTGGACGTGGAATACGCGACAACCGTAGAGTTCCTCAGCAACTCCTAGTCTCGACCTCAGCTGGCTTTGAGAAAAAAAAACTTACCTAGGTTATGTAGTATTAATCAGCTATACAAGGGTGTGAACATGATTGCATAGCAACCTTAGGGCATGCAGCGACACATGGCATGCATGGAAGTCTTAAGACATGGCTACGGTGTTGCCAGTGGTAGAGTCATATATATGCGCCTGCTGGTTGCCCCTCGTTCGAGGAATGCGTGACTGGCGCCGATGATGGTGAAAATGGATGGAAATGGAATAGGGTGCTCCGGCTTGCCAGCTCAGCAGCCCGCCTGGCTGCCTGGAGCCCAGGCGCTGATGGAGGCGCTGACGGAGGCGCTGATGGATAGCGGTCTGATGATGGTGCAATCAGCATGCCGCCCGCTCAGTAGCCTGCTCAGTAGCCCGCTGTCCCACCTGCTGGAACCAGTAAGTTGTAGGTGGGAACCCGGCAGCAAAGCACGAGCATCCCTGTTGATCAGGTCCCTTTCAGGTCCCTCTCAGGTCCCTTAGCTTGACATGCCTGATGCCTTTTGCCCCCCCCCTCAATCGATGTTCCTATTCGATCTCCCCACCCCAGTCGTGACCTTTTTTTTTTCTCTCCTGGAAGGGGGGAAGGATCAAAAGAAGGTTGATTTCGAGAGGTTCAGCCGATCTTTTTGAACCCCCAAGCCAAGGCCCAAGTCCAATTGTAGTTTAATAACCTAAGGTTAAGAGCTAACCCAAGGCACATGCAACGCTGCTGCAACAACCCCCTTCACTTTAACGCCCGCTCGCTCCACCGCTTATTTGCTGGCTGGCTTTTGTCGGAGCGAAAAGTCGGGTTGTAAACAACACGTCGAGAATTTCGGGCTCTTATAATAATAAAAAAAGAAAACGAAAAAGTCGGCAGACTGCCCACCCCAGTCATCAGCTTCCAAACTTGTGTTGTAGTTAAATCGAGGCAGAACAAAACCCTCTCTGTATACATACCGTACACGTGAAAAATATATATTCCCCTGAGTCACCTTTTCGAACCCTAGCGAGCGAGTCTCTCAGACATTCTTACGTCAAGCGTGCTTTCCCCCACATCAATAACACACACTGGCAACTGGCTCTCGCCTCCGATCAAGCATACGTGCATCTGTACTACAACAGGTAGCACGGCATTACCTAAGTAGCCCGACATCATAAGCGCACCGCATCCATCTTGAGCCTCGCCAGAGCCACGCTACGCTACAGCCCCGAGCCCTCTCCTATCCGACTATCAGCAAATCAGCATATCCGCACATCAGCAAGGCGGTCCGAGCAGCAGGTTCCGACCAACGAATCCCTGAACTCTCTCCCGCCCTCTCGCAGCTTCAAACCGGGGGAAGCAGAACAACACACACGGAACAAGTGCCAACCAAATCATCATCATTATGGCGGAAGAAAACCACTGGGTTCTAGAGCTCCTCGAGGGTGAGTTACGACACCTCGTCAACATTATCACCGCCACGGTTACGGCCGAATGAAGCGCCTTGAAGAAAAACAAACAAACACCCCCCAGACTAACCAAAAACTATGTGCAGGCGTAGGACTACCCGAGTCCACCATCCAACTCCTCCAAGATAACGTCCTCCACCCGCAGACCCCCTTCCAGGTCATCGGCCGGTCGGTGTACCAGCGCGCGCAGCAAGCCTTCGAGATGGCTGTGCCCGTGGTGCAGCCGCTGGTGAACCGGGCCGTCACGGCCCTCAGCGACTCGCCCGATATCGTCATCGTCGGCGCCCTCCTCGTTTTTATCGTGGCCGCCCTGCAATTTCTCTTCTGGGTCCAGCGCGTCGTGCTGTTCTGGACGCGCATGACCATGCGGCTCATCTTCTACGCCATCCTGGCCGGCGCCCTCGCCGTCGTCTGGCAGCGCGGCCCCGAGGCCGCCATCCGCGATATCGTCATCTTCGTCTCCAAGATTGCCGGCTACGCGACCCTCCTCAAGAACTTCTGGCTCAGCGAATACGAGCGATACGACGCGCAAACCAAGAACGGGCGTGGCATGTCAGGCGCTGGCATGTCCAGGAGAGGAGGCAGATAACGCAAATAGGAACGGCAGCAGGTAGTGGCCCTTTGGATTAGGGTGGCGACCACATGCGCGCATCTGGCATACTTACCAGGCTAGTCTACACTGCAGTTACAGGATCTGACGAAATAACGATGCTTACGTTCTCTTTTTTGGCAATGAATTATGCTATGAAGCTCTCAAAAATGGTATCAAACCCTTTAGTACGCCGGCGCTATGCACATTTCCCCCATATCACGTGTTATGTATGCTCAGTCTCGCGACATATCCCCGTGACTAGTCCTCCATGTCACCCATGTCCTCGAACTCGCCCCCCTTGAGCTCCTTGGGCTCCTGGGCCTCGTGAAACTGTATGCAGTCGTCGATGTAGCTGAGGATAGCACCAACGCTGTCTTCGTCTTGAGCGTCCAACTTCAAATAGCTGACCATGCTAAAGTTCTCTATCAGGCCTGCCACGGCCTGGTTGAGACGCCGGAAGGATGCCCCGCGCATAACGGCATCTCTGTCGTTGGGGCCCGCATGAGCATCGTCTTCGGGCGCCTCTCCGTCGGCGGTGCGCCTCGCCTTCTCTGCTGGGTCGTCTTCTAGCAGAGTCGGATCCGGCGTGATGAAGCGCTTCAAGTCTTTCCTGCGCACTTGGTCCTTGACCAGATCCATCTTGGACAAGATGTTGATGTGGGGAGTTTCCATCATAATCATGGCCGACATGGCGCTGAGGGTGCCTGAGAAGAACTTGGCGCGGTCGACCACAAAGGTCGCTTCGAGAAGGTATGTTGCGCAAAGCCGGATGTCCAGGGCTCCGGGTTTTGTCAGGAACCGCACCAGGGCCGGAATGATGGGCACGTGGGTGTACAGTTCGATCTGGCCCGGCAGGTCAAAGATAATCATGTACTCCTCCGTCAGGGGTTCGAGGGCCTCGGTGAGGAAGTCGAGGTTCTCCATGAGGAACTCGAAGCAGTAGATCAGGCCGCCGTTAGGGCCGAGGCCCATCTCCTCCATGACATCCTCGAGCGAGATGAGGTCCTTGATGTCAAGGTCGGGGCTGTGCTCGAAGCTCTCGGCGGCCGGGTCGAGGTTGACGTAGAAGCTGGATCGGCGGTTGAGATTGAGATGCGTGATGAGGGCAGCGCAGAACGTGGACTGGAATGCCCATGTTGTGTCAGAGACGGGACGCGGTTACTGGTTAATGATGATATGCCCTGGCGTAACGTACCTTGCCCGCCCCGGCAGGGCCCATGACCATGGTGCCAAACTTGCTCATGGTGATCGGAAAGGATTATAAGTTCTTTAGTAGGTATTCAATGTGTTGGGTCAGTCCTAGAGCACTCGGCCTTGCAGTGTGATAGGTAGGTACAGTGAAAGCAGCGGCTCGCAGGCTTGGTTCCTCGAACTTTTGGTACCTAGGGGATAGAGTTTTGGTCGGAGCTGAAAAAGTTGGAGGGGTCAGATTGGGATTGGAGGGGCAGCTGTAATGTGATTGGCTATCCTGTATCCTGGCATTACTGTATCTCGGATTCTCAGTTGATCACGGAAGCCACGGCTGCCGCTTACGGCTGCTTACGGTCCCTTACGGTGGCCGAACCTTGGGGCCACAGAGCATCTACGGCCGGGGATTCTAGAATGTATTAAGAAATCATTGCCATTGGCGTAATTTGACTCCAGGCCGGGAGGTAGGTGGCTCATGAATCTACAGATGGGCCGACGATTGAGCTCGAGTGGCAGGCTTCTAGCTTCTCGGCCATACCCTCCGCCAAAGATCGAGATGGCCAGCATGAAAGAGTCTAAGTACGCCCAGGCAGGCGTCAGAATCCCAAGTGTAGGGATGGGGATGAGGTGTTGCTTGGCTTAAGTATGAAGCCCGGAGTGGGAGTCCGCCGGGGTCTATCCCAACCCCCGACTCAGGAATATGCGGTCATCATTCCAGAAAGCCGCCACGCATACGGACGGGGGGTACCACATCAGAGACGAAGACCAAAGGGACAAGTACAACATGCTTCGATACAGTCAGCCAGCCAGGACGACCTGTCTGCACGTACAAGAGACGACTGGGTTGACGGGAAAACTCCTGTGTTTGTCCCGACAAAGAGACGGTTGCCAATGCCGACTCTCTTGTCCGTATCTGTTGAAAGGGGGACCCAGAATATTGGCTGGATGCCGAAATGTAGAGCCAATCCCTGAGCCACGTTTTGGAGGGTCGAATGCATTGGTGCCCCCGCACTGCTTTTAGATGCCAGGTCTGCCAGGGTACCACCCACTCAACACCCACTTGTCCTTCTGCGAGTCTGCCATCTGCACCATTCAGACGCCAGCCTGCTTCTAGGGACAGTACTAGGGAAGCGGGACGAAGAAAAAAAAAAGCGAATGGCAGGAACGGCTTGTGAGCGGCTTGGGCGCTAAGGCGGTCAAGACCCCATCGGCAGCATGCCTGGTAATAATATTTGGCGAGATGGCGCAATCGAAGGTGGGAAAATTTTCAGAAGGGCGGGCTGGGTTTTAGGGTCCGAAGTAAGACAGCCTTCCGACTAGAAGGGTCGATGGAATGAATGTATTAGCCAGTAGACATCTGTACTCGAACAACGTTTGTATGAGACAGTCACTGGCACAGGCACAAGGGGCCCCGACTACTGTACTGTGTCGAAGAAAAGTTTGTAGGAAACTGGGACAGCAAAAGTAGGAGAAGTTCCTCTATCCTACCTTAAGGTTACTTGATCCATGCTATGCGCTTTGTGCTACTACTATGTGCTACATGCATGTATGCTGCCTGTCAGCATTTTCTGACTCAAATTCACCATCGACAGCAAGCCCTTTTGGTAGAGTGTTAGAGTATGGTATCCCACGCACCCACGCACCCACGCACTCTGTGCACGGACTCGTATGTGTCAGTCGAAGGTTAAGTCAGAAGAGATACCGTGGATTTGGAAGACTGGTATGGTTCAGGGTGGCTGGCACGTAGTTGGCCAATGCATACTGTAGGTACCTATCCAGCAGACAGTTCCAGTTCTGGTTCTAGTTCCAGTTCCCTACACCTCAACTGTTCGGAGTATGTTTGATACTGTAAGCTTACATAGAATTGATACCGATCAAATGGAGCTCGTCTGTCAGGGGTCATCTCGGTATCAGCTACTACTATCAGCACAGCGCATAGAAGTAAGTACTCGGTAAGAAACAAGTAACTGCATATAGTAGGTAGGTAGTGAACCTGCATAATTCACATGAAAACATCCATTGGTCCGTGGCTTCAAGATTGCAAGTGCAAGGCATATAGGTAGGTATGTAGCCATTGAACATCTAGTTGATGTACTTCTCGAAACGTTTATGTCGGGATATCCAGGTGTCGGAAGTGTACCTACTACTAATTCACAATTACAAGTATGGAAGTATGGGGCAGCGTAGTATGTAGTATGTAGGTAAGTATGTATGTGTAAGTAGTCGATTTGGAGGAAGGACTATTACCCCTCCTTACCCTCCTTACCCTCCTTACCCTCCTTTACCCTCCTTCTGTGCCTGGTCGATTGAATCATCCTGGCATCCATGTCGAAAAATCAGCGGCCGACATCGTTCGGCAACTAATAAACCGCTTCTACATCTCAAGTATTTGCCCGACTAAGCCGGGTGCCACGAAAAAGAACGAACGGCCCAAGGTCAACCTACCACTACCACGAAAGTCGCCGGATGTACCCAGGCATACCAAAAACGTAGTAACCACGTTGGTAAGTTTCCTTCCCTTTTGGTTGCAAAAAAAGACCGACCCGAACCTCCCTCCCTGGTCTAATAAAACCACCCTTCCCCTCCACCCTTTCCAATCTCCCAATCTTCTCCCAATCATCTCCCTCTCTCTTTGTTCTCTCTTCCCTCTCTCGATTTCGGGTATCGTCAGGGTTTCTCGTCTTCTTTTTTTTTGTTCTAATAAAAAAATAGCATCTTTAAAGATTGTCGTCGCTTTCGAATCGCTCTCTCACCATGCCTGCCACCAACGGTACTTCGGGCGATGCCTTCGCCATCGTCAACGACGGCGCCTTCCTCTTCACTGTAAGTTGATACAACACGATACGACACGCTACCATGCTCCTGCGATGCTTCTGGTGAATTGGGTCGTCTCTTTGGCCACCCCGTTGATTCCCATACTGGCTATCCCAGTGATGACATGATGCGAAAGATTCCCATGGCATACGCGTTGCTTACCCCTCCACACCTCCCCCTCATTTGTCAATTGGCTCTGGAGAAAGAAAAAAAAAATTCCCAAGTGCATAATGCTAATCAGGATGTGATGATAGTCCGAGTCTGTTGGCGAGGGTCACCCTGACAAGATCGCCGATCAGGTCTCCGATGCCATTCTGGACGCCTGCTTGGCCGAGGACCCCATGTCCAAGGTCGCCTGCGAGACTGCCACCAAGACCGGTATGGTCATGGTCTTCGGCGAGATCACCACCAAGTCCCCTCTTGACTACCAGAAGGTCGTGCGAGACGCCATCAAGGACATTGGCTACGACTCCTCGGAGAAGGGCTTCGACTACAAGACTTGCAACCTTCTAGTCGCTATTGAGCAGCAATCTCCCGATATTGCCCAGGGTCTTCACTACGAGCAGGCTCTCGAGCAGCTTGGTGCCGGTGACCAGGGTCTCATGTTTGGCTATGCTACCGACGAGACCCCCGAGCTCCACCCTCTTTCTCACTTGCTCGCCCACAAGCTGAACAAGGCCATGTCCGCCGCCCGTCGCGATGGCACCCTTCCTTGGCTCCGACCCGACACCAAGACCCAGGTCACCTTGGAGTACAAGCATGACGGCGGTGCCGTCATTCCTCTGCGTGCCCACACCATTGTCATCAGCGCCCAGCACAGCGAGGACATCACGACCGAGCAGCTGCGCAAGGAGCTCAAGGAGAAGATCTGCGAGAAGGTCATCCCCGCCAAGTACCTCGATGACAAGACCGTCTACCACATCCAGCCCTCTGGCAAGTTCATCATTGGTGGACCCCAGGGTGATGCCGGTCTGACTGGCCGAAAGATCATCGTTGATACCTACGGTGGTTGGGGTGCTCACGGTGGTGGTGCCTTCTCCGGAAAGGATTTCTCCAAGGTCGACCGATCTGCTGCCTACCTCGCCCGATGGATCGCCAAGTCCCTCGTTCACGCCAAGCTGGCTCGTCGTGCCTTGGTCCAACTCTCCTACGCTATCGGTATTGCCGAGCCTTGTTCCGTCTACGTTGACGCCTACGGCACCTCGGACAAGTCGGCACAGGAGCTGATTGACATCGTCCGTGCTAACTTCGACATGCGCCCTGGTGTCATCGTCAAGCAGCTCGACCTTGCCCGCCCGATCTACTACCAGACTGCCAAGTTCGGTCACTTCGGCACCAACCAGGAATTCACGTGGGAGCAGCCTAAGGAGCTGAAGTTCTAAATTCGTTCTTATGAGGGTGAACTCTTATTATTATACCAGCGGAAGAATCAACTTCTTATCGCATAGACAGGCGTTTTGTGGGTTTAGAATTCATGTTTTTGGCGATTATTCCCCTCAGAGGACACATAGCATGGCGTACGGTATTCAACAATCCCGTCTCGGCAAGGTTAAAAAGGCCTTGGAAGACAGAATCGGTTTGATTTTAAATGCTACATAGCAAGGTGGCACAAAATGTCCACTAAGAAGTGGAAGTATCAATGGAATATACCCATTGCGAGGGCGTGGCCTCATCGCCGCGCCCATTGGAGACCAACATATCTTCGTCTTGATTCTTTCTCCAATGTGACCCGATCCATGTTCTTGGCAGTTCTACTGCGGTTCTTGCTATCTGATTGACCGACTGCCAGGAGGTTGTGTGCTATTGGCACAACGGCAAATGTACACCTGTAAGAAAGGAGTCATTCGAAAGTCACCATTTTCCCATTGGTCGCCTTACGTATTCATATTGCCCGGCGACTTCCTCCAGTCCTTCCACGAGCTTCTCTCTGCCCCTGATGTGTTCATATGGTCTAATCATCTTCGCCATCACAGTCATGGTCTGGTTACACCACGCATACCTGGCCGGCCTCCCGCATCACTCCCCAAGGCAGTAGCGAGCCTTGTCTGCGAAGAGTTCCATATATTAGAATGGCAGAATCATCTCATATTTCGCTTTTCTTTGCTTTTGATGTCCAGCTTCGAAGGCCTCATAGGTATCCTCTATTCATAGCGACAACAATAGTTAATTACAGCCAGCAGCGACGTCAAGTCCTCCTTCAACATGGCAACGGAAACTGCCAAGGATCTCCAGTCCCAGGATCATAAAGTCTTAATGGACATTATTGATGGGCTGCGTTCCAGGGGAGTCAGCCGTTACATTGACTTGCCACAAATTGTTGCATGCGGAGGACAGTCGTCGGGCAAGAGCTCCGTGCTTCAAGCCATCTCAGGCCTGTCATTTCCGGTGGGAACAAACCTTACTACGACTTTTGCCACGGAGCTTGTTCTTCGACACACTACGGAAACATCGGAGGAGCGATGCAGGATCTCCATCCAGCCGGGCAAGGATCACTCAGAGGATCAGAGGAAGAAGCTCGAGGCGTTTGGCTTCTCTACGAGCTTCGACGAGCTTGACGTTGGGAATGTTGTGGATGGCGCACGCGATGCCATGGCATTGAGCGATTCTAGGCGCTTCTGCGATGATGTCCTTCGCATCGAGGTCTCGGGGCCTACTCAGCCTCATCTTACCATCGTTGATCTCCCAGGCCTGTTCACAGCTGGAAACAAGGACCAGTCTCGAGAGGAGGGGCAGCTGGTGAGATCGTTGGTGAGGTCCTACATGAAGAACCCACGAAGTATCATCCTGGCCGTTGTCTCTGCCAAGAGCCAGTTCGCCGAACAGAGTGTAACGGAGTACGCACGGGATCTCGACCATGGTAGATGTCGAACTCTGGGTCTGATCACCAAGCCAGACACATTGCCTGTCGGGTCGGAGATGGAAGACATGTACTTCAGGATGGCCCGGAATGAAGATGTCGAATTCCGTCTCGGCTGGCACGTGGTGGTGAACCGCGATTACCCGGACCGGACTATCTCGAATACTGAGAGAAACGAGAAGGAGGCCGCTTTCCTGTCAAGCGGCATCTGGGACTCGCTACCGCAAAGCCACAAGGGCATTGCTGCTTTGCGGAACCGCTTGAGTGAAGTCTTGAGAGACCATATCATTGCTCAGCTGCCTCGAGTGGTGACTGACATAGAAGACGGCCTCCATGAATGCACAGACAGACTCGAAAGGCTCGGGGCGGCCAGGGGTACCCCAGAAGAGCAACGCAAGTATCTTTTGAATGCCAGCCATCGCTTCTCCAGCTTGATCCGGTCCGCTGTCGATGGCGTCTACGGAGACTCCTTCTTCGGGAATGCCCGGGAAGATGAGGGCTACCACAAACGCCTGCGAGCCGTCGTACAGAACACGCTAGAAGATTTCGCTCAAACCATGCGAAGGAATGGACAAGCTCGTGAGATCGTGGATTTCTACACTGAGGCCCGGGAGAGCAAGGTAGCTCCCCAAGTCGAGAGATCCGAGTATCTGGCAGAGGTTCGTCGTTTAATGAAAAGGACCCGGGGCTGCGAACTTCCCGGCACCTACAATCCCCTTATCATCACTGAGCTGTTCCGCGAGCAATGCCAGCCCTGGTCAGGCATTGTCGACGAATGCTCGACTCGGATTACGAATGCCGTCGATTCCTCGGTCGATGCCATTCTCTCCCAGGTTGTTGATGAGGAGACAAAGGACAGGCTCTGGATGGGTCACATAGGCGAGACCCTAGAAGGGTTGAAGACGGTGCTTCTTACCAAGAACTCGGAGCTGCTGAACAGCCACCAAAGCGCTCATCCGATCACTTACAACCATTACCTGACAGAGACAGTGCAGGAGATAGAGGCCAGGCGCTACGAAAGAGACTTGCGACGTGCTCTGTCTCGCGATTTCGGTAGCGCGCCCAATACAGCGTTCCAGATCTCGATCAACGAGATTGTGAATGCCCTTACTGCCCAGAGACACGCAGACATGGGAACATTTGGGGCAGCGAACGCGGTGGACATGTCAGAGGCCTACTATAAGGTAAGCCCGCCAGTATATCCACAAACCTATACAGTAGGTAGAACGAATCGAAAGGAACTGACCTTTGGATTTCTGTAGGTGGCCTTGAAACGGGTAGTCGACGATGTCGCGAACCTTGGTGTTGAGAACTGTCTGATCTCGAAGCTGCCAGAATTGTTCACCCCTGAGACTGTCGCGGAGCTGAGTGACGCAGAGATCGGGCTGCTTGCGGCCGAGAGCCAAGAGACAATGGATGAGCGAAAGGCCCTCCTTGTCAAGTTCGAAGTGCTCTCGAAGGGCCTTGCGGGGCTGAAGCGCCTTACCAGGCACCACCCACAGGCCGACAGTAAGTCGACGATCAACTACTACAGTTTCTAGTAGAGTACAGAGCGTCAACTAACACTATTCACAGTAGGGCCACAAACCAGCGATGATACCTCTACCACGTACTATCGTTCCGAGGACGGCGAAGAGGAAGAGGAAGAGGTGTCATCGAACTCCCCGAGCCTGACTCCTCCACGCCTGACTGCGGTCAGCCGTGTTAGGGAGGCAGACATCCCTGACAGGACACCCCATCTCGCCAGCCCAGCCCGATGGTGATACAGCTTTGTTACGGGCGTCGATCTTGACCTTTGGGCACCCAACACCTGATTCCTGGATTTCCAAAGGTTATTCTTCTAGTGATATGGTGTTGTCTGGCGCCATCATTCTCGTGGCCACACCCCGTAGTCCGTCTAAATCCTCTATAAACAGAGCACAGTTGCAGGAAAACCAGAAAGCGAAAACACGTTTAGTAACCCGCTAGAATATGAATGTGGTGATGGAGTAACCAGTATGGTACCGACTTACATCGGGTCCCCTTCCCGGCTCGTAGCCCCACCTACCCCGAAAGCCATGCCGGTCGTACCCCGCCAACCCACCAAAATAAATCCGCCCCGATGGATATAACCTAGTGGTTGCCTGCCCAATCCCACTACTTAGGCAGAAGAGCTATGTTCCAGTTCTCAAAGTGAGCGGAACTACTTCCTTCAGTAGGCATCCCCTTTGTGTGCAGCTAGCCAGCATCATACCCACGATCATTACATCGACCGAACCAACCCCATCTCCAATAACACAGCCAATCGCCTACCTACCAAGTCCGAGCATACATCCTCAAGATGCCCGCGCCTTCGCCCCTCAAGATCGCGACGGACGCCGTCACGCGTCTGACCAAGGAGGAGAAGATGTACCAGAAGGAGCTCACATCGCAGGAGGCCCGCGTCAAGAAGCTCGAGGCTGACCTGAAGAACGGAAGCGGGAACGAGGACGGCAATGCCGAGTTCATGGTGAAGCAGGAGGTGAGTTTATGGTGCTGCATGATCGCCATCTCTTTTCGTCTTTCAACGGCCGCCCCGGTTGTCAACTTGGATGTCATACTCCTATCTCATTTTGTACATATCAAAACTCTCCTCGTCTATGCATAATTCTACAGGTTGGCTAACCAGTGAAATTTCCCCACGTCTTAGCAAAAGGCCATGGAGGAGACCAAGGCAGTGTTCGGACCCCTCAAGACGCGCATCGGCGAGGCGGTTTCACGGCTCGAGGAGCAGATTGCTTCGGCAGAAGGCGACAGCAATGCTAATGCGGACGAGCTCACCAAGGCTAAGGAGGTCCTGGCCTCGACCCCCAAGGACGATGCTTAGATGCAGCGGAGAAAACCATGGCCGGGGAGGAGCACCGACAATGACCGTTACGATGAATGAAGTGTGCAAAGGCTGCGCATGCATGACACCATACTTTGAAGACGCTCGCTTGCGTGAACATAATTAGACACGATTGGAGGACTGGCATGGCATCGTAAAAATACACGTCGATTCACATCCAAGGGTATAAGCTGTCCTATCTTCTGTTTTGCTAGAGCCATGCATGATTCTTTGGCACTCCCCAGCCGAATAACCCTCTTCTTCACGTTGTATCCATCTGATCGTCAGCGCCGGCAGGTGCGTCAACCGTAATCTGGGGTGTTTCTTCCTTAACGCCACCCTCAGTCATAGGCGTATCTGCAGCTGGTGCCGTCTCGCCCATTTCCACGTCCTCGCCCTCTTCCGGTTCGCCGTCCTTGCCACTATGACTGCTGCCCGGGCCGCCACGCACGGCCGGACTGTTCCCCCGTAGACTCGGCGCCAGACTGCCCCCTCTAGAAAAGCTGCCCGCTGCGTCCGGCTGAGGCTTCAGATTATCTGTGGAACCAGCATTGCCTCCGGCACCAGGACTATCCGGCCGCGGTGTGCGTCCCGAGCTGCTTCCTGGTCTTGGTGTGGCATTGCCGTCGCCATGTCTCGCGGGCGTACCATTGCCGCTTTGGCTGCCGCCCTGCTTGCCGCCGCCGGGCGTGGCATTTTCGTTATCCTCGCCGTCCTCCTCGTCCATGCCCTCGCGGCGCTCGACCTCTTCCTTTTCGTCGCGGATGAGGCGCAGCAGGTTGACGCCCTCGCCGACGAGCTTGTCGAACTGCTCCTTACGTTCGCGCCAAGTGACACCGTATGTCTCGCTCTCGCGCTGTAGCTCGTCGCACTCCTCGGCCAGCTTGTCGAGGTTGACGGCCTGCTCGGCGCGCGGGCGCAGCATGCGGTTCGACGTGATGCGGTCGGCGAGCTCGTCGAACGACTTGCGCTGGGCCAGGGTGGCGCGCGCCTCGTCCAGCTGCGTCCGCAGGCTCGCGTTGGACGACCGCACCGCCTCCATGGTCTCGAGGATCTTGCTCCGGTCCGCAGCGTACCGCTCGCGCTCCTTCTCGTTGGCCGTCGCTAGGAACTGTAGCCGCGTGATGGTGCTGTCGAATGCCGCAAAGTCCAACTGAATGTCCTCCTTCAGCGTCGCCGCGGCGTTGCTGTTGCCGTCGCCATGCACCTGGCTCATGTAGCCGGTGGGTGCGGCATTGGTGCCGTCTTGTTGGAATTCGGGCGCGCCGCCTTCGGGGGGCGGTGTGGGGAGCTTCGAGGCGGGTAGCTTGGCGAGGGCGACGTGCTTGGAGACTCGCTGAAAGGGACGGTTTTCTACGGGCAACAGGCGGTTCTTGTGCAGCTCATCTTCTTCGTGCTGATCGAGAAGATCATAGCGAGTTGCCGGCATGATTGTTGGACAATCGATGTTTGGGGCGGGGATTCTGTTGGGAGAATGACGCGGATTCCTGTAGTTGAATGCAGAAGGGCCGGCTGTTGAGGCCAAAGCAGAATTGACTGTGGGAGGTTGAGCTGGGGCGACAATAATAAACGGATTGAAGCTTGTTGTTTGGAGGAATTGGGATTTGGTAAACGGGAAATGGGAATTGGATTTACTGGCCCTGTACTGCAGACTGGGATCATTGATCATTGCATTTTAAAGTGGAGCGACTATACAGCAGCACTTTTGTGCAAGTACATCTACGTACCGAATGAATGCCCTTCTCCATGGTTTTTTCCTTCAAAGTCTGTACTACAGGTGGCCTGAGGATAATCCCATATTAGGCTCGAACGGAAATTGAGGTATTTGGACCACATGTTACGATGCAGCATCTGCTATCTAAGGGTAAAGGGTAACCTATCTTACGAGGTTTCTAGCTTTCCGCCGCTCATCCTCATTGAGCACCCATTGTATGCCGTCGTCCTCCCCTTCCGCCATGATCTCATCCCACTCGTCGTCTTCCATGTTGGCCACCATGAGCATCTGCGTCACTCTGGCATAAGCTTCTCTCACGCTATAGTTGCCCTTCGCTACGACTCGGACTATGCCCGAGAAGTCTCGCTCCATGCGGATTGCGCCGAACGCGTTGATCCTGCCACTCGAGCTCCAAATCCTCTTCTCTAGCACCACCGCGAGATGCTTGGCTGTGCTCATCATGAGCGTGCTGAACGTCTTGGGCGTCATCAACCGCTCGACAGGCTTCATTAGCGCATTCCACCCATGCTCGAACCTCCGCTGTACGTGGTCCAGCATTTCTTCTTCGTCCTCATCGTTCTGTTGTGCTATCTCCGCCAGCTCGTCCTCCGTCAACGTGTAATCAGCATCACGGAAGGTGTCCAAGATAATAGGACGCAGTCTCTGCTTGACCACCATGTTTAGGAGAACCTGGAGCCCATCCGACAAAAGCTCGTTTGCTTTGGTCGAGAAGGATGCGTTGAGTGTTGTTATAGCCGACGTCACAAACTTTGCGTCGTGCTCGAAAGGAAACGAATTGGCAATAGGGCTGGATTGGGCGGGTCCGCTGGCTTCATCGGAACTTCCCAAGCATTGCGTGATAATCCGCGATAGATACTCGGTCGCAACATCCAATGTGTTGATGAGGACGAGAAAGGAGACAATCTTGTCTTCAGGTGGGAAGCCCCCTTGGATGACGGGCTTCGGGTACGACTCGTCTCTCATTCTTCTCTGCACCATCCCGATGAAGTCGGACCCTAGTACTCTCCCTATTGTAGGAATGACATGGCCGACAACGTCTCTCTGAGATGTGGAAATCGACTTCTGGATGACCGTACTGACGATGTACATGACATCATCGACAGCCGATATAATGTAGGGAGGGTCAGTGCCAACGGGCTTGTTGATATTGAGTGTAAGCCCCGAAGGGGATTCATCCAACTGGAACGCCTTTTCGACCGACCTTCTAAAGTAGAACGTCGACAAGATATCGTAGGGGGTGACCAACTTGTCTGATACTTTCTTCAGCAGGTTGGACTTGGTCAGCGCGTCAGGAATCGACAGGGTGGCATCTTCCTCTGGCCCAGGCATCTGCGATTCATTAGTCAAATAGTCGGCGTGGAATCTACATGACGCAAAAGCTTACCTTGCACTTTCCAGCGAGGAATCTCGTATAAAGAGACCAGCGCCCAAGCATGAGAGCTATCTCGTTTAATAGGGCATCGACCTCTTTCATGTTGACACCTTCGTCCTCGCTTTCTCTCGGGTTTGTTCCTCCGCCCAGAGCTGGAGAGTTCATTCTAGGGGTGCCCGTAAGACCCTTTTGTGGTGGCAGGAAACTCTGCACAAGGAACGAGAATGGGTAACTCTTGACATCGGTAAGCTTTCGCTCGACTGTTCGCTCATCGCTCCAGGAATCCAGTATTATGCCTCCCTGCACGTCGACTTCCATTTGTAGCCGTTCTATCACCTTAACCATCTTACCTTCGCCATAGTGCCGCTCCACGAGGCCACCATGGCCCTCTACAATCTGTGCAATATGCTCGAAAAGCTTCGTCAAAGCATTGGCATATAAGAAGCCGTCTTTCTGCCCAGCAGCCCCTGGTACAAGTTTCCAAGTCTGGCGTGCAGTCCCTGCCACGCCCGTGCAGACGTAGCGGCCATACACATCCAATCCAACGTCTGCACGGCCGATGAGAGGGAACAGCTTGAAGAATCTCGTGACCTTGGCCCCGTCTCCTTCCTGTGCCGCCTTCTCGAACTCGCGCAAGAACAGGCCGCACAAGCTCTCCTTGGCGTTCTCCAACGTGACCCACGGCGCATCTGGTACCTCGACGCTAGGGACGATGGCGGCAGCAAAGCCTCCCTTGATCACACTCTCTGGCACCTTGGACGCCCTCGAGATGTACCCGGCCGCGGCCTCCCAGTCCTGGGGAGCCCCCATGGACCCTACTACCCCATGCACGCAGGCCTTAAGCTCGGCGACCTGCTCGACGACTTGCAGTGTCTGTTGTACGCGGTCCTTCTCCAGGTCCAGCTCTTTGACTCGATTCGAGAGGCGGCCGGCCGTTTCGGCGGCCGAGGCAAGCATACCATTGCTAACGGAGCGGGTCGCTATGACCTGCGACCCGAGATTCGCACGCAGGAGGTCCAGGCGGCCGAGGTCTCGCGCGAGGTCGGCTTGGGAGGAGAAGAGGGACTGGAGGCGGCTGGTGAGGGAGGTTTCGCGGGCGTGCAGGGAGGCCAAGGAGGCGCGTACTTCCTCCGGGGATTGCATGTCGCCTATCGAAGTCTTGCTGCTGTTATTGTTGCTGTTCAGATTGCTCAACCGGCGAATGGTCGGCGCCCCTGCAGCAGCAGCATGGGCGGTGGTGGAGGGGGAGTCGCCATTGAAATGGTTGGTGGCGGACATTGGGACGTTGCTGGTTGAGAAAGCATAGCGGCGTGAGCATTCGTCCCCTCTGGCTGGCGGCGCCGTTTGGGTCGGCTGCACAATCTTGTGTGGTAACCCTTTTATCGGAGGTGTATCGTGTCCAGTGTTATTTCGATTCTCATCGGCAACCGCATTTGAAGCCAGATCTAGATTAGTAGTAGATGGCTGTTACATGGTATGGTAACCTTAGGTACTTTATTGACCTTAGGTAGGCTAGGAGCTGTTCAACCCCACCGAAACCAAGCTGAGTCGTCGCAACGGGCGCTGTGGAATTAGCGGCTGATCCCCGATACTGGCAGACCTGTGGCACTTTCCAGCCCAAGGACGCACTAAAGGCCCTGTAATGGGGGGTGGATTCAAAATCCATTGGGTGTGCGTCAAACTCGGATTTCATCACCAACTATTTTTTGTGATATGAGTCAACGATTGTATATTTTCAAGCATACCAGATTCACTACAAAAACAACTCTCAAACTCTTCGCAATCGTAGTTGGTTCGTGGTGAAATTCAACACCCACTCCCAAACTTGACAAGCAGCCTGAGAAGAGACCCTTATTCCCCTGATAGGATTGCCCAAGAAAGCTTGGTTTTGCAGTCAAGACGGCTTTCCGGCGCATTTACACGAGTATTAGTCCTGTCCGGGCTCTCCTCAACTCGTTCTATACGATGTCGCAGGGTTTGCCGTGCCGCCGGACGGGCACCCGGATACTCAAGGTGGGAAAAGATGAACTAGGAAAGTTCAGACAGGGGGGTTCAGCCCACGAAGAGCGGCTCAGCACATGGGAGGTTTCTACAACCGATTCACCAAGTGTCAGGGTGCTTCAGGAGGCAGCAGAGTACCTGCAGACGAAAGATGTACCAGTTGGTTTTCCTACAGAGACTGTCTACGGCCTGGGTGCGGATGCGACAAGAAGCGCCGCTGTCAAAGGCATCTACACTGCCAAGGGGCGGCCATCCGACAACCCCCTGATTGTCCACGTTTCTGACCTAGACATGCTACGAAAACTCTTGACACCTCAGCATTCGGCCAATGGGACTGCAAATGGACACAGCGATCCCATACCAGAGATATACAAGCCCCTTATTAGCAAGTTCTGGCCTGGACCCCTCACTATTTTGCTGCCGAACCCAGAACGCTCCGCGCTAGCCCCTGAAGTCACGGCAGGCCTCAAAACCTTCGGCGCACGAATGCCATCCTCGCATCTTGCATTGACCTTGATTAAGCTCGCCGGGGCGCCTATGGCCGCACCATCAGCTAATGCTTCGACCCGGCCGTCGGCGACAACTGCTAGCGATGTTTTGGAGGACATGAATGGTCGGATAGACCTGATTCTGGATGGTGGCCCTTGCCAAGTCGGCGTTGAGAGCACTGTGGTTGATGGGCTGTGCAGCCCGCCAGTTATCTTGAGGCCAGGTGGTGTAAGCATGGACGAGATTCGAAGCTGTCCTGGGTGGGACAAGGTTGAGAAAGCGTACAAAGACCAGAGCGAGCTAGGCAAAGCAGCACCCAGAGCGCCGGGTATGAAGTACAAACACTACAGCCCCAAAGCAAGGGTCGTTCTGTACGAGGCCAGTTATGCTGCAGGCAAGAATGGCATCAGCGAGGACGATGTTGATTACATCACACAGATTTCGCGGCAAGGAAATAAGGCAAGCTCGGCGCCTACAACAATAGGCATCATCAGGACGAGAAGCTGGAAAGCGGCGGCTGGCTTACGAACTGGGCCATTCGAGTCGCGAAAAGTGGTGGAAACCCCTGAGCCGAATATCGAGGTTGAGGTCCAAGAGACTCAGCTGTTGGATCCGAAATTGGAGGAACCGATTGGAAAACTCCTGGATCTAAGCATCGGCGTTGATGCAAGAAGCGCAGCACAGGGGTTATTTTCGGCACTTCGTGAACTAGACCGGAGAAAGGCCGATTTCATCTTCGTCGAAGGCATCCCGGACAGTGACGACATTGCGGCTGCGGTTATGAATAGGCTGCGCAAGGCAGCTTCTGAGATTCGGTCCTAAAAATAGAATAGACCTAGAAGCAATTATCGCTCCGTCGTGAATTGTCCCTAATTGGGGACAAACGAATTTTCCCAACGCCATGCCCGACACTCTAAAGTGAAGACTCCAATGCTATGCAGATTCTCTACAATCCTTGTCTCAGCCAGTCGGTCAACTTAGCCTTTCCTAATTGTGCCAGGTTGTTCACTCCCTGTTCGCTGAGATCGATTCGGCCCAGGTTGACGTCTTGCGCGGGCGCCTTGCTGACTCTCTGGACGATGATCGTAGGGTCCGTCTCGAGAACTAAGCATATACGTTAGTTCGCAGTAGATAACGGGGAGGCTTGAGGTACGCACTGATGCCGTCGTCGACGATCTCGTCAATGGCCAGGGATACCAAATCGTAATTCTCGATAATTGTGCGCTTGTCGACGGATTGCCTAATGCTCTGTTAACACACGATTGTGGCAAAGGCCCATGGGGTTGATTGACATACTTGAAGATCAGGTGTAGAGAGTCTCGCAGGGCAAGTATGACATTGTAGAGCAGGACCTCGTTCTCTGAGACGTCGCCTACGACGTACATCATGACGTCGCTCTCCATCTTGTACAGAACAATCCGGTTATCGTAGAGGATGATGTCGCCCGTCTTTGGAGGGGTCAAGTCAGCATTTGCGTAGGATTGTGTCAAGGAACTGCGTAGAGCAGCTCTTGCGTGTTCTCATGCTCACCTGCTTGGCCGTCTTTTCCAACAGACCCTTCTCGAAGGACTTTTGCGACTTGACATCTGGGTAAGGGCCATTATTTGTCGGTGATGCGACTATATTTCCGTTATGTTAGCGACTGCATCTTGGCTGCTGGGTTCGCAGGCTCAGGGCATACCGGCTGTTGCGCCAGGGGCTTGTTGATTGTAGTACTTGGCGAATATGCGACTGCCATCATCAACGCTCAATACTATGATAGCATTGACTGAGAATAGGGACATTCCAGGAGCCATGGTGAAGAGTGGTGGTGAAGATCGTGCAATTGCGGGAAGTCGAACGTTGGAGTGGCCTTTGGTGTGTTGTCGATTGATCAATGTTCAATTCGTCAATAGGTGGCAGCACAGTCGATACGATACACATGTACATGTGCTAGGACTGGCCTGTCGCAGTGGGAGATGCGGCCCCGCAAAGACAACTCGGCCTGCTTCCTCCAATGCTCAAGCCTCAAGGTAAGGTGGCATGAACCGGAATTTAATTGAGGCGGATCTCCGACTGCTGGGCGGTTACTGGTTACCTAGTGCTATGGACATCAGGTACCTTCTTGTACATAGGTATCTACCAGTATCTACCACGTAAGGTAGCGCCAATTGGTGGTGGAGCTCTGGTACCAATGCGACCACTTAACGCGGGTTTGCGTGTTCAGCCCCTGGATACTCCCCAAGAACGCGTTCTTTCGCGTCTGTAATGAGCGGTTGCCAAATCTCTCTTCCGCTCTCCACCCGCCCCCCGGCAACAACCCGCCAGAAGAATAAACACCCACCCTCTGGACTACACTGCAACTGCGACAATTATTCAGACCTTGCGCTCATGAATCTAGATCTATAAGGAACACAACACAATGTCTTCGCCCTCTCAGCGCCGCCAGCAGGCTTCGCAGTCGTCCACCCCACGACGAAGTGCCCGAAATTCCCAGGCACCGCAAAGCAGCCCCGCCAATGCCAATCCTGCCTCGCAAACCGCAAGCACTCCTTCTCGCCCGACTCGCTCGTCGAATCTGGCATCTAGCCCTCTGTTCTACCAGTCGTCGCCTGCCAATGGCAATGCCCAAGTTTCTTCCCCCTTGGGACATAACACGGAGACGCAGAGTAATGCTGGTGGGAGTGCCGGCCCTAGCTCGCCCCTGCGACATATGACACATTCTCAGACGACGCAGAATGAAAGCCAAAATGACGGAGATAGGACTCCAAGGGCTCGTGGAAGCGGTCTGGTTGGAGGTAAGCCTCGTGATATCATATACACCCTCATGCCGCGTAACTAACTCGACCCCTAGAATCTTCTCCCATCCGGTACGAGGCCAGCTCTAGTCCGGCACCAGGCTTGAACCTTCAGTCAGACCTCCGGAGCGAGAGCAGCAACCTGTTTGTTGATGGTTTCCAGACCCCTCGAGCCCGCCGCACTGTCAGGGGCGATATCCACTCGGAGGGTTTACACATGAGTAGCTCCCGGGGAAATCGCATTGCTCTCGACAGCACCGGTCGAGTGGTTCGAGAAGTGCCTTCCGACACAGCTTCTTTTTCCAACATTGATCCCAACACCTCCGAGGCCAATATTCTTGGTGGCCGGGGCGAGACTACCATCTGGGGTACTAATGTTTCCGTGGATGATGCTTATGCCGGCTTGAAGGATTTCATGAAGAACTTCACCAAGAAATATCGC
The DNA here is from genome assembly GCA_006508115.1 of Apiospora malaysiana. Taxonomy (NCBI): domain Eukaryota; kingdom Fungi; phylum Ascomycota; class Sordariomycetes; order Amphisphaeriales; family Apiosporaceae; genus Apiospora; species Apiospora malaysiana. Next base: position 1,285,328 of record QUSE01000016.1, read on the forward strand.
ATGTGGACCGAAGGCATGACAAAAGAAGATACCGACGCCGATCCTGACTCGGAGACAAAGCCCTACTTTGAGGATTTGAAGAACATGCTGGCTCTTGGCGGAAAGATTCTTTACATTGATATCGGCGACTTCAAAGTATACCCGCGAACGAGGAAGCTGTGGCACCACATTCAGAGCTACCCTCAAGAACTGATTCCACTGATGGACCAATGCTGCCAGGATGTAATGATCGAGCTTGCCCAGGCTGAAGATGCGCGCCAGCGCAGCCAGAGCAATACAGCTTCGGCTTCGAGGCCTAGTGGAGCACCGAGCTCTGATATGCAATTCCCCAGCTCAGAACGCAACGAGGAGCAAGTCTCAACCCCACGTCCTCAAGAACAGCAGGGTCCTACTTTGGAGGATCAGGTCCTATCGAGTATATACACGGTTCGGCCATTTGGACTGGAGAAGGTCACGAATATGAGAGATCTCAACCCATCCGATATGGATAAACTCATTTGCATCAAGGGTTTGGTGATTCGCACGACGCCCGTCATCCCCGATATGAAGGAGGCTTTCTTCCGGTGCAGCGTTTGCAACCACTCCGTTCTTGTGGAGCTCGATAGAGGCAGGATTCGGGAGCCGACAGCTTGCCCCCGACCTCTCTGTGATTCCAAGAACTCAATGCAGATTATCCATAACCGTTGCAAGTTCGCGGACAAGCAGATTATCAAGCTGCAAGAGACACCAGATTCAGTACCGGCCGGTCAGACCCCGCACTCCGTTTCGGTGTGCATCTACGATGATCTCGTGGATTTCTGCAAGGCAGGTGACCGTGTTCGCGTCACCGGTATCTACTGCACTAACCCGGTCCGCGTCAACCCGCGAATGAGAACGGTCAAGAGTGTCTTCAAGACCTACGTTGACATCGTGCACGTTACCAAGGTGGACGATAAACGCATGGGAGCCGATGCCTCCACGTTAGATGACGAGATGAAAGACCCCGATAACAACCTTCCTGAGACCCGACAAATCACGCCGGAACTCGAGGAGAAGATCAAGGCTACTGGTGCGCGCGCCGATATCTACGATTTACTCTCCAGATCACTTGCACCATCTATTTTCGAGATGGACGACGTGAAGAAGGGAATTCTCCTGCAAATGTTCAGCGGCACCAACAAAACTTTCCAGAAAGGTGGCAGTCCCAAGTACCGAGGAGACATCAATGTCTTGCTCTGTGGTGACCCATCCACCGCGAAGTCTCAACTCCTGAAATACGTACACAAGATTGCTCCGCGAGGTGTTTACACTAGCGGTAAGGGATCTTCTGCCGTAGGTCTGACGGCGTACGTTTCTCGTGACCCGGAAACCCGCCAGCTGGTCCTTGAATCTGGCGCTTTGGTCCTGTCTGATGGTGGTGTCTGCTGTATCGATGAATTCGACAAGATGTCAGAATCTACACGCTCGGTTCTTCACGAAGTCATGGAACAACAGACGGTTTCGGTAGCCAAGGCTGGCATTATCACCACCTTGAACGCCCGGACCAGTATTTTGGCTTCTGCCAACCCCATTGGATCAAGATACAACCCGGATCTGCCAGTTCCTCAAAACATTGACTTGCCTCCCACTCTGCTGTCCCGATTCGATCTTGTCTATCTCATCCTGGATCGGGTTGACGACAGTACTGATAAGAAAATGGCCCGTCACTTGCTCTCAATGTATCTGGAGGATAAGCCTGATTCGGCTCCTTCGAGCCTTGAGATCCTGGTAAGTTTACTCCCCAATGAACTTCAGACTCCCAATAGAAAGCCTATTAACAAAACAACCAGGACGTTGAATTCCTGACAGCCTATATTTCATACGCGCGCGCCTTCATTCACCCTACCATTTCTCAAGATGCTGGTCAAGCCCTTGTGGACAACTATATCAAGATGCGTAAGCTTGGGCAGGATGTGCGTGCAGCGGAGAAGCGCATCACGGCCACGACCCGTCAGCTGGAGTCAATGATTCGTCTCTCCGAGGCACATGCGAAAATGAGACTTTCCACCACTGTCACCAAAGCGGATGTAGAAGAGGCCTACCGTCTCATCCAGACTGCACTGAAGACGGCAGCCACGGATGCTCAAGGGCGAATTGATATGAGCATGCTCACTGATGGTACTACGTCTGCAGACCGAAAACGCAAGGAGGAGCTCAAGGTGGCCGTTACTGCTCTACTCGATGATCTTACTGCCGGTGGTCAGACGGTGAAATGGAGCGAAGTGAGCCGGAAGTTTAGTGAAGGCGCCAGTGTTCCCGTCGAGCCGGCTGACTTTGCGGAAACCATGCGAGCGCTGGAGATGGACGGCGTGATTCTAATATCAGGTGACGGAGCAAGGCGAAGCGTGAGAAGGCTCACTGGGATCGTCTAGAGATGTATAGAAGGCGAAGGCATGACTGTGATGAATGTGGAGCATGATATCTGAAGGACCACTCTACGATGAATGGCGTTTATGTTTAGGGGCTCGAGGTTACGTGTACGAATGAATCTCGAATAGTATCAACCTCGGTATGGGATTACCCGGTACTGTAGAACGAAATAACGACTGGAGGTCAGAAGAGACAAGTATGCAATTTCCAATCCCAAGAGCTCGGGTATGTTTAGTTGTACATAATGGACTACCAGTATGAGGCCGTCCCAGTAGTCGCCCCTCGTAAAGTGGAGAGAAGGCGACCCTGACCAGAATACTACCTTACAGCCCTAACCTAGTTGAACCAACTAGTCAGCGTTATACTGATGGGAACGCGCAATGCCTCCAGATAGCCAGGTTGTCAGGTTTTCCAACAAGCTCTGAGTCTGTCCAAGCTGGAGCATTCATTCAGACCGTCTATCAATTGAATCAACTAATTGGACGCAGATGACGTCAGTCTCCATAGCCCACACGTTTCATGCATATGCAAAGGGCCGATCGTCAAGTTACTTACATACTGGTTACTTGACGTTAGTTTGCCAGCCAGAGCTCGAGAGCACTGAGAGGTTGGCAACTGGACGAGGCAAAATGTAACCTAGTAGGTTAGTACAGTAGTGACCTTAGTAGGTAGCTATCACTTAGGAAGTATGCATGGTTTATAATAAGGAAAGGAAGCAGATAGATTACTTAAGACAACGCATCACGTGTGGAAAGCTGCAGATGAGGCATCATTTATTGTCCATCATTGACTGAATCGTGTTGCCTTTTCGTCTCTTTCCACTGACACCTTCCTTCCTTCTTCATTTGCACACACGAACAGGCAGGGCCTACCTGGCAAGCATATACCACAGTCTCGGGCGCCAAACTACCTCACTCCGAGAGAAAGCATATTGACACCACGGGCATTATACAACTGCGAAAATGGCCTCCTCATCTCCCCCCACCAACTATCCGCGCCCGGACTTTGTCCGTCCCAATCTGAACTGGAAGCTGCTGGACGACCAAGAATGGCAAATGCTCTACGATGACCAGGATCTAGGCTTGAGTGCAGGCTGGCACCTACAAGGCGTGCCCGACCAGGTCGAGGTGGCCGACGCCTCTGCCGCGGGGCAGTCTGAGGCCGAGCTGCAGAAGCTGGCCGCCTTCCCTGAGCTCAAGGAGGTGGGGTTCACCAAGCCCAACGGCACACAAAACAAGAAGAAGCCCATCAAGCTGCCCTACGTCTTCCAGACACCCGCCTCGGGCTGGGGCGACAACGAGGCCCACGAGGTGCTCTGGTACGAGACCACGCTCGCCGAACCCCGCGCTTGGAACGACGTCGAGAAGGGCCTGCGCGTCCTCGTGCGTTTCGGTGCCGTCGACTATGAAACCAGCATCTGGATCGCCGGACGCTACGTCGGTGGCCACCGCGGCGGGCATGTCCCCTTCGATATCGACGTTAGCGACGCCCTGACGGCCGCCGCCAACGAGGGCAAAGAGGCCAAGCTGGTCATGCGCGTGCGCGACTCCCCCAGCGACCTGGAGCAGCCCCGCGGCAAGCAGTACTGGGCCCCTACGCCCGAGAGTATCTTCTACACGCCCAGTAGCGGTATCTGGCAGAGCGTTTGGATGGAGGTCGTCCCGCCGGCGCGTATCGCAAGCAGCTCCGAGGGTACGGTACTGCAGAGCAACGACATCGACAACGGCGTGTTGAAGGCCAAGGTCAACGTGGCCGGGCAGCGCCGGGCCGGTGCCAAGTACGAGGTGGAGATCGAGAGCAGCATCGGTGGCGTTTCGGTGGGCAAGACCCGCCAGGCCTTGCTCAAGGACAAGGACTACGTTAAGTTCGACGTGAACATGAAGGTGCCCGCGGATCAGCTTAGCAAGCTCTCTGCTGAGCTCACAGGCGCTGCCCCGACCGACAGCGCGGACTGCTGGAAAGACGGTGTGGCGCTGTGGTCTGTAGCTCACCCGACGCTTTACGATCTCAAGATCCGCCTCTTTGACTCCACCGGCGCGCTCCTGGACGAGGTTGACACATACACCGGCATGCGCTCTATCAACTGGACGACGGGTGATGGTACTTTCCGCCTCAACGGAAAGCCCATCTTCCAAACCCTGACGCTGGACCAGGGGTACTGGCCCGAGACGGGCATCACGCCACCTTCGTCCGAGAGCCTGAAGCTCGACATCGAGCTTACCAAGGCCATGGGATTCAACGGCTGTCGCAAGCACCAGAAGGTCGAGGACCCGCGCTTCCTGTACTGGGCGGACAAACTCGGCTTCCTCGTCTGGGGCGAGATCGCCAACGCGTACGAGTTTAGCGAGGAGTACATGCGGCGGTTCGACCAGGAGTGGACCGAGGCCGTCCGCCGCGACATCAACCACCCCAGCATCATCGTTTGGACGCCCGTCAACGAGAGCTGGGCGTACCCATCGCTCAAGGACAATATTGAGCAGCGCAACCACATCCGCTCGCTGTACTACATGACCAAGTCGCTCGACCCCACGCGCCCCATCAACGATAACTGCGGCTGGGAGCACGTCAACAGTGACCTGTCGACCTTCCACGACTACAACGACGCGCCGGCGCTGGCCGAGTCGTACGCCACGCTCGAGAGCACCATGGGCGCCAAGCTGGCAGGCCGCGGCATGTTCGTCGGTCCTACGGGGGCAGACGCGGGCTCGCAGCACAAGCAGGGCGCGCCCGTCATCTGCTCCGAGTTTGGCGGCGTGAACATCAAGCCCAAGTCAGACGAGGACAAGGCTACCGACCGCGACTGGGGCTACACCACGGCGAGCGACCCCCAGGATCTGCTGAAGCGCATCGAGGCCATCGTCATGGCCGTCATCAAGCCGGGTCATATTTCAGGGGTTGTCTGGACACAAATGTAAGCCTCCTATTTTTCGTTTGGTATTTTTATAATGATAGTGAGCTAACCATACGTCCCCCTTGAAACAGCACCGATATTGAACAGGAGGTCAACGGGCTGTACTCGTATGACCGTAAGGAGAAGATCGACCCTGCAGAGGTTAAGAAGATTATGGACCGGGCAGCAAAGATTTACCTTGATGGCATGGCTAAATAGGTATATCTCCGAAGTACAGATATGGAGTTGAAAGCCAACAGCATGGCTAATGTTCGAAAATCCGATGGGATACAAGAATGATGAACCGTATTCTCCAACTCCTTGGCTCCCACAGGCCAGAAAGTGAAGCACATATTTCAGAAAGCGGTCTCATATGAGTTGTCCCACCAAGTGATAGGGACCATCTGCGTCTCGAGTGCTACTGTCTCTGCTACTGCGCGGCCGCGTTTCCACGACTATTTGTTTGCCTTGTCCCAGTCCACGGTCACTGTGCACGTGCCAGAGAAGATTTACTGGGGGGTATCTGAGAGGCAGGCTATTTATTCGGGTTGCTCTAGGATGGACTCGAACTCGAGGTTCCGGTAGAGGGCGCTACAGTAGGTTCGTCTTCATGACCTCTTTCGATGCCATGGTATCAAACTTACGAGCTCTCGGTCTTAACCACTCTACCATCCAACCGCCTGCCTCGGTGTTGGGAAACTGAGCTGCTACTGGCACCTATAACTCCTTCTCCTGCGTGAACTGGGTTGTTTGTTCGGTGGGGCTTATGCGTCAGGTGCCCAGGGTGGTCAGGAGGGTGGTGGTTGGCAACATTGGCTGCCTAAAGTTATTCACCAACCTACACTTGGACCTCGAACTGCCTGAATGACTGAGCAAGTCCTCACTTGTGATGACAAAATATCTGTACAGAACTGCATGAAGCTTCAGTAAGTTTGTCACGACCATGCGGACCATGTTGTTGCTCATTCGGTGGATGTCACGATACCCCTTTCCAACATCTCCACGCCACACATCATCTTGCCACTGAGACCAACAAATTATCTAGGCATCAATAACATTGCAACTTTTTTTTTCTTTTGTAATTCTCGTGAACCACGTAAATCTTGTCCCTAGTGGCCTATGCTTGATAATCAAAGCGAGTGAAACAGCATCATTCTACAACGCCGTTAATCATGAATCTCATTTTGCTCCGTTTCATTAGTTGGTGATTTTCACCGCGTTGTAGCTCGTTTCCAGCCATGATCAAATTACAATTACTACCGCCCTCATGAAAACAGACAGTTCTCCCAGATTACGCAGACATGGACGCAACAGTTTCCCTCGCATCAGCAAAAGCGAACTCCTCCATCATCTCCGTCCATAGCTTTTCCTGGAGTCTGTCACCCTCTGAGGCGTACATCACCGGCGGGAAACTGTGATTCATCAGCACTATGTTCAAGAAACAAGTGAACAGAAATAGGACTTACGGCCGGATCGACCAATCGCTAAGGTAACTCCCATGGCTTTCGATACCCTTTGCTGCAACTGCATCTACGTATGTACTTGCGCCTGCTGGGATCGATCTCGCTATCGGATACGCCAAGAGTGAGAGGAGGAATTTCATCAGCGCTCCGGGAGCAAAGCTCCGTGTGATGTCTATTCCCCCGATAAGTCCAGGATGCACCGTGTTCACGATCACCTTGTTCGGGTCGACCTGCTCAGCCAGCCTCGCAACAAAGAGGATCAGAGCGAGCTTGGAGTTAAGGTACTGCCGGGGAAATCCGAATTTCTCGGGGTCGTCAAACTCGGCAAGGATGGACCCGAGCCCCGCGATGGAGCCGTAGAGGGCGCCGTCCGAGCTGACAATGCTTAGCACCGGGGGCTTCTCCTGCAGGTCCTGTCTCTTGGCCTCCAGGATCGGCAGCAGCAGGATCGAGAGTAACGCCGTGGACAGGCAGTCCACTTGGAAGATCTGTTCATGTCCGGTCTCCGCACTGACGCGATACGTAGTGGTGTTGAGGCCCGCGTTCAGGATGGCAAAGTCGATGTGCGGTAGGGTCTTGCAGCGCTCCGCGAATGCCATGACGGACTTGTAAGACTCCATCTCCACGGGCCAGACGTCCACCTTGGCGGCCGGGTGAGCCTTCCGTAGGGGCCCAGCGGCCTTCTCCCCCTTGTCGAGGGTCCGGCCCGAGAGGATGATGTGCGACACGCCGAGATCGAGCAGCTGGCGAGCGGCTTCCAGGCCGATGCCCGCGCTGGATCCCGTGATAATGCCGACCTGGCCGTCCAAGCGCGTACCCGCCGGCAGAGGCTTGTGGGGCATTATCCACTGGCGGTACAGGTACCCCCTGATGGTAGCCTCAAAAGCGGCCTCGGATTCGAGATGCTTCGACATGAGTATGTATGTGTGGTTTTATTTCCTCCCAGTTCCTAAGGATGGATTTCCGTTGGCTTACTTTGATTGGTAGGTAATAGATAACAAGTTCCTCCCTTCGCCTTTCTATCCCATGTTGAGGGAAACACATTTTAGGTTTTGCCTATAAGTTACAGTAGTGTGACGAGTTCCCCCCCCCCATTGGCCAGAACGCATGTGAGTGGATTGGCCCCTGCATCTACATATCGAAATGTTCGACCAAACCGTCGGCGCTCGCAGAGTTTCATTGGTGGTCGAAGCCATCATCGTGCATCCCCAAGTATTCCTGTATAGGATTGTGCATATGTCTCGTAAGTTGGGTACTTTCTGACTTTAGTGGTGTAGAACTGAGGGCCTTGGTTCAGAGATCCCGTTGCTGACATCGGGAGTATACGAGACGGGCAGCCAACGGCCTCCGGAATGAATATGGAAGCTATCTTTTATATGTTATTCCCTCAATGGCAGATCCCCGATCGCAAGTTCAAAGGCTCCCCAGAGGGTTGACATGATCTTTGGTATGCGGGGAATGCGGATACACAGCGGAGTCCTCCCGAAGGTATCGAGCGGGGAAACCTGGAGATGCCTACCTCAACTGGGTTGGTCATCGGCATCCATGTGATTGCTGTCAGGCTGCCGCTGTTTGTATGATGCATATTCACTTTGGGGGATCAATCATGCAGGCCGTTGTGTCTCACGTGAATGAGCAACATCGGTACCCTCAGGACAACTTACCTGGTAGATCTGAGTGAATAGTCCCATGGTTATCATCGCTACACTATGAGAGTGAATACGTCAAGCCGACTGCTCCTTCTTGGGGCCTTGGCACGGTTGGCAGAGTGCACTGCTGAAAAATGCGCGGATTTCGTTTCCCAGCTCTCCATACCAGACACCAAGATCATCGCTTACAGCCACGAGACCAACGGAACTACCTTGCCTCTGCCGGGCACAGTCACTTCATGTGGCGGGCTTAACCCCACTGTCGTAATCACGGCAACTCTTTGCCGGGTGGTACTCTTGGTAGCTACCAGTTCATCAAGCGAGGTGCAAGTCGAAGCCTGGCTACCAGACTCGGATGCCTGGAATGGCAGGCTTCTAGCTACCGGGACCGGAGGGGTCGGCGGGTGTATCGACTACCCGACCATGCAGAACGGAGCCGGGCTCGGCTTCGCTTCGTTCGGGATGAACGCCGGCCACAACGGGTCGACGGGATTTGACTTCTTCCTGAACAAGCCAGAGGTCTTGAACGACTTTGGCTATCGATCGCTTCATGTTGAGGCATCGGTTAGTAAGCAGGTGGTAGAGCAGTACTACGGCCACTCGTCGGCCAAAAAGTACTACGCCGGCTGTAGCACCGGGGGGCGACAAGGGTTTCAAAACGCCCACCTGTACCCAAATGATTTCGACGGCCTCCTCCTCGGAAGTCCAGGCGTGGACTGGCTACACATTGTGGCATCCAAAGGCATCCTCGCTCATCGGATCGGATGGCCTAACCTCCACTCTCCAGCATATGTCCGTCCTGAGCAATGGCCGGCTATCGTGGCAGAGCAGATTCGGCAACTGGACCCTCTGGATGGTGTTACCGATGGAATAATCGATGAGCCGACCCAGCACCGTTTTAATCCGCAGACCCTCGCATGCGGAACGGGACTGTTGGATGCGATGCTGTGTCTGCTGCCACAGCAGGTGGACTCGGTCCGGAAGGCTTATGAGCCTATTGCCGACTCAAACGGACAAGTTGTGTACCCTGCTTTCGAACTGGGCTCCAACACCAATGTCTTCTCAGCGAACCAGCAGAACGGGACCGCAAAACTTAGCTACACTATCCTCCAGGACTTCTGGCGAGGTGCTGTCTATAATGATAGCACTTGGACGCCCGCAAACTTTACCATGGCAGACATGGACTTTGCCCTCGCTGCAAACCCTGGCCAGGTCAATGCTTGGGACATCGATTTGTCCGAGTTCCATGGACGTGGTGGGAAGATCCTATCATATCATGGCAGGAGCGATGAGGTAGGACCCCTTTTCACCATCAATTCTAACAAGGGCGATCATTTCTCCGCCGAGTCGCTAATCTCGTCTCTAGACTGTTACCTCGGCACTATCCGAATGGCTGTACAGCGACGTCCAGAGCAAGTCGAACCTGACATTAGAGGAGACACAGTCCTTCTATCGCCTGTTTTTCATCCCGGGAATGCATCACTGCGGGGGTGGGCCCGGAGCGTGGAGTATAGGAAATGCCCAGAGGTACCCATATGACCCGGCGCTACTCGACTCTAGTCACAATGCACTTTTGGCCCTTGCCGATTGGGTCGAGAACGAGAGGACACCTGAGACCTTGATCGGTACCAAATACCAAAATGATGTGGTGGGGGGAGCAGTTGTGTCGCAGAGGAGCAAGTCGCACTTCCCTTTTGTTATATTCGGGCTGCATGCTAACCGTCATATAGCATATTGTCCTTACCCCAGTATGAGCAGGAAAGGCCAGGGAGACCCCCGACTGGCTACTAGCTGGGATTGCACATTACCATAGGTCGATCTACGCAACAGAGTAATATGATAGCCGAAATTATAACGAACACAGACATTGCTAGATAGGAAATTCCCAAGGAATGGAAAGACTGGAGAAGGAAAGAAGTATGATCGACCTGCTAGACTCTATCAACTAGACCAACGGCAAATACATTTAATCGGTGGAGGTGACGCCGTGGTTTTGTTCAACACGAGAAACATATTTCCTCCACTTGGGGTTTAGCAGATACACCGGGATTCCGAGAACGAAGATGCCCCCGAAGATTCCTGCCAGCACCCCATAAGACCAAATGTAGCCCCCTCGGGCAAGCATGGGCGTGAAGCCAAAAGTGGCGCCGAAGGACACGATATTCTTGGTGCCGACAACAACAACCAAGGCCGGCCCAGGGTGCTTTGGGGCGGCCTCGGCTGCAAACGTAGACGACACAATCAACACGCTGACGAAGGTGATCTGGAAAAACGCGTAGGCCAGGAGCGGAGGCCAGAAAGAGGCGGCTCCGACTGCGGTATATCCATATAGGAGAAGCATGGCGAAGCCGAGGACGGCGGGGAAGACGAGCACGAGCAGGCGATGTTCGGGCTGGTGGACGCCGTGGTTGCGGCGTGCCAGCCAGAGTGTCAGCCACTCTCCGGGGAACGCACAGTAGGCGGCGCCCAACGAGGAGCCGACGATGACGCCGACGTTGACCAACCCCACATCCTGGGGAAGCCAGCCGTAGCCCTGCAGCACCGCGTCGTAGGTCAGCGACATGTTGATGGTTCCCGCCAGCGTGATGGAGCTGATCAGGACGGCGTAGAGGAGCGCCGGCGACGTGAAGCACTGCAGCATGCGTGTCCACGACATGAGGACGGCGCGCCAAGGGTGCGGGTGCGGAGCGGACCATAGTTTGAGCTTCTGCAGGTACGGCTTTCGGACCTCCATAACGACACCGTCTGAAGAAGACGCAGTCTGCGAACGTTGGAGACCAACTGCTTCCAGATACTCCTGGGCTTCGTTATCCGGCACAACGTGTGTGACGCCGAACTCATCGGTATAAACGACGCAGCCGTCGAGACTGGTCGCCGGCCGCGTGAACTTGGTCTCGAACCCGCCGAAGACAACGAAGACCAACCCCACAGCGATGGTGATGACAAAGACCCAGTAATACCAGCGCCAGCCCAGGGCGGCGGCCTCGTAGCTGCTGGCGAGGTTGAAGACGGCACTGAGGACGCTCTGCGTCATCCAGTACAGGCCGAAGACCTGCCCACGTTGATGCAGGAACGTGACCTCGGTCAGCATAAGAGGCAGCAGGGACTCGGAGGCGCCCGTGGCCAAACCCTGGATGATCCGCGACGCGAGGTGCCCGTTGTAGCTGTTCTGCGCCGCGGACCCGACAGTGGCGCCGAGAAGGAGGATGGTCGATAAAACGAAGACAGGTCGACGCCCAAAGGCCAGGGAGAGTGGCAGGATGATGTAGTTGCCTTACGAGCTGTCAGTGGCACTTCGACAGACGTCACGTGGCTACAACATAGGGGGTAGAACATCTTACCTAGCCCTATGCAAAGAGATGGCATCGTTAACAGAAAGGTTACCTGGCCGGCATCGTAACCTTGTGGCCCGTACAACTGGAAAAAGACTCCTAGAATTGCACCAAGACCACTCGCCAGAGCCAATCCCATGATGGCTTGATAGCACCAATCCAGTCAGCAAACTACCGGCCTATTCACCCGTCGGCTACAAAACCATGAAGGTTAAAGCACAAATGAGGGACAAACTTACAGAACCAGCAACAGCAAAAGATCACAGCTGACTTCTCCCATGTCTTCCAATTCAGGGGGTCATTTGGGCTATTGGACGGTATAGGCAGCCGGCGGATTTGGCCTTGCTTGTCGACAAGTAACGCATTGCCTTCGACATGCTGTTGGCTCGAAGCCTCAGTAGCCCTGGTATGTTTGTTATGTTGAGCCGCCGCCGCCCTCTTCTCGTCAATATCCGTCGTCATGTTAACCACTTCCTTAGCTAACGAAGGGAGAAAAAAATAACCAGAGGATTACGCAAGACAACACACAGAAGAAGTCCGCGGATAGCAAAAGACTGGTGTGAAAGCCCCGGCGAGCACAGTCAAATTAAGAGGACTGCCGTCCTCTTTGATACCTATCCTACAGCTCCTCACTTCCCATCGCATGTAAGTGGCTTACAAGATAGCGTTTCCCCCACCTCGGAACCAGCTAGGATCGTGATAGTGTAACCCAAGAGATGCCCCATGGGGTAGTTGGCAGTTGCCGAAGTGGGGGAGCCGAAGACCCCTGACGTGCCTACATATAGGTATCTATCCGAACACTGATTCGATAAGCACTTTTTTTCCCCCTTTCCGGGATGGGTATCAACCACTAAGATCTGAATCAGCCAATTCTTGTGATCATTCTTACTTACCAGTACCGGGCTAGTAGTGAGCGCCTGAGAGCAAGATGGCAACGGTAGTTTTGAGAGCGTCGTTAATGCCCTGCTTGGGCAAGTTCAAATCTTGCATAAAGTCCCTAACACATAGAAAGCATCTTGTTGGATCTGGCCGACTGATATTTTGGTTATATAAGAATTAAGAATCTCACTCATACAACAGCGTCGTAGTTGATACGCACCTCCCGTCCGAACGAGTCATTTTGGGTCGGCCGCAGTTGCATCGGCAGCCCGACACTGCTTCCGATGCCAACTCTACATGGCCTGGCAGTCTGCCTGAACCACGACAGCTCATTACTTGGCCCTGCTTATCGGAACGGGCAGGGAAGGTGGAGATGAGATGCTCAACCCCGACACCTCCCCAGCACTCGGTGGTCACTATATGTATTCAGTGCCAATTGCTGACCCCGCATCTGTGTTTCTGTCCTGTCTTCCCCTCCACAATTCCGAAGCCCCGCGACACGGGGTCCTCTTACTGGAGGCACTGGTTATGTAGGTAGGCACGAGTAGTCGAAACAGATGAGTATGACATAGGTGAATCCCTTTCATAGGGGGTACAATAGTAGTCAAATGCAAGTGAAATGTTGAGATAGTTCATTGCTGCAAGTTGAATAGAAGATACTTAAATTAGTAGCTGTATCCGAAGATGCTATCCAAACATATGGCTAGTAACGAGCAGACACTTGCTCCGACCTAAGGAAATGCCCAGAAACCGAAGATTGTAACATAACTGAATTCCATAATATGAATTCACTTCTGTTAGACATTCTAACTACCGTCCAAGACAATTGAATGGTGTTGGAGCGCAGGAGATGGCCGGAGACTCAACGACAAGCTCCTGCCCCTGGTTGACCATTCAGTCCTAGTCCATAGATAATACTCAGCCCATACACTTCATTGGCCAAATGCCCGTGCGGCGACAAGAGGAAATTCGATTCTTGCCGTTATTTTCTGGAGCCAAGAATGCGTTCAGTCGTAGATTTGGGCAGGCAGTACACGGGATCGATCTCATCCATGCCAGGATATCCGAGAAGACTTAGTCCAGTGAGGCCAAATAGCGTATGCCAGACATCGACCTGGTTACCGGGTCTGTCCGAGATACCGCCCTTCTCCGTGTCCTGGCATCTCAAGATGAAGCCAAAGAGGGCGTCCCGATCGATCCAGTGAGCGCGGTTAATCATGGCCAGGCTGCTCAATACCCACCAGCTGTAGCACACATCTTCTTGCTTCTCGGGCCGACCATTCAGACCACCGTTTGGTAGCTGTCGTTCACTCAACCACTTGCCGAGCTTGTCAGCCTCAACCGACTCCATCCGGCCCACTATGGACAAGGCGGCCAAACACGTAAAGATCTGACCAGAATGCGACTCGGCGCCGGGCGTCAGACCGTATCCACCGTCAAAATTTGCGCAGGCCTTAATGTGATCGACAGCCTTGTCGACGTCAACAAGGTGAAGCAGGCCCATCAAGGAGAGAGCATTGAAGGCGCCGTAGAGAAAACGGGTGTCTTCTTCGCCCCACTCGTCGCCAGCAAAGGTGCCGGTTTCGCGGTTCTGTAGATCAGCAATAACTGTTGCCGGCTCGTCAGCCTAGAATGCCTGAGGGTGATTTTTGCGTCGGTCAAAGAGTCATCACGCACACTTGGCCACAACGGCTTTGCCCTTGCCCCTCTTCTCTAGCTCGTCGAAGGCATCGATCAAGGCGAAGATCTGAACCGCGCTGACCGTGTACAACATGTGAGCATCATGGCCGGGGGCGGCACCGAAGCCGCCGTTCTCGTGCTGGCAGGAAAGGACAAAGTCGATGGTGGCGTCGCGGGGGAGAGCTTCGGGTTTCTTCAAGAGATGGAGAGCTGTGAGACCCCAGTAGACTCCGTTGAGGCGAAGGTGCTCGGTCAGCCAGTATTCGTATTCATCTCTGCGCGAGTCCAGACTCTGAATGTATTTGACATGGGCGGCCGTCGCAAGCTGCAGCTCGTCTGGTAGGTTTTGCAGTTGCGCCATGGCTTAAGCATGCAATATCTTGCAAAGCTTCAATAAAACCTCGAATATCACGAAGAAAGAGCGGCTCTTGACCTGGAGTGCTTCAATTGCTTCAATGGATCAATGACTTCCTTCCAGTCAGTACAACCAGACCTCAGCCAATCACCTCTCGGCATTAGGTGGGCAAACCCATTTGATGCCTACCAAATACGTAATCAGAGGGTCCTAACAGCTGGAGCTTTGAGGGAAACAGCGGGAAACAGCGCAGTTATCATTTCACATCACTAATTCTATTGGTCGAAATGGGAGGGAGAGGGGGAAACAACCAGCCTCGTCCCCTACCAGAAGACAGGAGCTCCCTAATCCATAGGTGGGGCCCTGTTGCCTGCGCAATCAGCCAGCTAGGAAAGGCTATAAATATCTGCCGTCCCTCCCTCTCTTTCAATTTTTTTCCTTTCCTTCTTCAGCTCTTCTTTGCCTTTTGGCTTAGATCAAGTGTAGTATCTGTTCTTTTCAGTTTAATCTCTGAAAGAGGTCTAAGGACCTCAATCGTGATTATTCTTATTTTTGTCCTTGGGAGAGAACTCTCTGTGCTTGCACATGGTTTTCTCCATCGTGTCCTCGGTATTACACTGCCTCCGAGTGACGCAAACCATCTTTTTCATTGCAGTCCCTGGTTCGTCCACGGATGTGAAGAAGAAGAAGAAGCAGAGCCCGCTCACATCGTCAAAATGCTGACCAAATATCCCATCGTCTCCTCAACCATGTGATATGGTTCTTCTCCAGTGATGCCCGCCCACGTCGCGTCGCAAGATCAAGATGTATCGGCCTCGCCTTGCTCTCAATGGAAGGCATGGTGATGATGTCGTACACAGCCTGGTCAGTTTTTGTTTACTTCACGATCCAGTAGAACACGCCTACGTAGATAGGACCTAGGTCTTGATTGGGATTAAGTAGGTCTGTCGTGTCTTGGATTTTCTTGCTTCCCATCTGCCGATCACGAGTCAGATGGTGATGGTTCGCGCGTGCCGTGAGACTTACCTGACCTAACGTACGCAAAAACGCCATGCTCATCATCTCCGGGCTCGCCGATGGTTTCCTTGCGCGCGTACAACAACGTGGCAACTCGTTTTACTTTCCTGCCACAAGCACAAACGCGAGTCTCTTGCTCAACTAGGTATTCGAAGCCGCCTCAGCACGTCGCCATCATCCATTGTTCACATGCCTAGGACAGCCCGCAAATGTTTCCTTGCAGTTATATCGAGGCTCTAGGCTAGATTCGGTTGGCCCTGAGGTGAAGAACAAGACAGTCTGGCAGCCACTGCCAGGCCAAGGTACCCATCCAGCATCAACGGCCGGTCAACTGTGTGTTGACGCGGCATTCCCGTGGATTATGGCGACGGCCTTGCATCGTCAAAGCCTGTGGTGGATATGTTTTGCATGACGCAAGATCTCTCTACTGGGTTGATAACTTACAAATGCTACAGAAATGGATTGAGGAAGTTCAACGTTCTTGGGTAGCATTGCTATCATACACAGTAGGTACTGACTGTCAAGAGAAGCAATGCCGAATGGAGCTACACCTAAAAATAGTTGTGCGCGCGTATTTTACAGCGACGTGTATCAGGATGCTGGTGTAGGAATGTAATGTAAGCCAGACACAGATCTCCCCTCCCTTCCCCTGCTAGTTGGGGTAAAAAGGGGAGCCGGTGTCGTAAGGATCCAATGTTTCAGATATCATGCTGTTTCGGGCGCCCAGAGGTGCAGAGTTGGCCCCCAAGGGATACGACACGCCTGGCAACTGCAAGCTGGATGGCGCATGTATTTTGCACTCTTCCATTATACATAAAGCATAGCCTACGTAATTTCACATCATTCTTCTACGTATTATCTACGATCCAAAGTCATAGTGGAACGCGATGACTAGGGATGCGATAAACGCGTGACGACAGGTACCACCTGCAAATGCGGATACCCAAAGCACAGGCACAGGCACCAGGCACAGGCACAGGCACAGCTAGACCGGTAGCCATTTACCGTGCTCAAGCTAAGGTTAGCCGGTTCAGTACCTACTACTACTACCACCTAGGTAATGATTTAAGTGCTCGCAGCCAGCCCCTGGACTGCTGGACGTGCCTTCGCGTGCCTGGCCATCCCCTCTCTGGCTGGCTGGCGGCCCACTGCTACCTAAGTCGGTCGGTCGGTCGGGTTTCTCAATCCAATCGGCCTTGACACTGCTCAAACTAATAAACATGCCGAGACATCGATTGAATACTGGTATACATGTACTGTATGCGAGGTGAGGCCGCTGTGTTGATCTTCACGATTGCCGCAAACCGTTTGAGGGCTGCATTTATGTACTAGGAGGATTCAAACTCTGGGCCGAGGCAGGGAAGCATGATGGAAACTTCGTCTTCCAAATCTCTCCCCCTGAAATGTTTCGTTGTTTTACTTCAACATAGAGTTGGGGAGAGCCCGTGGGTCCCATATCTTTGGAATGTAACGGGGTAACTACATGTATTGTCATGCAATACGGCCTCACACGAATGAACCCGTATTGAAGGTTTCTGTTTATCAGGGGTGAAGCCATTCTAACTCTGTCTGGGTAGGAGGTGCTGCCTGTACTCTGTACCTGATCTCAAGTTGTCGATGCTCTTCAACTTGGCTTCCGAGTTGAGCCAACACATACCACTCAAGGTTGGCAGGGCTTCTAGACAGGGTGCGTTGAACAGCCCCGGCTTCCAGTTCGGCGGTGGGATCCTGGCCAACGAAGCTAATTAAGCACTGAGGGGAGAGCCCAGGAGAGTCCAGGAGAGCCTAGGATAGCCAAGCACAGGGGATCAAAGTCTCGCCCTGGATGGAATGAACCAAAGCTACTGTAACCAGCTACATCGTATTGGTTACTACCTACAGTGAGTAGCAAAACGGCTAGAAGAACTAGATACCATAGTCCAGAGAAGGGTGCGCTCCAATTGTGTAGTAATAGCAGTAGATACCTTCGGCAGAGGCGACGATGCTGTGAGAATTTCTTCGACTTCGGTTCAGCCAGCCAGTCGCTTTCTCGTCAAGACTTGAACACGACAAGATCACATCACGAAAATGGTTGTCACGATATAATTATCAGCATCGCGCCATTCTATCCACTGCAACTCCATTCAACGTCGGGCTCAACTAGGCCGATCCAATTGATCATCCCACTCTCTCTCTCCTCCACCCGATCCATTGGGTTGATCAGTCAATCTATCAATCAATCAATTTCGCAGTCGGGATCAAAGACTCGGCCCTTCCATCGACCCTACTTGCCTTGTACTACCAAACGACTTCCAAGGCAGGCCAGAAGAGGACCTGATACATGTCTCCAAACCACGCGCACGAGACCATCCCTACCCCTTCCTGCTGCTGCTGCTTTGCCTGCCTTGCTTTGCCTTGCCTTGCTTGAGTATGTGTGTATGTGCGCGCGCGTGTACGTGTTAAAAGTGCCTGGGTTAAGGTTGTCTGTGCTCTGTGTGCCACGACGAGCGACAGGCGACAAGCGACAAGCGACAACAAGAAGATTGACGAAGAATAGTGTGAGAGTGCGCCCTGAGCAGAATCCCTGGGTGCGTTCTGCTTGTTGCAACTCGCCAGGTCCCAGGATCCCTCACTCACTCACACCTTACACTCCAACCAAACTCAACCCCCCGAAGTGGGCAATTCCTCCGCTTTCTACTCGGGAGCGCAGCAGTGCTGCAACACAACCAGCAGACAAGTACATGCTTTCTCGGGGTCACCCTGCTGTCGGGACTGGACCTGCGGCGCACAATACTTGTTGCATTGATTAACAGAAACATCACACACACGCGCACACACACACACACACACCCGCACCACACACGCGGGCACCACGCACCTCCTAACCTACCTTAACCCGCAGACCTCCCAGGAATTGCGGCATTGCGGCATTGCTGACACTGTCCTCGCCAGAGTTGAAAGTACCCGGCCATTCCCCCTGGCAGTGCTGGTAGATCACGCTCGCAGCCAGTCGGAAAGCCTGTACAAGCTACCCCCAGAGATACGCTCCTACATACGCATACACACAGTATTCCATTACATTTGCCCGTCTGTTTCGCTACACTAGGCATCCCGTTTTGCGCATTTCTCTTACTTGGGAACTGTTTAGCCGGCCGCACCGTGCTTATTGTATACGTACCTGAGCCACCCAAGGCCACCCAAGGCCACCCAGGGCCCAACGGGAGTGTGTGAGAGACACAGGTACCAGTCGTATGGTACCTTGGCTCACCACCACCTTCCCCGACAGCCACTATGATGGCTCGCAGACATGTCCCTCAGCCGCTGCCCTTGGCTGATGAATCACATCTGTCTCCAAATTCCAATGATCACCTCAGCGAATCTATAGTCTCTTCTGCCGGTGTTTCTCCTGTTTCCAGCTCTAGCGCATCGAATGATCGCGCTCTAGGCACAGGTAGCAATAGTGCTGAGAGTAGAGGTCCACGTTCTGCTGCACCTGCCATCGGCGTTGCAACTAGTGGTGAAACAACTGGACTTCAGGTCGTCCCAAGTCCAACTTCATCCAAGTCGTCGAAGTCTCCACGATCGCCCTTCAGCAGGTTCAACCCATCCAAGAAAGCCCAGCAAGGCCCCCAAGGCCAGCTTCAGAATCCAATCTCCACCGCAGGACAGCAGGTCCAGCCATCGCAGTCCGAGCCCACGCCCGCCGCAATACCTCTGCCGCCGTCATCGCATGGTCACCCAAACCACTCGCAATCACTGTCCCAATCCCAAGACTCGCAAGCGACATATCGTCTTCCTCGATCCAAGTACCAGGCACGGCCTGCGATCACAGCCCCGGCCCCCCAGTTTGAAGACGACGACGACGACGATTTCGAGGACGACTATCATCGATACCAGCAGCATCAAGCCAAGACCAGGACCGAGTACCCAACGATAGAGGAACCGCCACCGCAAAGTTCTAGGTCACGAGAGGATCTTAGCCACCCACAGTCTACGCCGCAGCCTACGCCGCAATCAACACCGCGACCGACGGCACCGTATACCTCGCCTCAGCAGCAGCAACAACAACAACAACAGCAGCAGCAGCAGCAGCAGCAACAGCAACCAACAGCCCGTGAGGCAGAGAAGCATTCGCGCAACGCTAGCCGTTTCTTCAACTTCAGTGGCAAGGGGCAAAGATCTGGGAATCTACACCCGGGCAGACACCCAAGTCCCAGTCGGAGCCAGAACCATCTTCCTCCTGTCGATACTCCCGACGAGCCGGGTTCTCGTGATACAGATTATCCTAGTATGTCGGATCGTGTCTCGAGCAAAGCTTCAAAACATTCAGGTATGTCACTCGTAAGAATTTACGTTGCAACATTGGCTTTGATCCCCATCTTTGTGTCTGGCTGCCTCGACATCATACGCCCGCGCTTTTTGGCGGTTGTTTCCCGTCCTGTTAGGTCTACTCTGGAATGCTGACTTTCTTTGTTTCTCCCTACTGTGCAGATCACTCCTCAGTTGATCCCTCAGTCCCGAGGGATGACCAATCCCCACCCTCACGGTCGGATATCTCTTTAGCATCAGGAGCCACGGAAAACGAACAGTCTCAGAATAAGCCAAAGCCGTTTACGCTGCTCAGCCGATCGCGCTCCGTCAAAGACAAGAACAAGGAGAATTCTGGAACAAAGGACATGGCCTCCGCATCCACACAGGTCAGGATTCAAGAGCCTGAGAGGGCCCATGCCTTGGCCGGCCAACAGCCGCTCAGGACTGCCCCGGTTGAACCTCACGACAGGTCACATCGGCAAATGATAAACGCAACGCCTAGGAATCATTCAGCTGACCGCGCCGCCCCTCGCGACATCGGTGCGCATAAAGAACAACGCCGGGATAGAGATAACAGTCATCATAATAATAGAAGCCACCCTTCATCGCTACACAACACGAGCGGGTCCTTCTTTAATGGCTTGCGGAGCTCTGGTACAAGAGCCGCCGATATAATAAGCAAGGGACTGTTTGGCAAGGGAGTACGGAGCGGTAGCACGACAGAGAAGGAGCCGGTGGTGGACGACGAACATTATCAAGTCAAAGTGATCAACCTGCCGTTGGTGGAACAGACGCGGATAACGAGAATCTCCAAGAGACTCGAGAGATCTAAGGACAAGACCGAGTTTTGGATGCCCGCCTTCCCATGGCGGGCAATTGACTATCTCAACTACAAGGGCACCGATGTTGAAGGTTTATATCGAGTGCCGGGAAGCGGTCCGCAGATCAAAAAGTGGCAAAGAAAGTTCGATGAGGGTAAGCCGATATCGATGCAGACAAGCTTTGGAGATGATTGCTGACTGAGTGCCATAATAGAGCATGATGTCGACCTCTTTGCCCAGGATGACCTGTACGATATCAATATCATTGGGTCCATGCTAAAGGCTTGGCTCCGGGAACTACCTGACGAATTGTTCCCGAAAGAGGCCCAGGAACGAATTGCTCGGGAATGTGCGGGGGCCGAGGAAGTACCTCAGCTGCTCATCGATGAACTGTCGAATCTGTCCCCTTATAACTACTACCTGTTGTTTGCCATCACCTGCCACCTCAGCCTCCTACTCGCCCACTCGGATAAGAACAAGATGGACTTTCGGAATTTATGCATCTGCTTCCAGCCATGTATGAAAATCGATGCCTTCTGTTTTCGATTCCTTGTCTGCGATTGGAGACAGTGCTGGCAAGGCTGCAATACAGAGGCTCAGTTTATCGAAGAGGAGTATGCATTGTTCAACTCGCCGCCGCCACGAGGGTACGGAAATGATGTGTCGGCGCAACAGGGCAATGACGACCAGAGCCAGAAACAAAACCAGGGCCAGAACGAAGGCCACGGTGAATCTCCGCCAGGAAGTGCTCACCAGCAGCGTGATCGGCCCCAGCACCAGCAGAATGGTGGCGGGAAGCTGAGAAAGAAAGGTGCGCCTTCGGGCACCTCGAATGGCAGCATTGGCTCGACTAGTTCGACTATCTCGACGAGTCTGACCATCAATAGCGTCGAAACGCCCAGGAGATCTAACGAGTTAAGGCCGCTGTCGCCTATCAAGCCCCTCTCGCCACTCGGATTTTGATGATAGAGGCCTTGGTATATATCGAGACATGTCGTGGCTTTTGAAACGTTGACTTGGCAAGACGAGAACGCATTTTGTCTTTACTGGTATTATACCCCTGCGGATGGATACGAAAAGTTGGCGTGTTTTTTCCCTTCCTGTGAAGACGGGGAGCATTTCTCTGTACGGTGGCCATTTCTCTTACTGCTCTCTTTTTTTTGACGACGTCATGGTCTTTGAAGACAAGAACGATTACGCATGATTTCCTATGTCACTACTCCCTTTTGTTGCCCTCTTTCGTGCCTCGACGGGGGTGTTTGTTTGAGATAGGGGGTGGGCTCTCTGATTTGGACAAGATACACTGGTGGAATCAGGCAGCTTGTTTGTTCTTATATTTTGGAAGAGGATCAGGTCGCCTGCCACTACGAGGGGTGAAGTGGCCATTGCAATGCTAAGATTTGGCCACATCCTGGGACATCACAGCAGCATGTTCCCCGCTTATGGCCCTTCCCATGGACCCATGAAGTCGACAATCAGTCTCTCTCGGAATACCCAATTTTTCCTCTTTTCAGTTTTAGTTGCCATAAATGATGGTTAGGAGATGGAGGACTGCTCTGGACGGACAGCGCTCAAGCTACTCAAGGCACTTCAGCGGATGTGGTAGCGTGCTGGCTCGGGGATCCGGTTACCCAAGTCTTGAGACCTGCTGTTGGTTAACGTGAGATTCTTGAATACCCTGCCGGGGAATCAGGTTCTCCGGGCAGTTGCTTTTGTCTATGAACGCAGGGCGGCGGTTCTCTCAATGATGGATGAGAACGCCAAGTTTGTTCGGTCTTCTAGGATTGTAGGGAGTCTGTTGGCCGCGTCCACAAGCTCAGAGCAGTGGCAGATGACGAGGGCATAGTATCTGCTCATGCTGACGCAAGAGGAAGATAGCAAGTTGTGGCTTGGGGATGTCTGAGCAAGAGAAGCCTGATTAGCACCAATGCAGGGCTCAGCATACGTATGTATGGCTCTCCATCTAAGGTACCCCACAAGGCAGACGGCCAGATCAGGAAGATAGATCAGTTGGAATTGTTCAGGGGCCTTGATGATCACAGGGGAACATTACCAGGGCTCTTCTCATGACCATCTTACTCCCAGACTATGAATTTGAAAAAAAATCTTTCGAAACTTGCTCTCTTGAGCGCGCGCCCGTGACGAATGAACACCCAACTTGCTGTCACTCTGCAGGGCTGACCTATCGTAAAATCCCCCCCTAGGTTGAGATCAAAGTCATGATCGATTGGAAGGGGCAGACAGAGGGGCTGCGCACACCAGCCAGTCAGCCTAAGCCGAGCCAATGCGACCCACCTACCCCGCGGTCGCGCCCAGAATATTTTCGCATCGCAGTACCCCGCGGTGCGATCCAGAAGGTAACCTTAGGTAGGTCAGGTATATGCGACGAAGACCCCAGCGTGCAACAGGAGCTCGAAAACCTTCCATTGACACTAGACTTTCCGCCGACAACAATGGGCGAGCCAAGCAACAATCAGGACGCCCTCGAGGCCCGCATCCCATCGTCGTGCCCCGCCTCCATCTCTCAGATCCTGTCTCAAGCCTGGAAACACGACCTGGCTAGTCTGAAGCCTCTGCTGGATGTCCCTGGTCGTGCGAGCGTCCAGGAGCCCACCACGGGTGAGACGCCTCTGCACGCTGCGATTCGAGCATGTGGCCCTGCCGGTGCTACCGGTGCTGACCTGGAGGCCGCCAAGAGTGTTCTCGAGGAGCTGTTCTTCAACGGCGCCATCTGGAACGATGTCGACTCTAACAACGAGACGCCCGGCTGCGTGGCTGCGCGCTTGGGCCAGACCGAGCTCTACGAGATGTGCATTGGCGCCGGCGTTCGTGCCGAGTTGCTCTTTAGCTTGCTCGAGGGCTACGAGGAGCTCGAGTCGATGGACGAGGGCGACGAAGAGATTGTCGACATCACCGGTGCCGCTGACGGCGAAGAAATTCCGGATTTGGTGGTAGAGACCAACAACGAGGGCCAGCCCACAGAGAAACAAGCCGAGGACACCCAGAACAGTGAGAAGAAGGAGAAGGAGGAAGAGGATGAAGAAACCGAGATTCTGGAGTCTAACCCCGACCGCGCCTTCGTCCCGCCCAACGCCGCCGAGGCCCAGGCTTCCCAAGTCGAATCGGCCGAGTACCTGCGCTCGAACCTGACGTACAGCGCCGACAAGCTGACGGACGCCTCGGACAACGGCGTCATGATGGCGTGGGAGACGTCCATCATGCGCTCCTCGGTCGACACCCTTCTGCCGGAGCTACAGCCCGGTCGCAAGGTCCTCAACATCGGCTTTGGCATGGGCATCATCGACGGCATGTTCGCTGCGACGAAGCCCTCGCGCCACCACATTATCGAGGCGCACCCGGACGTGTTGTCGCACATTGCGACCTCGCCCGACTGCCAGTTTGGCCCGGCCTGGGAGGCCTCGGGCGAGAAGGAGGGCGCTTACAAGGTGCACACGGGCCGGTGGCAGGACGTGGTGCCCAAGCTGCTAGAGGCCGGCGAGACGTACGACGCCATCTACTTCGATACCTTCGGCGAGGACTATAGCCAGCTCCGCATGTTCTTCACCGAGCACGTTCCCGGTCTGCTCGAGGAGGAGGGGCGCTTCGGCTTCTTCAACGGGCTCGGCGCCGACCGCCAGATCTGCTATGATGTCTACACCAAGGTCGTCGAGATGCACCTCAGCGACGCTGGTATGGATGTCGCCTGGCAAGAGATGGACGTGGACATGCAGGGCCTTACAGAGGAAGGAAAGGGCGAATGGGAAGGTGTTAAGAGACGTTACTGGACGCTGAACAGTGGGTTCCCTTTCTATCACCCCATCTTACTTAAGCCTCTTTTTTCGGTCAGACAGAGGATGCTAACGAGTCACTGTAGAATACCGGCTGCCAACTTGTACCTTCATGAGGTAGAAATGAGAAATAGACAGCAAGGAAAAATGCAAGGACGTCAAAAGTGTTCAGACGGGAGAAACTAGGTGCTTGATTCTTAGGGCCTACTAACGACTTTTATAACCCCCTTTCCCCACACCCGTCATGAGCAACCTCCGTTTCCCTTCCGACCCAAGAGCTCGAGGACGCATACCAATTCTGTAGCTGGCGTTCCTAACCGCTAGAAAATAATTTACTGGAAGTTCTCGGGGTGGAGGATACCAGCCATGTTGCCGGCCTCTACCCTCTTGAGGGTTAAGGCGGCAATGAGGGCGGCGCCGACACCGCTACCATCTTCGGCAGCCAGAATCTCGATGGGGTCTTCCTCCTTGTGGTTGGTCTTGGCCGGCCAGTCCAGGATCTCACGGAGGGCCTGGGCACCGCGGGCCTTGAAGTGGGGGTACTTGTTGAAGACGGATCCATCAGCGCCGACGTGGCATGAAGTCATGTTCTTCTTCTTGCAGATGGCGGCAACACCGCATGCAGACAACCGCGCGGCACGGGTACCGATCAGCTCAGCAGTGCGGCGGATCAGCTCCAGCTCGGGGCGTGTGGTCTTGATGTTCAGCTTGTCGTTGAAGAGATCGGCAGTCTCTTGCAAGTTCTCGAACGGATCGCTATGTAGTGTTAGCCAGTTCTTTCGAAACGAAGACCACTCAATAAAAGCCAGTTGGAAACTTACTCTTCAATCGCCGACAGGAAAGATGCGTCGAGCGTGTAAGCTTTCCGGAGCTTGCTGATATCCTGGCCCTCAAAGATGTGAACCTCCTTGTTGTCGTGGAGCTCAACCATGACCAGGCGGAAGACCTCTCCGAGGTACAGACCTGCGATCATCTTCTCGAAGGCCTGCTGGCCAGGTCTCGGTGACTCCTTGTCGATGATGATATCGTAGGGGGTGCGGGGCAGAACCTTGTGCTCGTTATCAAAGGCTCCCCACTCGCAGTTGATGGCCATGCCGCAGTCCTTAGGCAAGTTCATGTGGGCCAGCTTGGGGATAGAGCCGCAATCCTCCATATATGCGGCGTTGCAACCAGTGCCGAAGATACAGCCGATCTTCATCTTGGGGTCTGTGTAGGCAGAAGCAATCATGGTACCGGTAGTGTCGTTAATCAATGCAGACAGTTTGACAGGTACGCCCTACAGTGGAGGTTAGCAAAGCATCGAGAACCTTTGAATTTTTGCGTGCTACTGACACGGGCGTTCAGAGCCGCCTCGAACATGGGAACCACGTTCTCGCCTTCGACACCGTTGATGTCGAAACCCTTGGTCCAGCGCTGAAGGATGCCCTCATCAATGTAGTTCTGGGTGGCCGGGTAAGAGAATGTGAAACCAAGCGGGATCTTGGTGGCGGGAGGCGCACCGCCGTGGTGAGTGTCGATGAACTGTTGCACGCAGTCGGCCATGTACTCCCAAAGCTCATCAGACTCGCCGGTCTTGAGCTCCTCGGGCATGCGGTACTTGGACTGGATGATGTCGAACTCGGACTTGTTGTTGGTCAGAGTGATCTCACAGACACGCAAGTTGGTGCCGCCCATATCGAGGGCCAGGTAAGTACCGGTCTCGTTGCCATCAGGGAAATCCATAACCCATGTAGGGTTCATGGGCTAGTCAAGAAACAGAGCATTAGCATCCAGAAGGGTTCGAGCACGATTGATTGAAGGGCCGGGACGTACAATACTACCTCCCTCCACACTCAGACCTACGTGAATGTTAGTAGTGACTGTGGCTCGGATTTTGAGAGGTATGGCACCAACCCTTTGTGAGCTCGGATACGAAGTGATCAGTGATCTTCTTGAGGGTAGCCGAATCGACGGTGAACTGCTCCTCAAGCTTCTTGATCTCCTGGAGCAAGTCCTTGGGGACATCGGCCATGGATCCTGTGGGCATATTGGGTTAGTCCTCCGAGGCAGATATAAAACAAGGTGAGCACTGGGAAATAAGCCCCGACGATAACAGCTGTGGTGGTGATAGTGGTGATGTGTCACCGCATTGCCGAGCCCCAGGACAGACTGCATATAACTAGGAGTCATCGTGCGAAATTCGACGGTAGCCAAAGTTTAGACCGGTCCAGCGAATATCCAAGTTGGGATGACAAGATGCAGTTCTAGGGGCAATGGGTGACTCGGCACCTTTGCGAAGCACCAGAGCAAGGAAGTTCAGAGGACGAACAGGAAGCTTAGAGCGTATCCCTTGTCGAGCACGCCCAGGTTGCCCACAGCAGATGGGACGTGAACTCGGTGAGAGAGAAACGAGGGCCGAGCTATGGCTAGAGCCAACGGCCCCTTCCCAGCAACGCTAATACCAGCCAGGGCCGCGAATTATCACGGCCCACGCGCGTTGTACTCATCCAGGCGGCTCCCCCATCGGCCAGCCAGCGAACATGTTGGTATGAGGACGCTCAAGCTATGTGCCGGGAGAGAGGGGTCCCAAAGTGTCGCATCAAGGCATATGGTACGATAATTGGTTGGAGTTGTATATATGTAGCACGAACACACAGAGTATAGCATCAGGCAGCACCAGTATCGGAAAAGCAAAGAGGCAAGATAAGCGAAGAAGAGTTAGCGGTACATACCCTTGCGGGACGGCGGCTTGCGAGGACCGAGACCAACCATGTTGCCGGAAAATGTCTTTGATTTGGGGTTGTCTTGATTCTGCAGGTAAATTCGATGTCAGCAAGCCAATCTAGGGGATGCGGGTTGATGAAGATGTGTAAGTCCAAAAAAGTCAACCGGCCTATTCCAGTCGTATGACGCAACATGGAGGGGGAGGGGTTATAAACACGGAGACATACAGAAAGAGATATGCATATACTAACGGGTTTGGGGTTGGTAGTTCAAAGATCAAAGAACTATACACAGGAAACACGAAGTCAGAGAGGTTTCCAGAGTCTCTTGACTTTGAAGAAAATTTGTTGAACAAGCTGATGGGTGCAGACGGAGACGGAGGGTAGAGGGTAGCGACTTACTCAGCTCAACCAACAGCTCTCTGCTTTGTGTGACAGGAGGAAGTGGGATGAAGGTGAACCTCTGGCGGGCGGCGCGGCGTACTTTTGAAGGTACTGCAGGAGGAGCGGGGGCGCAATTAGAGTTGCTTCAAACCGCTTTGGAATTCTATACTTGAAAGTGGTACTACTGCTTGTACGTGTATCATTGTATCGTCCTGGTCCAGTCTCCGGTCTCCGGTCTCCAGTCCTGGCCCGAAAGAGAGGGACAGAGACCAGCAGAGACCAGCAGAGACCAGCAGAGACCTGCGTAGACCTGCGTCCAAAAGGCTAGAAGGCCCTATTGCTGGCTACTCTGTCCAGCTCTGCCCTACCACAGCTCTCGCGATTCCTCCCACGGTGGGGCGCGTTGCAGCGGTGTGTATCCATTCTGCCCTTCCAACCTTCGTAGTCCCGCGTCAGTTATTAATGAGTCGTCTCGTACGGTATACGCCATGCCCCTTTGAGCGCCCCGATCACTGATCTGATGCGGATGGAAGCCTTGGGGAGGCTGCCGGGTTGAGGTCGTGCTGCGACTTTTGTGCAGTACGGGCTGCCAGCTCGTTACGATTCCCATCGTTGCATCATGCCATTTCACGAACCAGAACCCCGAGCCCGCCGCGTTGAAGCATGCGGAAAGGGCCTTTCTCTCTTGTACTTTTTCTCGTCTCGATCAGCTGAGCACCATATTACTTATCCTAACCCCCACTCAGAGTGGCGTTCTTGCAGAAAATGCCTCCTCCGGAATTCCGGTGGTGGCTCACAAACATGTACAATCGTAAGATGCCGCAACTGGACTATCTCTGCTGGGAGGGGCAGAAAGATTATTTACAGTTTGATTCCTGCGTACTTCATGTACCCCTACCTTCCTGTCTCTACAAGTAATAGAAACACTATGAAGAAAAGGGACATGAGAGAGAGAGAGAGAGGAACCCCCACAACCTGATTGAGAAAATGCTGATGGGAGAGCTGTACTAGAGCGATCCTACCTCACATTGTGATTTGATATGCATCGCATACTGCACAAACAGGTGTTGCTGATAATCGGATTAGAGCGGTTTGGGTTCAATCTCTGGTTGTTTGGGTGCCGATTTTGCCAATGCCCCAAAGTCGGGAAATGCCACCGTCACTATAGCCGTCTTTGTAGTGTAGTCGTATATCGATCCGAGGGGCCGCCTTAGGTTAAGGAAGATGAAGATGGGTACGGAGTGCTCATCGCCCAGCAGCTTCAGTCTGTTCAACTGTTTTCTGACACATGTCCTCGTAGGCCTCAATATCCAAAGGTTGCGATACAGATATAGCCAAGTCAAGTAGACTGCTCACGTAGCCCTTTTTGTCAACCATACCCTTGCCGATGTACCAAGGGAGACACATCGATCGCCTACAAGAGTTTCTCCCGCGTCAGGATGATAAAACCCTTGGCGAGGTACAGATATGAGCTTGAAAATACCCCCAATTACAACTGGATTGGTCGTTGCATACATACATAGCTCGTATGTGTCGTTACCAAACTGTCTTGTACGTGGGCGTAGCTTGTTCCTGAAAACATTGCATGCTATACCTATATAACTTAGCCGTACCTACCTAAGGTTACCTGCTAGTATTCGATGTGTGGCTGATACCCCTCCTACTTTATGGAGTTTACTCAAGTATGTGGCTTGGATACGGACATGTAGTGTAGTCCGGAGTAAAGTAGCTCCTCCATTGCTCAAAGCTGCAAACTACTGTGGCGCTCTCTACCTTTACGGTAGTGCTACCTGGTACCTACTTACCTACCCCCTGTCAGACAGGGAAGCTGCAACGTAAGCTTCTTGGTCCAATTGGTAGAGCTGTCTCTCTCTCTCTCTCTGTGTGTGCATGCACTTGTATGCGCTCCGAACTCAACTCGGGCCAGATTGATGATATTGAATTGATAATCGAGTTGAACCAAATCAAGACCAATGACGAGTTAGGCCAGGCTTGTCCCAACGACAACAACACCACCTTCTCCTCCAATTCTTCGTTTCGTTTCGTTCACCCATCAATTGTGTAGAGCTGCTCTCCCCATGAGCGCTCGAGGTGTTTGATTTCCATCATGAAGTCAATTGCGGCCTACGCAGCAGCAGCTCTGCTTTCTCTCTTTTCGCCCATTGTTGTTGCCGACACCAATGTCGCTGCTCCCTCCGTCTCCAAGGTCACCCTGCCTTCGACCTTCAAGCCGCCCCAGGTCTTCAAGAACGCCAACCTCGTTCATGTCATCTCGTTAGAAAAGAACTTTGCCAAGGAGCAGATTAACGTCGTCGTCGAGAATGATTCCAAGGAGCCCCAAGATGAATACTTCTTGCCCTTCACGAGCCAGCAGATGGAGAGAGTGGGTGGCTTCGAGGTTAAGGACCGCAAAGACTCCAGCCTCACTGGCTTCGCCGTCGAAGCCGTCGAGTACGATCCGTTGAGGTGAGTGTGCTCGCAATACCTACCCACCGATACGTAGCAGGCAGTAACTAACCCCTTCGGAACCCAGCGACATCCAGTACTATCGCATCCGACTGCCCGCGCCGCTCCCGCCCAAGGCGCAGCAGACAATTGGCATCTCGTTCCACTACCTCCAGGCCTTGACTCCACTCCCGGCCGCCATCGAACAGACCGATAAGCAGTACCTTGTCTACTCCTTCTCCGCCTACTGCCCCTCGATCTACACGACGGTCAAGCAGAAGACCGAAGTCAAGCTTCCTGGGTCTGATATCCCCGAGTACACCAAGATCGCTGGCTCTGGTGACGTGAAGGAGTTCCCTCAGAAGTCCGGTGCTAAGCTCACCTACGGACCCTTCTCCGAAGTACCAGGCGGCGCCGCCTCGCCTGTCAAGGTTCGCTATGAGTTTACGAAACCTGTGAGCCACGTGACCCTGCTCGAGCGTGATGTTGAGGTCAGCCACTGGGGCGGAAACATTGCATTCGAGGAGAGGTACACTCTGTACAACCAGGGCGCCAACCTCTCTTCGCTGTTCAACCGCGTCAAATGGGCTCAGTCACAGTACTTCAACCCTACGTCTTACGCATTGAAGGAGATGAAGTTTCCGCTCCGCATTGGAAGCACAGATGCATACTTTACCGACGCCATTGGAAATGTGTCTACGTCCCGATTCCGAAGCAACAAGAAGGAGGCGTCTCTCGAGATCAAGCCTCGCTACCCCGTGTTTGGCGGCTGGAAGTACCCTTTCACCATTGGCTGGAATTCGGATGCCAAATACTTCTTGCGACAAAAGACTGGAGACAGCTACATCTTGAACATTCCTTTCCTCGAGGGTCCTAAGCAGCCTGAGGGTTTTGGGTATGAACAGGTTCAGGTGCGAGTCTTGCTGCCTGAAGGTGCCGAGTAAGCAGACCAACACCCCTTCGTACACGTACGCAGAGACGATAGCTAACAAGTTCCATAGGAACGTCAAATTCCACACA
The DNA here is from genome assembly GCA_006508115.1 of Apiospora malaysiana. Taxonomy (NCBI): domain Eukaryota; kingdom Fungi; phylum Ascomycota; class Sordariomycetes; order Amphisphaeriales; family Apiosporaceae; genus Apiospora; species Apiospora malaysiana. The sequence continues at coordinate 1,316,431 of QUSE01000016.1, forward strand.
TCGATCCCCAAGTCGTCCATCACCGACGTTGTTGTTGACCAACAAAAGACGTACTTGGACACTATCGGGCGCACTGTGCTTACCATCCAGGCCCGCAATCTTCATGATGATTTCCGGGACCGGGACTTGATCGTTTCTTACGATTACTCGTTTGTAGCTAGCCTCCGGAAACCATTGGTGATTTTCGGAAGCATGATGTCCCTGTTTGTCGGGATTTGGCTTCTATCCAAGGTTGATGTGAAGCTTTCTTCAAAATAGATCGAGTCGCATTTGTGGTCTGACATGTAATCGCAAGCGTACATAAGGAGGTGCTGATCTGGAACGGGACCGGGTGACAACGCAAAGGCGAGCCGCTTCAGGGACATCCGGGAAGGCTTTCGGTGACTTCATGATCATCCCCTGGCAGTGCTGCGAGATGATAGGATGAACAACGTGTAATCTAGACATCTACCAAAATCAACACATGATATGTAAAACTACCTTCGGTCTGACTGCTGTCTCTACTCGGTTGAACTGAGATCTCGATGGCCCTGATATCCAATGCAATTTGTGTATATTCTCCGATCTGACACGGCAACTAACATAGACCACCGAAGAAGAAATCCTGCAAGGGCGCTACCTTGTTACTACTATTGGCGGGACTGCTGTGTTGGGTGAATAGGACGATTGAGGTTGTGAGCGCATATGGCTTGGCGATCAAATCAGCTAGCGTACCCGGGCAACTAGTCGAGATGCATGCTGACGTCGGCGCAACATCATAGGTGAGTCGTGAGGAGGCCCCTCGAGTCCCACAGGGGTTGATTACCAAACATAGATGCAAGAAATAGTATATCGCTTGCTACCCGTTGTTCCTATGTAGCCGCTGAAGGAGGGACGACTTCCTTGGTGTTGTTGGCAAGGGACGTTTGGATGCTACTTTCCAAGTTGTAAAAGCAAGGCAGGACAAAATGGAGCCAGTTGGTATACGAACGAAGAGGCAAATCCACATGAATCCTGCAAGCTTGTCGGCCTACCCTGCCAAGACATTCGTGTTACGACGTACATGTAATACCACGCTGCTCACGGGGCTGTAGCTTGGCTGGATAGACCCTTAGCTTGAGGCTCTAGGGGTCCATGGCCAGGTCATTCGCTCTGTTTGTTGTGATTTGAGGCTGTAATGCTGCCTAGTACTTAGTGTAGAATACGTTGATTTCCAGTGCAGCCTAGGTTAGAGGATACATAGCTGGATGTGTTCCTAAGTATGCCGGTTGTCCCAGATGCAGGCAATGCATCCCATTACCGTCGGCAGAGTATAGGATGTATCGTATGTAGGTCGGTGTACGTAGGTGGCCGTAAAGAGTGTGCAGGTGTGGAAACACCCGAAAGCCCGCCGCCCCCAGTCAGATGGGCAAGGATTGCAGGGATCCTCCGCTGGGCAGTGCGAGGGTATCGAGGTCAGAACCCTGGAAGTTTGCTCCAAAAACATGGAATTTCAAGGCAGATCTGGTGCACGGCAAAGAAAAAGACACGACGAGGATGGGGAATTGCAGGCGGGCTGGAGCGCGAGATGAAGCGAGATGATGCTAGATAAATAGGCAACCGGCTCCCCGTCCAAAATTCAGGGTCCAAATCCATCATCCGACCCCGTCATTCCACCTGTCTCCTGTCTCCTGTCTCCTGTCTCCTGTCTCGTCCCAATAACTCCCTGCTGCCTCCTATAAGTACCGCTGCTCCTGCCGCTGTCTCGGGCTTGTTTTTCCATCTCCAGTCCAACTCCCGACTCTAGTTCATCACATACTATATTCTCTCTTCCTTTGGAGGCGTTCACTCTGTCCCGGACTGTCTCGGAGCACTGCTATATAAATGCCCTCCACGACGACTACCACAGTTCGCGCCTACATCCACCCGGCCGACAACATGTGTTTCGGCAAGAAGCCCGCAAAGACTTACTACTACCACTCCGAGGTCATTCCCACTCGCGAGGCTCACCACCACCACCACCACAAGCACCATGCCCCGCGGGCCAGCTACCACAGCAGCCACTACCGGCACTCGTCGCACAGCCCGCGCGTGAGCACCACGAGCCACCGTCACAGTGTCCCTGTTGTGTACGAGCGCACCAGCCAGACGCGCTACTACTAGAGATGCGACGGGGCTCGTTTCGCATCTAGGGGATGTTATTGCATCCACAAAGACGACACAAACACGAATTATCAACCAACGTTCACGATTTAATTTACGAAATGGGACAGAGTTGTCTCTGGTCTCAGCATAGACGGTGAGGGGGGGACGGGGGTTTAAAGCGTTGCTTTTACACAAATAAACTATTATAATTCATACGAGGTTACGAGGGCGAAGCCAGGGAGTGGTGGGAGGGATCACGCTCATTTCTTTCTTTGATATCATTTACTAGCGGGCAAGAGACGAATGGGCATTGTTTTCCGACAGCGTCGTCATAGGCGCTTAACCGGTCAAGTGGGGGGGCGAGCAAAAGCGACGGGATGCATTGACCAAGCGGGGTGTTCTTTTTGGTTGGATTTTTGGAGTACTACTTTAGATCAATATGATGTCATCGTTTCTGTCGTCATCGACAGAGACAAAAGCAAACACATTGAATCAAGCCAGCCCTGGTGCGGTGCCCAGCCTTTGATTCAAAGCCCAGCTCGAGACCCTATGACCGAGAAAGCATCCAACATCTTCTCTTGACTAACATGGCACCAATGAGAACTAGTGGTTTTCAATAGTGTACGACCAATACCCGTCATGTCCGGCCGGAACTTAGCAGATGATGGAGGATGAGAGTTGGTAGGGGAGAGGAATGCCATAATCATCATTGATGCATAGATAGCCTTTGCCCGCCTCTCCTTTGTTCATTTCATATTCGGAATGCACACATGTCGAGACCAATACTATTAGTAAATATACAATACCCATCGCCGAGTTCTTGGATCCCTCAGGTCGGTGTTTCAAGAAGACCATTACCAATACACCAGTTTCCCATATACCCCATCCCTGTACGACTATACCATCTGTTGTCGGGTTGCGACTTGTGCTGATCCGGCCCCACTACTCTCCATCGAGTCGCTGTTCCATTAAGCTTGCCTACCTGGGTTCTCCTACTTGTAAGTTGAGATGCACTGATTATGCTTCTCGGAAGCTTCGATTTGAATGCCACCAATGCCTTCCCATTCTTGGATCATGGCGTCGAGTAAGCAGATTGTCGCTGATTCTGGCGCACAGTGATAACTGCCTAGTCCGTAGGAGAATAACTTCATCATGTAAGTTGACAGTTCATAGTCGCCGGCATCTTCTTGAGTGTACCCATTGAAACGCATTTGCACCCACCAGTCATGTTCATCTTTGGCAAGAGCTTGAAGACCACATGCGCCGAACGGCCTTCTTCCAGGGGAGCAACACACCTGTATTGCGGGCTTGGCTCTAGTCTTCTGCTTTGAGGCGTTCTGGTTACTGATAGTCTTTTCATCAGGAACCGTGGTCTATCTATCCGCTCCAAGAACCGCGATGGCGGCGGCTCGAACCAAACCTCGCCAACTCACCACCGGAAGGGTTTCACGTTCGCCTCACTGCGCGGCTCGATCCAGCCCGAGCTGTCGCGCAAGCTGTACCGCGTCATCAAGTCGTCCAACAACCTGGTGTCGGCGCACGAGAATGCCGGGCGCGAGCGCACCAACATCGCGACGCAGCTATCCGAGTGGGGTGAGCAGACGGGCGACGAGGGCGTGTCCGACATCAGCGACAAGGTGGGCGTGATCCTGTCGGAGCTCGGTGACATCGAGGACAACTACGCCCATGGCCTCGAGGACGCCCGGGGGGTGCTCAAAACCATCCGTAACACGGAGAAGAGCGTCCAGCCCAGCCGCGACAGCAAGGCCAAGATCGCCGACGATATCCAGAAGATTAAGCTCAAGGAGCCCCAGAGCACCCGCCTGGTTGTCTTGGAGCAGGAGCTTATTAGGGCCGAAGCCGAGAACCTGGTGGCCGAGGCGCAGTTGACGAATGTGGTATGTAGTAGAACACCTACACTCCTCGCCAATATGCCATACATGGCCGTCCAAATTGCATGCCACTAATATAGAACGACTATAATAGACACGCCAGAAGCTCAAGGAGGCCTATGCCGCCGAGTTCGCAGCCGTCATTGAACGGGCCGAGAAGCAGATCATCCTGGCTCAGCATGGGCGTCGCCTCCTCAGTCTACTCGACGATAGCCCCGTGACCCCAGGCGATGAAGGCCACCAATACCGCGAGGGCAGTGCCGCACGACAGATTCTCAACGACGCCGAAGACGATCTCCGTAAGTGGGAGCCGGATCTGGAGGCCGAGCCTGTCTCCAGCACGGCTGGCGGCGTGGGTTCTTCACAGAGAGACGTGGAAAACGTGGCGCCCATGCCTACAAATGATGAGTCTTACATGACACCGGCTGTCGCTAAACCAGGAGTTGCGGATGGAGAGCATGGTCCCGATCACGTTCAAACAGCGGGCGTCACTGCCTAGAAAGCCGATGTCTTTAGTCACTAACAGTTGGCCGTTACTTGGGGTTGTATGTTTTACGGGCGGTGATACCACAGAAGGAGATATTGGGTTTATGTTAGTATTGACAGGATGCTCTAGGCTAGGCTATGGGTTCAAGATAACTGATCAGACTGTCGCGAGGGGTGAGATGACATGGAACGAAATCGCTTGTGTAACTAAAGTACTTATGACGGATTGCAATAGGCAAGGTTTTCATTATTGATTGACGAGAATAGTCTGTACCTTCACGTGCCATTCAACACAATTGAGATTTTTCAATTAGAATACGAACCATTATCATTTGAATGATTTGACAATTGACTTGATACCTTGGACCTCATATGACTTAGGACTTTTATACTAGAGCGGCAAAACCTCGGGATTGACTCGAAGCTTCCAGCGGCTTTCAGAGAATCCCTTTGCAGCTTCTTGATTACCAGACCGGCACAATCTTTCAGCACATAACGTTTGCACAGATGGAGGCCTTATTAACCCGGTCGCGGCAACTCCGGAGGCCTGCAAGTCGGCTGTGTCATTCGTGCAGCCGTCAGCTGGGAGCTCAGGCACGTCGCACCTACGCCAGCGCCGCGTCGCAACCGGACATCTATGATGTAGTTTGCGTGGGCGGCGGCCCCGCTGGCCTGAGTCTCCTGACTGCGCTTCGTATGTTTTCTTTTCCGAGATCAAATGGGCTTGTCAAGGGACACTGCGCCTAACTGCTAATTTCTCTCGCTTGTCGTATAGGATCTAATCCAGTCACCGCCGGCCTGCGAGTGGCCCTCGTCGAAGCCCAGGACCTGTCAAAGACCCGCAGCTGGAAGCTGCCTCCCGACCGATTCTCGAACCGTTGCAGCTCATTGACCCCCTCTTCGGCGAACTTCCTGGACCGGATCGGGGCGTGGGATCATCTGGCGAAGGAGCGCGTCCAGCCGTACCACGAGATGCAGGTTTGGGACGGCGTGACGGATGCGCGCATCGAGTTTGACTGGGAGGCGCCCAGTACGGGGAGGACGATCGCCTACATGACGGAGAACCTGAACCTCACTTCTGGGCTACTGAGCCGAATGGGCGGCATTGGGGGCACGGATGTATTCGATAAAGTAAAGGTGGAAAACATTACGCTCGGCGAGGACAAGGACGACCTGGATTTGACCCAATGGCCCGTCGTACATCTCTCGGGCGGCAAACAGCTTGCCGCTCGCCTCCTGGTGGGCGCTGACGGTGCGAACAGCCCTGTTCGGTCTTTTGCGGAAATCGAGAGCCGGGGCTGGGACTACGAGAGACATGGCGTGGTGGCTACGTTGGAGATGGAGGACGAGGGCTGGGGCGGTCAGGATCTCAAAATTGCGTATCAGCGATTCCTGCCCACGGGTCCGGTGGCGATGCTACCCATGCCCGGACGTTATGCTACGATGGTGTGGTCGACCACGCCGCGCAACGCGGCCCTGCTCAAGAGCCTGCCCGCGAAGGACTTCTTGGCCATGGTCAACGCGGCGTTCCGGTTGCGGACTGTCGATCTGGAGTTTATGCACACGATGGAGTCGGGACAGGGCGAAGAGCTGCTCTGGCGGCTGCAGCACACGCACGTGAACCACCAGTCGGTCCCGCAAACGGTGGTGGGCGTGCAGGAAGGATCTGTCGCCTCGTTCCCGCTCAAGCTGCGACATGCCGATACCTACATTGGCGAGCGTGTGGCTCTGGTGGGCGACGCCGCACACACGACACACCCGCTCGCAGGCCAGGGTCTCAACGCGGGGCAAGGTGACGTTGAGAGCCTTGCCAACGCCATCGAATACTCGGTGTTGCACGGGCAGGACCTCGGCACCCGCATGTCACTTGAGTCGTATAACTCGGAGCGCTATGCGGCTAACCACGTCATGCTGGGGGTCGTCGACAAGCTGCACAAGCTCTACAGCGTCGAGAGCGGACCCCTCGTGCCGCTCCGGTCGGTTGGTCTCAATGCGATCAACGCGATGCGGCCGCTGAAGAACTTCTTTATGGAGCAGGCTGCCGGCAAGGGGGCGAAGCTGTTCTAAACGGCGAGCGGACTGTATAACTCTATATGCCTACTGCTAGATAGGCCACCTACTTACCCAGCCTGGAAGAAGATGGTTTGCACAAGGCGTTATTCGTGTAGATTACCTAGTATGTACTAAAAACTATACCTTTTCATCATACCCGCGCCAATGCGTGTTACTTCTGGATGAGGATCTGGTTGGTTGGACTACCAATCACTGAAGCATCTCCAATTACACCCATACCTTCCTTCCCATCATTTGTCAGCTATCTCCCTGTCTGGCTCCGGTGCTTGAAGAAAATTGAGGATTGAGGCCGGACACGAACCGCGACCAGGAACGGGAGCTAGTGGGGTGGAGCCGAAGATGCCGGGGTGGGGAGGGGCGTGTATGCAACATAAACTTTTTTTTGTCTCCTGCAGCTGTTATCGTCAAACCGATAAATAATAATTTTTTGGCATCGCCGAACTGGTCGACCAAGGCCATTCAAGTACAACCCCACCACCACCACCACCACCATCACATACACCACCATGGCACCTTCGACAGGTCGGCGCGCAGCGCCCTCAAAGGAGCAACTGGAAGAGCGAAAGGTAGGCATTTTCATTCGAGTCACTGGGGTTCCAAGTAGAAGCGTCCTGACCTGATTGAAAACCAGACTGTCGGCATCAATAAGGAGACCGTCACCAATACCGTGTCGACCGATTATCCCGACCATTTTATCGACGAGGACCACGCCTGGGACGTCGAGTACTTCCGTGAGAACTTTGACGTCCAGTTCCACCAGAATGACCCCTTTGATTCGCAATTCTCCCTCATCGGCGTCGACGCCTCCATCGCCAACGCTTTCCGTCGCATCCTTATCGCCGAGATCCCAACTCTCGCCATTGAGACCGTCTTTGTACACAACAACACATCCGTCATCCAAGACGAGGTGCTGGCACACAGGCTCGGTCTTATCCCCTTCCAGGGAGACAAGAAGGGGCTCCGCGACTTCCTGAAACCCTTTGTGAAGCCCGAGGAGGGCGCCGACCAGTACTCCACCACCTTCGACTACAACACTGTCTGCCTCAAACTGAACGTCGAGTGCACCCACAACAAGGACGCCGACCCCAACGAGAAGGACCCGAAGAAGCTCTACCACAATGCGCATGTGTATGCCAAGGACATCGTGTTTGACCCCGTCGGCGACAAGCAGCCCGAGATCTTCTCCGGTGAGGGTATCATCAAGGCGACAAACCCCGATATCTTGATCGCCAAGCTGCGCCCGCCCCAGGTCATCAACGTGGAAATGCACATGCACAAGGGCATTGGTGCAGATCACTCCAAGTTCTCACCTGTTGCCACCGCTAGCTACCGCTTGATGCCCGTCATCAAGATCCTGCAGCCAATCTTGGGCGCCGACGCGAAGAAGTTCCAGGAATGCTTCATGCCGGGAGTCATTGAACTGGAGAAGGTGTCCAAGAAGGAGGCCAGCCAGAAGGGATCGGGATACGAGGGCCACCAAGGCAAGGTCAAGGCCGTAGTCGCCAACCCCATGCACGACACTGTGAGCCGCGAAGTCCTGCGACACGAGGAGTTCGAGGGCAAGGTCAAGCTGGGCCGCAAGCGAGACCATTTCATCTTCTCGGTCGAGAGCACGGGACAGTGGGACAGCGACGAGCTCTTCCTCGAATCGGTTCTCATGTTGAAGCTTAAGATTAATAAGATTAAATCACAAGTGACAGACATGGTGCGGTCCTTCTAGTTAGAGTTGTCGCGTATGAGAGCCCAACAAGGTGGCTTTGCATTGTAGGGGATACCATAGATGGCGTTTTACTGGCTAAAAAGGAATGATATTTGCGGTTTCTTCTAAAGTTCTTTGATATCACGCCCGATTGCGACTTGTTGGTATTTATTTTGACCGATACTTGACTGTCTACCTTGTATGGCAGGGGAAACCCGACACCAGTGGCATTGGGCGCAGATTGTCAACTACGCTGATGCATTGATGTCGATTCTGCTTCTCGGTAAGTTTTATTCTACAAGAATCTAACAATGGCGTTCTCTCCGAAGCCTGGGGGTCAACAAAGGAGTTCATAACCATAATTTCCATTCTGTTCTGCCAGTTTCATCCACGTTGGTTTGAAGGCAGTACTTTTATTAGACGCAAGTCGGTCTATATAGATGACGCCTCAGCGCACCGCTCACAAACCTCAACTCCCATTACTCAACGTAGTCTACCAAACTAAATCGTAAACAATGTCGTCCTCCACTCCGCCGCCTTGGGCCCGGAGTTCGATTTCAAGTGGCGAATCGCCCTGGTCCTCCACAGGGAGCTCGAGGCGCGGTTTGCGCAGGATTTTGGACGAGTGAACGACCAGCTCCAGAAGATGACTGACAAACCGCCTTCCGAGAACGATTGAGGATGGCTGGAAGAGGCAGGCTGAGCTCACGGGGGAAAGGGAACGGCTCGTCGCCAAGTTCAAGGTCTTCGAGGAGCGGACGACCAGGCTCGAGCAGATCGGGGTGCGCGTCGCGATGGAAACTGACCTGCTGTCGAACGATAACATTAACTAAGAGAACGTCAACGACGACCATGAGGAAAACCATGGTGATGACGACGAAAGAAGAGGCCGCACACGAACTAGGTGAGCCCGCCCTTGACGGGTGTGTATAGGTGCGACGATATACGTTGCTGGGGACGTCTGGGCCACGGTGACGTGTGGGTAATGTAGTAGACAGTAATCGAATAGAGGAGAATGCACAGAGTTGCCCATATGCCTAGAGTGTGTATACCTCCTATATCGTGTATACCTCCCTGGATGAAAAGCAGTGCCCACTGTCATAATACATTGACTTCAAATACGGGATCATTGCACACAAAAGAAAAGGATATTGATATGCTATTTCTCATTAAGATCTTTCAGTTCGTCGTCTTCACCTTGGTATGAACATATTCTTGGATCTCTGTAGAATCTCATCTCGACAGTAGTTGTTACTTCCCAGACCCGCGAACGCCATGAAAATATCTACAAACCAAACTCGCTGACTTGCATTGTTCGTTTCTTTGACGCATACCCCCCGAATATCTATTCCATATCTTCATCGCCGTTACCAGCGTTGATGAAAAGGAGGCGTGTACCGTTGCCAGCAGTTTGCCACACCTATCGACTGTTAGTAATTGCGTTTCATGAACCACTGCCAAGATAGATGAACTTACATCGAGACTTGTGTACTCGTCTAAAGCAGTGAGCCACTGGTCTTCGGTGAAACCCTTGGCCAGCACGCGCTCGCGGACCTTGCGAAGACTGAGCTCGATCGAGCCATCTTCGTCGTCGTACTCCTCGTCGTCCGGTCGGCAAGCGCCGGAATCCAGCAACTTTTTGACCTCTTCCATAATGCGAGTGTTGGCGTCACGGCCGCGGCGGCGGGGGCCCTCGTGCGCAGCCAAGCTCTCCTTGCTGGCCTCGACGAGACGCAGGGCCTCGTCGACATCGTCCTGGCTCACGACGCTGGCGAACCGCAGCCGCGCCAGCGCCTGGGCGAGACGGACCACGCCGAGCAGGGTACGCGGGGTCGTGTGGGCAAAGTTCTGACCCTTGGCCTCAGCCGCCTTCTGCGCTTTTCGCAGGCGCACGTAGGTCTTGGTGAGGTACTCTGTGACACTCTCGGGAACCGTGGGGCGGTAGGTACGGGCTTGTGCGACGTAAGCGCGAACCTCGTGAGGCGTGAAGACTACGTTGGCAGCCTCGCTGTTGGCATCGGCGTCACCGTTGTTGGCGTACAAGTCGGGATGCTTGCTGTGCATGTGCACGTAGGTGACGTGCTTGGCCAGCTGAGCATCGCTGTCGCGGGTAGGGGTATCAAGGAGAAGGAAGAGGACATCAAATCGAGAAAGCAGAGCGGCCGGCAGGTTGATATTCTCAACGGGCGAGATGCGAGGGTTGTAGCGACCATAGATCGGGTTAGCAGCCGCCAGAATCGAGGTTCGTGCGTTCAGCGTTGTCGAAATGCCGGCCTTGGATATGGAGATGGTCTGCTGTTCCATGACTTCGTGGATAGCAGTTCTGTCGTTATCGTCCATTTTATCGAACTCATCGATACAGCAGATACCGTTGTCAGCAAGGACCAAGGCACCACCTTCCAGCACCATTTCATCCGTAACGGGATCTCGCATCACGGCAGCTGTGAGACCAACACCACTGGAACCACGGCCGGATGTGTAAACACCACGAGGCGCCACCTTTGAGATGTATTTCAGAAGTTGGGATTTGGCCACACCGGGGTCACCCATCAAACAGATGTTGATATCTCCACGGATACGCATGCCATCACCAACCTCTTTGGTGACACCACCGACAAGCAAAAGAAGCAGTGCCTTCTTCACGTCCAAGTGACCGAAAATCTCAGGGGCGATCGACTTGGCAAGCATGTCGTACACAGCGCCAGACTGGCTGAACTTGGTGATGCGGCGCAGCAGGCTGTCGTCGATGACCATCTCGTCGTAGGCCTTCTTGTGCTGAACAATATGGTGAGCTTCAACGTATGTGTCGGTCAACAAACCAGCCTTCATCGCCTGGAAGCCAGTGTAAGGCGTGGGCAGGAAAATGCCCGAAATGTCGACGACATCGCCCGGGTTGATTTTTCTGACAGTGCTACCGTAACACATGACGGTAAGTGTTCGTGGAATCTGACCGATAGGCACCTGCTCTGCCATCTCCTGAATCTTGACCTCCTGAAAGGGGAGGAACTTGGAAGCACGGGTAGACTGGAAGAGTTGGCCCTTGGCCTGGTTCTTAGTACACTCCTCCGAGGGACAGCTCGTAAGCGGAGCGTATGATTTGTCGTTGATGGGTTGGAAGATCTCACAACCACATCGATCACAAGAATATGCGCCAACTTGTACAATGGGCTTGACATCGGACACTCGAGTGGAGATACCGCGGATGGTGATGAGGTGACCCAAATGCTCGCCGCGGACTTGGCGAACTGCCAGAGCTTTGACAGGCTTGTCTGCGGTCGAGGACCGGGGCTTGAAGATAAGAGTATAACGTCGAGTAAGCTGGGCCGGGAATGTCCTGGCTAAAAGCTCAGGATCGGTCGAGGCCTCGGCCATCTGGGCCAGCTCCTGATTCCGGCCCTGTCTCCGCTCCATGAGCACATCGAGGACATCATCCTTGAAGGTGGTGCCTGATGTGGGAGCGGGCATCTTCTTGTCGATTGCCCTGGAGAGAATTTCGACATAGTGTTTGGTGTTGGCCTCAATGGATTCGACCAATTTCAAGTTCTCATCGTTGGCTTCCTCATACTGGGTAAAAGGTCAGCAATTGGGCGCCATGGGCGCAGGGGACGTGAGTGTGCTCACCGAGACAACGTCGTCCAAGTCTATCAGCACTTCGTCTATGACACGGTCGGCAAGCTGCTGCATCAACTCGACATATTTGTGTTTTGGTTGCTGGCGCTGGGCCGCCTTCTTCCTCCTCCGGTCGTGCTGTGCGGCCTCGCCATCCTCGTCCATGAGATCATCCTCATCGCTCAAATCATCTTCGTCGATACTAATCTGGCCAATCGCATGGGTAATGGTGTCTTGCGGCGAAGTCTTGAACTTGTCTAGGAAATCCTCAAAGGCAGCTTGCTGCGCTTCGTAGTCGACGACTTTGCGGTATTGGAGGAGCGCCATGATTGCGGCTGCCTGTCGAAATTTTGGTGGGAATGTGAAGATTCGGCAGAGTCGTCGCAGGTGCGCGCGGTCGTGGGGTTGCAATGTTATGCGCGACACAGAGGACGGGACGGGGGGAGGCTGGCAATCACCGGGGCTTAAAGACGGTGTCGGGCGGGCAGGGGCAGGCAGGGGGGTTCGCGACAAAATCAATTGGACATCCAAGAACGCGTTTTAGACGCGCTGGAGCCCAGCAGCAGCTCAGGTTTCGAGGTTGCGGTGAGCCACAACTCATTAATGGGTGGCGGTGCGGAATCTGCCCACTACCTTAGGTAACCTAACCACCTAACTTAACCTACTACTACATGCCTCCAGTAGTAGTAGGTACCTCCACTGTAAGGTGCCACTGAGATGCATGATTGCTTTAGCAACTGCTGTTAGTTGCCTCGGCCCCCGGCATATGCATCTGAACAGACCCGGGCTTGCAGCACGAAGCTGAGGTCCTGCCCCCCCCCGGCCCCCCGGTTGCATTTCCAATCCGAACATGAGAGAGCATGACATTGCTTCCGCTCGTTTAACTTCCCAGTGGCGCCTCCAATGCTTCCTGGATTGCTGAGTCAATATAGCCACACATGGCTCCTTCACAGCGCAAGAACGCGCAGTCCACTGCCGCCGAAATCGCCCTCGTCCATTTGAAGAATTGCTTGGTCAACCTCCCTTCATCTCTCGTATCCCTACTTGTGAATGTGAACACTCCGGCCCAGAACGTTGTCGTCGAGCTTAACTACCGACCCTCCAATGCATCGAGCCAAGCGACCAACGGCGCATCGAGCCAGCAATCTATATACGTAGGATGGACTGGAATGCCCAGCAAGCGCAGGTTTGCGCCCCTGGTCACTCGCGATGGCATCTCTGGTTCGCGGGGCAGTGGCCGCGATCAAGAAGTTGCTGCGGTCGAGATCGATGCTACTCTCGCTTCCACCTTGGGAATAACCGATGGTCAAAAAGTCATGGCCATCATCCACGTCGACCCTCCTTTAGCACATACCGTCAATATCGAACCCCTTACGCCCGAAGACTGGGAGATGATCGAGTTACATGCCAACTTCCTCGAGCTGAACTTACTGTCGCAAATCCGAGCGCTACCGAACCCGACTCATACACCTGGCCCAGGTCAGACCGCTACGCCCCACCCCTTGACGCTTCATCTATCACCGACTTCTACAGCCAATATCAAGATACTGTCGCTGGAGCCCGCGCCAGCAGCCGATGTCCCCTTTGTCAAGATCGCCCCTGATGCCGAGGTTATCGTTGCGCCAAAGACCCGGTCCAAACCCTCCAAAGGTAGCCGCGACAGCAGGAGCATTAGCGGTACGTCGAGAAGAAGTGTTAAGAGCTCGGCAAGTACGGTCCGAAGACGAAGCGCGCGTGAAGAGAAAAGGCCATCTCTATTCTTGCGTGGCCTAGACCGTAGTCTCTGCCACGAGTGGTTTGACGAGGACGCCGCACCACAAGATTTGAGCGTATGGGTCGATAGAGATCTTCTCCAAACAAAAGACTTCAGAGGTGTCAACTATGTTCTTGTCAATCTTATCAGGCCTGCGGGGCTACTACCCCCGATAGATCCCAAGAAGCAGCAAAAGGAAGCCGCAGCTAATGCTGAGGTGACGAAAGCTTCAGCGCGAGTTGTTGCTACCTTGCGGCCATGGGATGACCCTCCAGACAGTCAGACAGCAGCGCTCTCGGTTGCTCTTTGCGCAAGTCTCGGCTGCGCAGGGATAGTTGGCGGGGTGATAAAGATAGAAGTGTCCCCTCAACCTGTCGCAAAGAATGCACTACAGCAGTTGAAAGTCTACCCATTTCTCGGGGCCACCGCTAAAACACAGGAGGGATTCCGGTTTGGCGGTGAAACGAAAGCAGAGAAAGAGGAAGCCGCCAAGAGGATTACCCATATGTATGGCGGAAGTGATGGGATCCTGCAAGGACCTTTGACAGATGGCATGGTGCTAGGCACTCACGACGGTATCGATTTCCCTAACGGATGGGAAGGCGGGATTATCAAATTCGACCCTCCATCGACCGCAGCCGGAAAGGAGTCCACAAGTTGGTATCTCGGCCGGGAAAAGTCACTCGCGCTCGATGTCCAACCACCGGCTCCTCTTCCGTCTTTTCTAGAAGCCGGGGAGCATGAACCAGGTACACCTGTGCCAGGCTCAGTGCTGGTTGGTATCGATGCCGTTTTGGCCGATCTCAAAACCCATGTATCGCACATGTCCTCGGTACTACTAAGCGGAGCACTGGGGGCGGGCAAGACTGCCGTTGCGCAATCGTTGGCACAAACATTCCGTCACGACTATCTGTTCCACACCACGTACTTTTCCTGTCGTACGCTGGTCACCGACGAAAGCAGGGTGATCTCGATCAAGGAGAAGTTAAATCGGGTGTTCATGACGGCAAGCTGGGGCGCCAGGCTTGGTGGCAAAGCACTGGTCATTCTCGATGACCTAGACAAGCTCTGCCCTGTTGAAACGGAGCTACAGGTTGGCAATGACAACGGTCGGAGCCGGCAAATCAGTGAAACCATTTGTTCCATGGTGCAACAGTACTGTACGCGGGGAAGTGGCGTTGTATTGCTAGCCACGGCGCAAGGGAAAGACTCGCTCAACAAGGTTATAGTGGGCGGGCACGTAGTCCGTGAAATCGTGGACCTTAAGGCGCCTGACAAGGATGCCAGGAGAAGAATCATGGAGACGATAGTTCACCAGCAGACCGTGACCCCCGGTACTGCTAATGGCCATGATACAGACCATAGCCGGCCGACAACCGCCGACGGAAGTACCGCCGACGAAGAGGCTGGCGATTGGATGGACGGGGCGAGTCAACCAAGCAGAGGCCGCTCAGGCGTCCAGAATCCCAGTGACGGGTTTCTCCTGGACTCGGAGCTCGACTTCCTGGATGTCGCAGGAGAGACGGACGGTTACATGCCTGGGGATTTGCTGCTTCTGGTGTCACGGGCCCGCAATGAAGCGTTGATACGGTCGGTGAGCGAAGGGACCGAAGGCCAGTCGCTTGATATCCTACAACTCGGTCGTGTCGACTTTGACAATGCCCTCAAAGGCTTCACTCCAGCCTCTCTTCGTAATGTCACGTTACAGACATCGACCACCACCTTTGCCTCGATTGGCGGACTGAGAGAGACACGCCGAGTTCTACTAGAGACATTGCAATACCCTACGAAATACGCCCCGATCTTTGCACAATGCCCGCTCCGTTTGCGGTCGGGTCTATTGCTCTACGGATTTCCCGGTTGCGGAAAGACGCTTCTTGCGTCTGCCGTGGCGGGAGAATGCGGACTGAACTTCATTAGCGTCAAGGGCCCCGAGATTTTGAATAAGTACATAGGGGCGTCTGAAAAGAGCGTCCGTGACTTGTTTGAGCGGGCCAGCGCCGCAAAGCCTTGTGTGCTCTTCTTTGACGAGTTTGACTCGATTGCCCCCAAGCGAGGACACGACTCCACCGGGGTCACAGATCGCGTGGTGAACCAATTGCTTACTCAGATGGACGGAGCTGAAGGACTGAGTGGTGTCTATGTGCTTGCTGCAACATCCAGGCCCGATCTGATCGACCCAGCGCTTCTCCGGCCTGGACGATTGGACAAGAGTCTACTCTGCGACTTCCCTGATCTTGATGACCGGATCGATATTTTACGTGCGCTTGGATCCAAAGTCAAGTTGTCGGAGGAGATTCTCCAGTCTGGGGAGGCACTTCAAGAATTAGGCCGTCGCACAGAAGGATTCAGTGGCGCTGATCTGCAGGCGTTGGTTAGTAACGCGCAGCTGGAAGCCATCCATGATGTCCTGGACAAGATGGAAGTGCAGCCGTCGGGGAAGTCGCGGCAGTCTGGTGCTAGCAAAAGCCACGACGCTGGGGCGCGGCCAAGAAACTTCATCCAGTTCCGCTATGGAGAAGAGGCATCTCTTGCTGAAGAAAAAGAGCGATCGGCCAAGGGCTACAATAGGTCATGGGAGCTCGCTGAAAACGCAGCGATTGCTGCGAAGCTACAGGAGATTAAGCAAGCGCGGAGGAAAGCAAATCAAGTGCAAAAGGGAAGCGGTGGCATGGCTAACGGCACTGGACAAGGGCGTGATGAGAAGGGGGCCCAAGCCAGCGGTGAAGTAGTGATCAGCTGGAAACACATAGTGAAGGCGCTGGATGGGACACGGGCCAGTATTAGCAGTCAAGAACGCAACCGGCTGGAGCGCATCTACCGCGAGTTCGTTGTTGGGCGCAGTGGCGAGATGCGTGACGGACAGGGTAGTATGGAAATTGGGGGCCGAAGCAGTCTCATGTAGTAGTAGTAGTAGTAGTAGTAGTAGTAGTAGTAGTAGCAGTAGTAGCCATGCGGTAGGTTAGGTGCTAATAATCAATCACATAACTACCATGCATAAGTATGCCTTTCTTCATTCATGGTCCAGTCTGTCTTTGTCTACTTCCCGAACTGCACTACGTCGTAGTTACCGTCAAAGGAAGATGCGATGCTCAAGATTAGTCAGTGACGGAAGGTCGAGATAGACGTTAGTAGTGGACCCCCGGGACAGCCATCATCGGACTAGCGCAGACGCTAGCGCGTGGCAGCGTGGTTAGCGCCATGAAACGTTCACGAGCCACATCCTAACATGCTTGAGCTTGACTTGACTTGACGTTGACGAAGGCCACACGGAATCTAGGACAACAACTCACAACTCACGATATAGCCCCCCGACCTTTGTCGCCGCTACACCTTATACTGCAACAGCAGCATACCACTGACGATTCACCCTCTTTGATTTCGTGATACCCCTTTTTGGTCATTTGCCTTTCTCGTTGATAGTCGGGCTGTCCCAATCTCATAAGTCTAGTCGTATATCTCCTTATTGATCTGGAGCCTCCTGCCGGCCAACACAGGAGCTCCCGTTGAGCTTGGTTTAGCTGTCGCCGAGGTTCGCTCGATACCTGGTTGCCTCACACCAAGGTGCCTGTTCGCGAGGAATCGACCTGTTTAGTCGTCCTAACTGGAAAAGTTGGGTGAGTATGGCTGCAGCTACACGTTCCTTGTGCCATGCATTCTCCCTCGCCTGTTGTTATTCTTGGCCTGATGCCAAGGCAATGATCCTCCTCACGATCCTTCTCACCATTCACTTCACCTTCACCTCATCGCACCCCCTTTCGACAATCATGTACCCAGACTTCCCGGCTTGGCATCTTTCCATCGTTTTCTGCACCCATCTCCTGCGTCCAGTCCAGTCTCTCACCCATCTGTTTGCTGGGTCGTGTCCTGCTATACGCACCACCATCCCCATTTGTTTTGATTCTTCACCATACGCAACGAGCTTCTTGAGATGACGGCAAAGTCTCGTCCCATGCAGTCGTGATACACGACTCTTGACTCATCAGCTTGCCGGCCTCCAAGTTTGGACGGCGCCTTGCCACTAAATCTTCATCTCCATCTCCATCTCGCCCCTTTCGGCCTTATCAGCCCTTCCTCCAGCGAGAACCCCTTCCGTCCAGTGGACTGTAGCATGATGGATATGCCTGAACTCATGCTCAATGTCCCATTCATACTACCTCACCTACCCAAGTGGGAGAAAGTAGAAGCAGTCAATTCGGCTCTTAAAGGTCACATGACCATGGGATCTGACCCTTACAGTCCGTCTCTGCCTGAAAATGTCGCAAAGAATGAAAAATACATGAAGCAATTGGAAACCTGGAATTTTCCCAAAGACGGGGAGTAAGTCGACCTTCCGTCATGGTATCCCTCATACATCACCATCTGTTGTTGTTACTGCTCTTTGGGTCCTTATCTCCGCACCACACTTCACATGCACAGCTGCTGATATGCACTTACCTCACGCTCTCCGCCATTGCTATTTTGGCGATTGCTCGATTGTGGCGAGTCTTTGACAAGCAAAATCAGCATTCGCCTCTAACCCCCCATACCGTGTCATGTTCATCATACTAATTTATCTCAGAGAAGAGGAGTCGAAGACCAAGAAACAAGTCCGATTCTTGATTCCAGGCCTACAGACCGAGACTATTTCTTTCCAAGGGACTGTTTTTCCTCGAGAGACTGCTTCTCCCCAAAAGACTACTTCTCAAGAGATTGCCTCTTCCCAAGAAACTAAGTCTCAAGAGGCTGCTTCTCCGCAAGAGATCAAATCTTGTCAAGAATGTCGCACCTCAGTGTCCGCTTCGAGCCCACAGTCGCGAGGCAAAAAGCGACGGATGATGCTCGAAAGATGCAAGAAATGGTGGAGGAAGATTGCGCGAAAGAGGGGAAGCCAGTCCCAGCCTATGATTTAATGGAGCTGATAGGCAAAGGCAGCTTTGGTCGCGTTTACAAGGCTGCCAGCAAGAATGACGGCAAACTGGTAGCTGTCAAGATCATCAACGTGGACGAGAGTGATACGGTGAATCCCAAACTCGCCGACACATACAGTGAGTTTCTCAAGGAGGTGAATGCGCTGCAAGTTCTGAGTGAAGGTGGTGCTCAGAACATCAACTGTGTCCTCGAGGCTTTGCCTGTGGGCCATGCCATGTGGATGGTCACCGAATATTGTGCTGGTGGAAGTGTTGCAACCCTCATGAAGCCCACGGCCCCGGGCGGCTTGCAAGAGAAGTGGATCATTCCGATTTTGCGAGAGGTTGCTGTTGCTATTTTTTGGGTCCATCGACAGGGGATCATACATCGAGATATCAAGTGCGCCAACGTGCTGGTCATGGAGGATGGCGGAGTTCAGCTTTGCGACTTTGGAGTCGCCGGGATGATGGAAACCAAGTTTGACAAGCGGTCAACGTTTATAGGGACGCCTCATTGGATGGCGCCTGAGCTCTTTGACCCGAATGCACAGTATGGAACCGAGGTCGACATTTGGGCTTTTGGTTCCATGGTTTTCGAGATTGCTTCTGGCTTACCGCCCAACGTTGGTGCCAACGTGGGGTTGACTCAATTTGGTGGCTTTTTGCGAGAACACATTCCTCGACTAGAGGGAGACCAGTACTCGCCCGAACTCAAGAGTCTGGTGGCCTACTGCCTCGAGGAGTCTCCGGCACAACGCCCAACGGTCCAGCAGGTACAGGATCACCCTTACATCCGGGACACAGGCTCGAGGTATCCTACTTCGTCGCTCGCCGCCTTGGTGAAAGCTTACAAGCTATGGGAGGAAAGGGGCGGTAGCCGAAAGTCCTTATTCAACCCCAATATTGGCGCCCAGGGCCCTTCGGACCTTGCCTCAACGTCGATGGCACCAGACGAATGGAATTTCAGTACCACCCTGGCTTTCGACGAGCATATCCACGACAACTCAGACGGCCTGACGGACTTTGAGGCAGTGAGGGACGTATATGGGTCACAGATTGACTTTCCAATCTACCCTGATGAGGGCATGGCTCAAGCCAAGTCTAAGGGCGGCCGCCGTAGACCGCCTCCTCAAGCTTTGGCAGCCATGAAAGCTCCGTTGGAGAAGGTCTTTGACCCCAACACGATCTCCAACTATGTTGAGAATTCTCAAGCATATTATGGCCATGGCCCAATGCCCCCCCCACCACCCCCTTTGCCTCCGGCGCCAGTTTCTGATCTGCCTTTACGAGACGATTCGCTGCATGCTACTTTGCGTGAATCATTGATCGACCTCGATGCCTCTCTTGGAGGGGCTGATATCTCCAGTTTCATGGACATGGACACCATTAAGGCTGGTGGTCCAGTACCTCGAAATGGACCTCGACAATCTATGGACCACAGCTGGTCATTTTCAGGGGCTAGTAATGCAGATTCACAGTACGACCGAGCTCCGTTAAGTGATCCAGAGCCAACCAATACCGCTAGACATACGCAGGCCTGGCAGTGGCCAACAGTTATCCCTCCTGCCTCTGCTAACCCCGAGACGTCTCATTTCTCCTTTAACGATGATCTTGGTGACGACATGACCACGCGCCCACCTCTTCTGCATCAGTCGACGGAGCCAGCTGGTCTTCCCTCCCAAGGATACGAGCTTCAGATTCCCCGCTCCACCAATGATCGCATGTCCGTTTCGAGTCTAATCGACTTGGATGAGGGTCTGGTTGATAATGGCATGCCAGAGCTTACTCGTCCCTCAACCGCCAACTCCGATGTTCCTTCGATCGCAGGATCGGACATCGGTAGTTTGGCCAATCCCTTCGAGCTGGAACGACACGCATCCGTTTACGCGCCTATGTCTATGAGTACGAGGGAGCCTTCTATATATGTCTCGGACGACTCGGAATACGCCCATGTTGCAGCCAAGATCGCGTCCGACGTCCCTGACATGACCTCGATCAACAGCGGCGACCAGACGGTCCGTCTGCACCAGCACAACGGCCACATGCCTTCCGATGGGAGCCAGACCTATGTCAATGACAGCGAATCCGAATACATGATGCAGGGGAGCACCACGAGCCAAGACGACATGAGCGCCCGCGACAGTAATGACGGCGGATCCTCAACCTTTATGGATCTCCAGATGCCATCGTACATCGCCCCGCCATCTGCGAGCGTCATGGAGGCGCGGGCCACGGCGGGCGACGTGACAGACGAAATGAGAAGATTGATTGGCAGCCTGAGCGAGCACTTGACCCTCATCGGGAACCAAGTTGGAACCATGGAGCCTCGACGTGCTGGACAGCGGTTGTCTGGCGGCAATGGCGTTCTGGAACAAGAGAGCAATACCCTGGAATGAAGAGGAGGAAGAAACTTTGCATTTTGGAACCGGAAATGGACGATGGAAGTTGCATGATATGAACAGACGAGACTCGTCTCTATTAGAACGTGGTGGATACGTTCCAAATGAATAATGAATGAGCAGCAGCAATCGATCATTGGTCGTTTCCACTTTTGAGCATCGTAAGTCCACCTTACAGGTGACCAGTTCTCTTCGTGATATGCCAGTGACTAGAATACTGTTTATACGTAATGGTGCTCCCATGACGGGGAAGCGAGTACTGTAAGTCATATACATATCCCTTCATCCACATCCTATGCGAACCCAATCAAATCGCCCATCAACAACGCCCGGTACTTCTCGACCATCTCCCGCAGTCGGATAAGCACGCCGGCCGCCATCATCTTGACCTGGTTCTCCTCGCCGTTGCCGCCCTGGTCGCCGCCGCGCGTGCGGTCGAAGACACCGCTGACCCACTCGACGCTCTCGACGACCTCGTGGCCGTGGCGCTGGCAGAGCCCGCGCGTGTCGTTTTCATTGACGTCGAGCAGGGCCATGAGCCCGAACAGCACGGCGCCTGCCACCCCGATCTCGCCGACGCAATGGGTACGGACGCCCAGCAGCAGGTCCCAGAACTCGGCCGTCATCTGCGGCAGAGCCAGGGTGCTGGGCCCCGCGGCGTGCAGGAGCAGGGCCAGGGTCTTGATGTAGAGAGTCAGCAGGGAGGGCTCGAAGAGGAGGCCGCGCCGAGATGCCGAGGACGAGTGCAGGGCCGCTTGGAAGCGCGAAGTCAGCGGGAAGAAGAAAGAGGTCGCGAGGAGGGTCGCGGTGGTGTTAGGGATGGCCCGGACGCCGCCGGTCTTGGCGCGAGAGTTCAACACAGGACCTGCGGAGGAGAATGACGCCTGCTGCTGAAGTCGGGAGGTGAAAGAGGATAATTTCAGGACGTCAGGCCCCGTGGCGACATCGGCTGCTTCGGCGGCGAGCGGAGCAAGGAAGGCCTGTGAGAGGCCCTGCGAAATGTTGTCCAGGGCGTTGGGGGGAAGTGCCTTGAGGCTCGCGGAGCTGGAGATGTACCGATTTGTCGAAGCAGAGGGCTCGTAGTGCTTTCCGATTTTGGCGGGGAGTTTCTTGGACGGGAAGTTGGCTGCATCAGGGTATTCAGATGCCTCGAAGCCGGCGATTTCCCGACCGCTGATGCCCAGGACAATGAGTACCGAGGCTCGTTGAGAGAGCGAATAGTCACCATCAAAGAAGGTCTTGGCAAACCAGCGGGCCATCTTTTGGGGCTGTGCGACGATGATGGCAATCATGCCTTGAGTCCGAAGACTGTGGAAGTCATCCAGCTCGTACTTATCCTCGAGGCCAACGAGAAGGGTTGCTAGCTCTTCGGCGTGGGCGCTAACTTCAGTGCCATAATTGGCTTTACGTCGGATCAATGCTGGTGCCGTTGCAAGAGCAAGCTTTTGCCGATCATAGTTCTCGGTATCGCGCAGGTATGTGATGAGGTCTCTGATGTACACAGGAGCCTTAGGTTTATTGCGGTTTATCAGAGTAGGGTCATCATCCTCGTCTTCTTCGTCTGAATCAGGCTTGGCATAAGCCACCAGATCGTCATCTTCCTCCACGGCTGTTTCGTCTTCGTCCTCGATTTCCTCAATGATGAATCCAGATTGGGGCATTGTCTTTGCTGGCTTTGGTGCCGTTCTAGGCATTTCTTTTGCGACTTTCGGAACTGCTGGCTTCTCCTTTGGTATCTCTTGCGACTTTAAAGGGCTAATGGGGCCGATCTTGTCTGCAACACTGACAAGGGACTTATACCACTTCCCTTCTCTAGAATCAGTCATGTCCATGTGAAAGTTGAGTCTCTTCTCTTCATTGTGTATCAGTCCCGAGAGTGCTTCTCCAACAACCATGCCCAGGAATTTTGCCCTTTCTTGAGAGGCACCTATCCTGTTGGAAATGGTGTCCAAGAAATTGCTTGAGCGAAGCAGAATATTGAGCTTGATGGGTGATTTCCGGTGCACATAACCTGCACTGAGAAGAAGCACTTGGGCGTGTGCTGTGTCCAGGATGTAAGTACATATCCTGCAACGTTGTGGGTGTGCCAACTGACCTTCTTGCTGTAACATTGGCGAATGCTTGATGTAGATCTGGTCACCAAGTAACTTAAGGCTGCTCTCAAGAACCGAGAACATGGCCTCCTTATCATCAGCGAGGGCAGCCAGTGCTGCTCGTCTGATCCCGCAGCTCTCGCCAAGCCCGGCCCCAGTAGCGCCTGTTAGCCATGCTATGAGCTGCGCTTTCCGTACACTGTTAGTTCCTATAACAATCTGAAGTGCAGAAGCAGCAGCCCAGATAGTCGGATAGTCCTCTATCGATTCGTCTGAATCGACAGAAGAGAGATACTCGGTTGACAGAAGCTTGAGAACCACATGTAGCACTTTTCGCTGATCCACAGGGGCCAGTAGATCGAGCAGCTTGTCAAATGTCGGCTGAACTTCATCACGCAGTACAAGGCCAATAAATATGACCTTGATTACCAAGTCTATTATTTCCGTCAGCCGAAAGAACCATTACTGCAACAACACGAGACTGACCTGAGTGCCCTAGCTTCAAACCACGGCCTGTGAGGTCTGCACAAACCTTGAGATCACTAGCTGATGGGTTGGACTGTATCCAACCCACCAGATTCTTTCCCAGCCATTCGGCGTATAGCTTTGAATCTGCAACCCAACTCGGTTCCTCGAGCATATCTGCTTGGTGCAATATATGCTCGGCCTCAGCAGCTAACGAGACGATTTTCCCTCCTGCAACCAGTGAAACAAAGTCCTGGCCCAAGGCTCGGATCCCGGCAGCATTATTCTGGCTCGAGCTCACGGCTTGCCATATGGTCTGGATATGGGTGCTATGCTCTAGAATGCAAGCTAGAAGATCCAGTGCGGAAGAAATGTTAGGAGCTGCAGATGAATGCTTGAGGCCTTTGGGGTCCTTCCTGGCATCTTGCAGCAGAACTCGTATACAAGCCAGGGTTGCATTAAGACCGCTAATGCTGTGTAGACTGGCCAGGAGTAAATCGACAGGCTGAGACTTCTTCTGGGCAGAGGAAGATTCCTTCAGCAAAGCCCAGTAATTAGGCACGATGTCGGTCACGAGGACGTGGACAATCTGAGCACTTTGAGGGCTAGGGTTTCGGACATCGAAGTGGTGAATGTGTTTTATCCCATCTTGCAGCCATTTGAGGATTTGCAACAGATCATCATATCCAGGCTGGCTCTTCAAAGCCTCCAGTGCTTCTTCGGGGGTGGACCCTTTGAAATTGACCTGGGGTTCAGGGCGAGTCTTGGCTGTCTTTGTGAGGGTGAGAAGATGACTGCCAGCTTGGTTGGGAGACTGATAGGTCTGGCTGATGGGAGTGAGTAATTCGTCCATGGTCACCATGAACCATAACCTCTAGCAGTAGCCTCACTCATAGGTACGTGTATCGCCGATAGTGAGTGACGGCTCACGCACATGTATCAAGTATAAGTATTGAAGGTGTTGAATGGAATTGAATGATGGATCTTTTAGGTGAGTACCTAAGTACTTAACTTACCTAACCTAGCAACTAAGGTAACCTGCGTTCTAGGCACCTCAGTTACTAACGGCACCCCTGTAGCTCGAATGATTACCTAGGTACTTAGGCAGCTGGAGCGCTGGAGTCCCCGAGAGTCTGCCAAAATGGCCCCCCACTTCGACCCTTCAACCGCTTATCGGTGATAACCACCCACTCCCGCTCCCACTGACGTTGTTGCCTACAGCTACAACAGCTACAACAGCTACAACAGCAGCGAGTTCCAATCCAACATCCCAACGTATCCTTCGGCAACAAACAGATCAGCTCAACATCCGCTTCGCCAATATGGGAATCAGTCAACAAGACAGCACTTCACGATGGCAATACCTAGATCACATTCGAAAGACCAAGGGCCCCTTCAACCCTCCCAATGGAGAGGAGGAGGAGGAGGAGGAGGAGGAGGCCCCGGAAATGCTGGATACCCTGGGCAAATCCACCATTTTGGTCATTGGCGCTGGAGGCCTGGGCTGTGAGATCCTCAAGAACCTCGCCCTTTCCGGCTTCAAGAACATACATGTCATTGATATGGGTAAGTGTCCGTCTCTTGCTTGCGTCTCGACATCATGTGTCATGTTCTAACCTTTGTGCTGCTGCCAATAGATACCATTGACATCTCCAATCTGAACCGCCAATTCCTGTTCCGGAAAGCCGATGTCGGCAAGTCCAAGGCCGAATGCGCCGCTGCCTTTGTCGAGCGAAGAGTCCAGGGAGTTAAGATTACACCCCATAACTGCAAGATTCAAGATTTCGATGAGGGCTTCTACATGCAGTTCCAGATGGTCGTCTGTGGCCTGGACAGCATCGAAGCACGACGCTGGATGAATGCCACACTAGTCAACATGGTCGATGACGACAACCCGGATTCTCTGAAACCCATGATCGATGGCGGCACCGAGGGCTTCAAGGGGCAGACTCGCGTGGTATTTCCTACCATGACCCCCTGCATAGAATGCCAATTGGATCTGTACGCGCCCCGAGCTGCCGTCCCTCTCTGCACCCTCGCAACCATCCCCCGGCAGCCCGAGCACTGCATCGAGTGGGCACACATTATTGCGTGGGATCAGGAGAAGCCATTTCCCAGTCTGGACAAGGACGACCCAGAGCACATTACTTGGTTGTACCAGAAGGCGCTTTCTCGAGCTGAAGAATTCAAAATCCCCGGGGTCACCTACTCGCTAACTCAAGGCGTGGTCAAGAACATTATTCCTGCCATCGCATCCACTAATGCCATCATCGCGGCGAGCTGTTGTAACGAGGCACTCAAGATTGCCACGACGGCGGCGCCAGCTCTGGGATTCGAGGACAACTACATGTCCTATCACGGCGATGAAGCTATCTACACCAACACATTCAAGTACGAAAAGAAAGAGGACTGCGCAGTTTGCGGGTCCCTGTCGAAGCCTTTGGAGGTTGACCCAAGGTGGACTCTACAGGAATTGATTGAATCACTGGCCACCAATGCTAGCGCACAGCTTAAGAAGCCGTCCATCAGAACCGAGAGCAAAACGCTTTACATGCGGTTCCCTCAAAGTTTGGAAGAGCAGACGCGGCCGAACCTCGACAAGACATTGCGGGAGGGATTGGGCCTGGAGGAGAAGCAGGAGATTGCTGTGACAGACCCGGCTTTCCCCGCGCTGTCGTTCAAGTTCTTCCTCCGTTTCACATGAGCGGGATGTTTTAGAGATACCATTTAGAAGCAAAGGGCGGCCATTTTCCCGCGGCCACAGTTTGGGCACCGGCGTTGGCATTTAGCTGGGAGCATACAGGGCAAAAAGGTGGATCGGGTGCGCTGGATATCAGCGTTCTACGTAGCATCCGGAGAAACCCCTGAAAATGAAATAACAAATACCATGAATTCTCATTTGCGATAAACTTATATGTGATTGACCCCAAACGAGGTAGAGTGAGGAGAATTGGCTTATACTCCGATGAAGAATCATATTTATTAGGGCCTATGGGCTGCTGTACTTGCCAACCTGCTGCCTGGTAGTAGCTACAAGCACCTGCACTCGAGTCGAAGCGGAAGCCCCTATCAACAAATTGGGGCCTGTGTTCCAGAATAGTCATATTGTAACGATCCGCCATATGTCAGGTTCTGGTAGCCCATCTGCTGTCGGGCGCCGGTCACGCCCGTATTGAGAAAGCCGCTATCGTCGGTGCGGCTTGTCTGTGCAGCCTGACTACCACCGCTCGAAGGCGGCGACTGGTGCGATCGGATCCTATTTGTCGCGGCTTCGGTGGATGTAGAGCTTTCCCCGTTTGGCCTCGTTGCTGTTGCTGCCTCCTTTGCCTCCTTTTTGGGACCGAAATAGAGGTAGTCCGATGGGCTGGGCTCTTCTGGTCCCCCCTTTCTGGACGGAGTTTGAACGCTGCGAGCTCGTGGCCGCGAAGCTATCAAGGCGGCCGTGTCCTGTGGCCTCCGTTTGCCTGTTGCGTCGCTCAGTTGTCGGGGCCTTGTTCTAGCAAGGCCTGATGCTCTTGTGGCGCTGGCCGGTATACGCATCCCAGTTGTTAAGGGTTTTGTAGAAGTCTCATCCGACAGGGAAATGGTGGGGATTTCAGGCGGTGGTTGTGACGATGGCCTTCTTGAGGGCTCGGGGCTGCTGCCATCATCATGTGCCGCGCCTGAGTCTCGGCGTTCGCTGCCTGGAGCCAGCTTTCTGAGTGTATCTCTGAAACCCATTGCGCGTATGTGCAGAGGAGGATCTCATAAATGGACGGTTAAACGTCTGATACCAACCTGTGGGTTCTTTTTGCGACTCTGTCTCTCGTCTTTCATACAAATTTAACCATTGAATAGGGCGATTGAGAGTAATACTAGGTATTGGTGGTCACTGAGAGGAAGTGCAACTTGTCATCAGGGGATAGATAGCCTGGGAGATGAAATTTGGTGGTGAGTGGCTTTGTTCACTTCCTGAGGACTATTGATGGCTGTGCTCTGCAGTAAGTGCATTCGAGCCTTGGCAAGAACGGATCATGAGCTTACCTACCTACGGACGGTCATTGCTCGAGATATTCCTACAGTACAAGCCACTACCTACGTGTGCCGTAAACATCAATTACACGTAACTAACCATGGCACACGAGTTGGGCCGGGAGAACAATGGGATGAAGAGTGGTGGAACATGGTGTAATGGTCGCAGTGCCAACTGTATATATCGCCCGCTGTGTTACAAGGTCGGCGTTGATGTAGATCCAGATCAATTGATCATCTGGGAATTGATGGTAGGAAAGAGCTGGTACAATACAAGTAACTAGGTACCGAAAATGCCCCACGGGCCCGGGGATGTGGATGGGAATACAAATACTGGCGCTCCCATTGGCCAAAAGCGGAAAAACCGCTCGCCGAGCTCCATGACGAGCACAACAGCTAGTTAGCCGGTAGAACTTCAACCAATCGTCGCCACAGTGAGAGCGAGCAATTCCCCCCCAGACATCAAAGGCCAATTGCCATTCAACCATCGCAAATGGCGGCATTTCGCAGGATCGCCAGTTGCGGCGCCAGGCGCCTGCAGCTCGCAATGCCCTCCAAGTCGATGTCGGTCTCCTCGATACGACCCTTCTCCCAGTCCGTCCTCCGCCGCGCCAGCGAGGCTTCCACCGACCGAACCACCATCCAGCCCGTGAGCAGCGACTTCTCCGACCCCTACGGCGTGAAGCACATCGAGGGTGCCGATGGCCGCACCTACGAGAAGTCGAGCGAGGGCACTGTCGAGGAGCGCAAGATCCGTCACTATACCGTCAACTTCGGACCCCAGCATCCCGCCGCCCACGGTGTCTTGCGATTGATTCTCGAATTGAGCGGAGAGGAGATTGTCAGAGCCGATCCTCACGTCGGTCTGCTTCACCGCGGTACCGAGAAGTTGATCGAGTACAAGACCTACCTCCAGGCCCTGCCTTACTTCGACCGCCTCGATTACGTCTCCATGATGACCAACGAACAGTGCTTCTCGCTGGCTGTCGAGAAGCTGCTCAACGTCGAGATTCCCGAGCGAGCAAAGTTCATTCGAACCCTGTTTGGCGAGATCACCCGAATTCTGAACCACCTTATGTCCGTCCTCTCCCACGCCATGGATGTTGGTGCTTTGACGCCCTTCTTGTGGGGTTTCGAGGAACGAGAGAAGCTCATGGTAAGGAGAAATTGACTTCGCATTTGTTATGGACGTGAATGAGAACTAGCAGTAAAGAAAATGCAGACGCAATATGTGCCCAAGAAGATAATGTCATAGGAGACCATCGCGCTGATCACTATTCTTCCATCTAGGAATTCTATGAGCGTGTCTCGGGAGCCCGCCTCCACGCCGCATACGTCCGACCCGGTGGTGTCCACCAAGATATCCCCGTGGGTCTCCTGGACGACATCTACCAGTGGGCCACCCAATTCGGCGACCGAATTGACGAGACCGAGGAGATGTTGACGGACAACCGAATTTGGATCAACCGTTTGCAGGGTGTTGGTGTTGTTTCCGCCGCCGAGGCTCTGAACCTCTCCTTTACTGGTGTCATGCTCCGAGGATCTGGTGTCCCCTGGGATATCCGAAAGAGCCAGCCTTATGATGCATACGATCAAGTCGAATTCGATGTGCCTGTCGGTGTGAACGGTGACTGCTACGACCGATACCTGTGCCGTATGGAGGAGTTCCGCCAGTCCCTGCGAATCATTCATCAGTGCCTGAACAAGATGCCTGCTGGTCCCGTCCGCGTCGAGGACTACAAGGTCTCGCCGCCACCCCGTGCTGCCATGAAGGAGAACATGGAGGCGCTCATTCACCACTTCCTGCTTTACACCAAGGGTTACTCCGTCCCGCCCGGTGAGACTTACTCTGCAATTGAGGCCCCCAAGGGTGAGATGGGTGTCTACGTCGTCAGTGACGGAAGCGAGCGCCCTTACCGCTGCCATATTCGCGCTCCTGGTTTCGCCCACCTGGGTGGTTTTGACCACATCTCAAGAGGCCATCTGCTGGCCGACGCTGTTGCCGTGATCGGAACGATGGATCTGGTGTTCGGTAAGTAACTGACTCGTCGCGAAGAAAAGGGGAATCTATTATACTAACACCAACCACAGGCGAGGTTGATCGGTAAAGAGAGGAGAGATGAAAGTACAGCAAAAAAGCTGGGGCTCGGCGAATACGAGTCAAGACGAAGGGGAAAGTTGCGGATGGAGCAAAACCACCTTCATGTGTACCATAGGTCATAGAGGAATCCATGACATTGGCATAGAGGCGTCTTCCCGCCCCGTATATAGTACAAAGATCCTTCGGAGTTTTCCTTTTTTTTGACGAAATTTTCTGCCAACAGCGTTAGCCCTGCTTTTCAAACTTGATGTTGCTTGGGTACTACTGACCTGAGATTTTCTTGCTTCTATATCGCATGACTAATCGTGGCACACCCCGATGGCAAGCTCAGGAATAATTAATGGGTTGATGGGAGGGCATGCTCAGGCAGAGCCGTCCAGAGAACGAGATCGGGTGAGCGGGGGGCGAGAGAGATGACAGATGTCCCAACGCGGCGAGTGGGAGTACTCGGGACCTCCCTCGGGGCCAGCGCCTAGGGGCCAGGCGACGAGGGGGTAGGTGGCCGGATCGTTGGCATCAAAGTGCTGATAATAAAGGGTGTTAGGCAAATGCTCAGCAGCCTCGACCTGGGCCGCGGGCCGTGACCGGATGGGGTTGGCGTGCTCCTCGGGAAAGGTAGCGGCTAGGGCACGGGCGGCCTCGCCGACGGTACGGAAGCCGAAGTCTTCAGGACGCGTGGACGCGGAGGCCCAGCGGTGGCGGAGCTGCTCCGGGTCATCTGAAGCGGCCTCAATCGCGCGCCAGCGGGCTATGTCACTAAGGCGCAAGGTCTGCTCGGGGAGGTAGGAGTAGAGGACGGGGCGCGTATCTGTGATAGCCGTGCTTGACAGCGACTCGGGCGGAACCTGCGCCGTCCTGGTGGGGTTTTGGTCGTAGCAGTTGTAGGCGTCGTACCCGTGTTGAGTTGCTGCAGGGACTTGAGAATGAGAGAACTGGCCAGAAGGCACGCCGGGACCATGAGAGAACTGAGGTGCGTCTGCCGAGAAAGTGTGGATGTCGCAGGCGACTCCTGTTGTGTCCAGGGTCGCATACTCCGGGTAAACGGCACTCATGGCGGTATATCCGTAATCACTTCTATCGCTTGTCATCGTGACCGGCGAAGAAGAGGATGACGGCGCAAAAGGGTCGAAAAGATTCACCGGCTGGACGATTTCGCCTGTCTCCATGGCAGAAGTACGGGTAGGGGTGATCATGCTGGATTCATCGATACCGGAGTAGGAGGACTCGCCGCCACCAGGATACGAGGACTCGCCAATACCAGTATAGACAGAGTAGTTGCCTGCGCCACCTCTAACATCAGTCTCGCTGAGACCGAGAGCCTCCATTCTCGCCGACATATCCTTCAGAGAGCTGATCTTTGATCCTAAGCAGTCCCCGCGTTTGGCATAATACTCGGCCTCCGTCACCTTATAGGGCTGGTAATTCTCAAATCGCACATGGCAGTCACAAAGCCCCATTTGATGCAGCTCAGCGTGATCGGGAATCCATTCAGCGGCGAACTGGCTTGCAAGGCGTACGTTAACCTGGTTCTGCGATGAGCCGGCGCTGGCGGTGTCCACCTCGGCCGGTGGCAGCTGGAATGTATGAACGATGTCTTTGCTGCTCAGCGTGGGCATGGTATCAGGAGGCGACATGGCCAAGGGCTCGAGATCAGAGTTGTTCTTCTTCTGATAGTTCTGACCCTTTGCCTGGCCCTTTCCTTTTCTTCTCTGCTTCATGGACTTCTGAGCTCTCTTCTTGCCCTTGTCCTGGCCCTGGCCAGTGCGTGACGAACCCGTAAACGGCTGCTCTACTGGAACGGTGGCAGCAGTATGTCTGGCGCTGTACCGATGAGATCCAGAAGTTTGCATGGAGCTCTTGGTAGAGGTAATAGTAATGGTGCCTGAGCTGCCTACATGACTCGAGATGGAAGCACCGCCTTCCTGCTCAAAGTTGCTTCTCACGGCATCCCCCATCTGGTTCGAGATACCTCGCAAAGTCATGTTGCCGCCAGTGTATTGCTGAGCCTCTTGCTCAGTGTCGGCACCAATGGTTCGAGGGTGCAAGAGCGCAGGGAACGTCGCCGGACAGCCGCATGTTCCTCGCTCATGCATCCACTGATGCTCGAACATGACGATATCGACCCATCGTGAGTGTGTAACACGGCTACAAGCCGGACACATATCGCCAACCATGGTGGGCCGGTGACTAGGGTCCTTGCAGACCGGGTTGGTGGGCGCATGAGTGGTCATGGGACACAGTCGCAGCACAGGCACAGAGCTGTGCCCGCACGAGTAACCGATGTACTCAATAATGCACATATTGGATGAGGACACCTCTGTGTAAGTACCTTCCCAGTTGAGGGTAAGACTGTATTGGTTGGGACGAAGCTTGGGCACAGAGCCTGGTTGGTTGAATAGTGTATACTGGTGACTAGCGGTATTGGCGTTTCCTGATTAGGCGTGAAGCTTGGGACCAAGTTTGGGCAAGAAACTTGATTGGTTGAATGGTGCGTTGACGACAGTGTATACCGTTGCCTAACGGTATGGAAGTTTCCTGACTTGGCGAAGAATTTGGGGTGGAACACTTGGGAGTCTAGAGCAATGATTTGGTTAGCCCAACTGGACTGCGAACCCGGACTATATTGATGATGGGTCCGAAGTGCGAATGTGAATGCGACGGAAGAGTGCTGGTAAAAGAGACGGAAGTAATCGTGGAAGCAACGGGTGTATAAGCATGGAAGTGACGAAGTCGTCGCAACAGAAGCGAGGGAGGTATAGGAACGGAAGCGACGGGCTAATAAGAACGGAAGCGACGGAGTTGAAAGAATGTATTCATGGAATCGACACCAGTATAGGAATGTAACTGGCGATGGTACAAAGGTGGAAGCGACGGAATAATCAGAATGGGAGCGACAGAGGTATAGAATTGGAACCGACAACCGTGAGCATAGAAATGACGGCAATGCAAAAAGTGGAAGCGACGAAACTGTGAAAAAAGATTCGACGGAAGTGTAAAAGGGGGAGTCGACAAAATGTAAAGGGGGTGGCGACGAAAGTGCAAAAATGGGATCGGTGGGATACCAAAGGAGGAAGCGACGGAATTGTGAAGATGGGATCGATGGAGATATAAAGGGGAAGCGACGAAAACACAAAAACAGAATCTACAGGGACATAAAGGGGGAGGGAAGCGACGAAACTTCCAAGATGGAATTCATAGAGATACGAGGGCGGAGTGATAAAACTGTTAAGATGAGAGCGACGAGCTCTGTCTAGGAGTCTCTTCGGTTGAGAGAAAGTCGCGATACGCATCGGTATAAGTAAGCAACCAAGGGCGGTATACAGCCAAGGAAGTAGGTGGTATTGATGGGACAGAAGGATGAAGATGTATAGGAAGATTTGGACGAAAACAGTGCAGAGTATGAGGTAGTGTTAGGGCCAAAGTAGGCTTAGGTTTAAGGCGACTCTTGTTGAGACGAGGACGAAAAGAGACAGATACTCAGCCTATAGCGATACTTACAGCAAGTTGTTTAGCAGTGTCCTAGGAATCGGGCTCACGACACCACCATTCGAAGTCAAATGCTTCAGATGTCGAAGTGAATAAGACCAAGATCTGTTTTTGAGACTCGAAGATTAGGTGTCGGATGAAGGCTGTGCCATGAGAAAAGTCTGAATAATGTTCAAACGACTGGCAAGATTGTTTGGGCGTCGAACAGCCAGGGAATAGTGAGCCAAGGGAAGGACGAAGGATAACTGTGATGGCAAGAACGATCAGCTTTTGGACGAAGGGGTCACGGGGGTAGAGATGATTGCGACGAAGACAGGATGGCCAGTCTTCAAATGGAAGCCGATGAAGGTGAGACGAGGCGGTTGGGATAGTGCTTTATATACCGGCGCCGGTGTACAGGCGGAAGATGCTCGGACGAATGAACAACGCAAGGACAGGTGGTGCCAATGGACATAAAGTAGCCGGTATGCAGGCGAATTGCTGTAAAGGCTGGCGATGACGATGGCGGTGCCAAGGTGCCCTTATTGAGGCGGAAGATTGTAATGCGAGGTAGGCGCCGGTGCCGGTGCCGGTGCCGGTGTTCAGGCGGAAGGAGAATGAAAGGCAAGGTAAGTAGACATGAAGAAGAAGCATTCAATGTCAAGACAAAAGGAACAGATTTGGCAACGTCGTCAATAGGAGAAGGTAAAATAGCAGGTAAGGCAGGCACGAAGAAGTATTCGATATTTAGATAGACTGAATAGCATGGGGACAGATATGGAAACATTGGCAGTTAAGAAAGGGTACTTGATAAGTTAAGGTAGGCACGAAGAAGTGTTCGCCCTTTGGACAAGAGAAGAGGGATAGGTCTATCGCTGCATCTATAACAGAGGAAAGGGGAATCGTGAGGTAGGTATGAAGGTGACAGAGTTGGCGGGACTGGCGTTTAGACAGAAGTCGAAATAAGCACAAGGGAAACACAAAGAACATATGTGCTGAACTTAAGCAGAAGACGTTGGCGATACATGCACAGGGAGACACAGTGTGAGGCAGATATGAAGAAGGAGCATTGGGTTTTAGACGAGTGGGAAGAAAAGAGTAAGTATGACGAAGTAGTTCTCAATATTTAGGCAAAAGAAAAGGGCAGGGGAGATATTTGCAATAAAGATGGCAATGTCGGCGTCGGCACGTGGCATAGGAGTGAGCGAAGGTAGGGGGAGGCACGAAGAAATAAGTCGAGACAGTTATTGACGAAAAGGGCGGCGCCAGCGTTCAATCGGTATAGAGGTAGCTGAACTGAGTATACTAACATCAAGATTCGATCGGGAAAGAGATATCTGTGATGGCTATAACAGCGTTAGTATTTAGACAAAAGGACAAAAGGTAAAGCAATCGCGATGGAGATACCGATGCTACCTTTTACACAGAAGAGCAAGAGAAGCAGAGGTAAATATACTAATACCAATGTCCAGGCGGAACAACAAAGGGTGAGGAAGTCGCGATGAAGGCCGATTCAGACGAAAGAAGAACAAGATTCGAGGACGATATGACGGGATGCCGGTAACTGTGGTGAAACAATGACAACGTCAGGGATCGGACAAAAGAAAAAGACCACCTCAAGCGATGAATAGGATGTATGCTGTTGGGGTAAAGGTGACAGGGACAATCTATGTCATATTGAGGAAAACGATAGTAAGGTCTCACAAAGTCAGGGCAAATGTTGAGAGTGGTCCGCTTACGGTGTTGAGGAAGGAAGCTGGCGGGTACGTAGATGGTAGTTGTGATGGATAACCACACTGTCTCTGTATGTATCCTAATACCAGAGAAAACTAAATCTGGGCACACTGCTGTCGAAATAAAGGCGAAAATAATATTCTATGCAGTTGAGAGAATTCAAAATAATACCTTCTTGTATCTGACTGATCTTTGGTCCCGGTGGCGCCTTTATGATGATGTAATCACCGAGAAGCCTTGACTGATGCCGGCATACGGAACGGAGACAACGACAGTATGAATATGAACCCTTAGGTAGATGGGATGGACGACGCGTTGCTCAAGTAATGAGTCACAAAAGCAAGGCGTTGAGGGGTTCCTCGTGACGCCCCCTCCTTGGTGTTAGTTGCGCGGCAACGAGGTTAGGTCACTGTCAGACTGCGTACTTAGGCATTGAACATCAAGAAAGTGAGTTTATTGAGGTCACGGGAAGCTTGCCAGAACGGTCAGCTGTCAAAAAGATGCAACTGCGATGTCTGTATAAACTTCCCATTTGTATCACAAGGACTTGAGGTAGGGTAACATTGAGAGGAAGGGGAAAAAGAAAGGGAACTGGATAAGGGAGATACGTTGGTTTTGAGTTGCTGCTCATATATACCCAAATGATGGGCCCTTACAATGGATTGGTTATTAGACCAGGAACGAGCGCGAGAAGCTTTAAGATGGGAGGCGAGTTTGGTATACAGTCAGCTCATACATCGTCTGTACCAGAAGGAAGTCTTGATGCATCTCACCATGATAGAAACCTAGGCCAGAAAAGGGGTAGTGAAAATATTGTTCAAGATCAAGTGTGTATCAATTGATTCGGTTTCTAACAGAGTAATGCCTTTGTTTACTAAAATACCACCCTTGGAATCTAGGGCATCACCTCCGATGAACTATAAAAGAAGAGTCATGTATAAGAAGTCGATGTTGCCAAGGAATGAGTTCTGGACGGAAAAGGACTGTATCTTTGGGGGTGGGATAGCCACCTTCACAGAATATGCCCTTAGAAGCGCGCGCACTTCATTGAAACCAGCCAGTACCTAGCATTTCTATTGCTAAGATTCCCCATGCCTACTTCAGCAGTAACTGACACACACACACACACACACACAAGAACTAAACACTGCCACCCATCAGATCCAATCCCGTCTTGACTTCCTCGCCAGCTACCATGGCCTCCAGACCAGCCGGCCCGGCGATCATCTCGCTAGCCAGGTCGCCACCCTCTTTGACCTGGGCCCCAGCCTCCAACAGTGTAGTGATGGCCCTTTGACACACCGCGACCAAGGACTCCTGGCTCTCGAGCCCGGCGCTGAAGCGGATCTGGTTCGGGCTCAGCCCATAGGAGGCGTGGTACACGGGATCCGAGCGTCCAAGAACCATGGTGTTGTATGGCATGGTGAGCGTCATGTGCGCACCAAGATGGGGTCCCTGGTGGAAGGCGAGGCTGTCGTAGAACGTCTTGGTCTGCTCGGCCGTCTCGAACTCGACCGAGAACAAACAGCCGTACCCGGGCTCCGGGAAGTCGGGCGTCGACTTGCGGAGGAAAGGTTGCAGGTTTGTGGCGGCCGAGGCATGACCCGGATAGAGAACCTTAGTCAGAGGCACTTTGGGGTCGTCGGCCTGCGTCTCCAGGTAAGCGGCCATAGCGGCGGCGTTGCGGTTGAGGATGATAGATCGGGGAAGGTAGTCGTCGCTGTTCTTGAAGAGGTGGTCTGCGTCGCCTGCGAACAACTCATTATTGAAAGTCTCGGTGAAGCGAGGCTTGAGGTCCTTGTAGCTGGTGGCATTCGGGTTCAGGGCAATGGAGCCCGCCATAACATCGGCGTAGCCCGAGAAGGACTTTGTTAGAGAGGTGATGATGGCGTCTGCGACGGGGAGAACATCGACATTGCAGAAGCTAGCCACGGTCTCGTCAACGACAATGTAGAAACCGTATTTCTGGGCCTGCAAGCTTGGCATCAGTGTATGTCCGTCGTCAACTTCCCGTTTGTCGTCAAAATAAAAGGGGCTACTGACAAGTTTCCGTAATCTGGTTAAGTCTACGCTCACCAAGATTGGGTTGGAAGGAAATTCAGTGAACACATAACTACATTTCCCGCCTTCCTCAAGGTATTTTTCGAACTCATTCAAATCATTATCATCGCAGTGGCCGTAGTGCTTCATCCCCGCAGGCTCCTCTTCGAAATAATGCCAGGTGCTGTGGAAGACAGCGCCAAAGACGACGACCGGGAAGGGTCGGACTTTGATGGCAGTCTCGTGGAAGCGGACGATAGCGGCCATGCCGGTCTGGTAGAGATAGATATCACTGGGCTGAACGGGCTGCTTGGGGTCCTCGACACAAGCGCGCATCAAGAGCCCAGAGATTCGCTTCCGAAGGAGTTCGTGGCTTTCCACTTCCGGCAGGTACGTTGGGGTTGGGACGCCCAGCTCATTTTGGAACTCTCCTAGGTACGCGAAAGTATCGGCTTGAGGAAGCAGGTAATCGGCCAAACGTGTGCTGAAGGTCAAGCCGGCATGTTGCCACATGAAGATGGCGCCCATCTACCACCCCCGGGAGTTTCAGCATACGAAGAACATGGCCGATGTTCCTCGGGTCACGGTAGCTGTGGCGAGAAAACACCAAGCAGCAGGGGATGCCGGTGCATGCTTACCATCTTGGACATGGGAAACTCGACGACATAGAGTCTCAGACCGGCGATCTCGACCACGTGATACTTCATGTCCTCCTCCTTGAGCCTCTTGTCCTTCCTCCATCTGTGAGATTGCATTTCAGAAAATGGCTGATAGGCTGGGCATAGATCCAGAGACATGAGGGCATACAATATGAACGAAGAGACTGGGGGAGGGAGAGTCGCTTACTCTGAGACAGCATGCTCCCGATTCGAGGCCAAGACATCGGGAGAAAGGAAAGCGACTACAGAGTGTCCTTCCTTCACTCCGATCCTCTTTGAAATCTCGACAGTAAGCTAGGTAGGCGGAAGCGAAGGAGTCATTGTCAGTTCTACACTTCTCTCGGCCTGGTCAGGACGAGGGAGGGAGGGAGGGGGAGGAGAAGGAGGCAAGCTATCGATTACCTGAGCAGCCCGACCGAAAGGGAAGAAGCGCGGATATACGGACTTGAGCTGGTTGATGATGGTCAAATCCCCGTCGCGGAACCTGATGGCCGTCGTCCATCCCGGGGCATGCACGGTGATGGTGTGGGGCCCCTCCGGTGGGAGCGAATGCCCGAACGGGGTGTCGATGGTGGCGGCTGCGGCCATTGCTTGGGGGGGGGGGAATGCCGTTTGGGTTGGAGGAGGAACCCACGAATCTTCTCGGAAGGGTCGCCTCGCACTATGCGATAAGAAAATCAGATCGATCTCTAGTATCTCACCCCTTGAGTTTAGTTGCCTTTCCCAATAATCGATTCTATCAGTGTAGTAACAAAACAAGCACGCCAGGAGGAATAGGAGGAGAAGTGCGCCCAGATTCTGGGAATAGCGGGACCCAAATAAGACGTAAGCAGGAAGATCTACACGCTTAAGTGCATACCTCATACTTATATTTATATGTAAGGCTCGCACAACCCGTACGACTCAAGGCCAGAGCCATACAACATAGGATGATGACCAGCCCCCAACACCACTTTACCAAATATCATTTCTGAGCGTCTTACCAGGCACTTATCGGAACCGCTACTTAACAAAAAGCCCACCTCTCCGAGACACGGCCCAAGACATCCAAAAGCGGCCCATCCACAAACCCCCTTGCATTGCAGCCCCGCCTCCATAGCCAGCAGCAGCCAGCAACCAGCTCGTCAGCAGCTTAGCTCGCCATGTGAGATCTTAGCCTCGCCAACAAATGGCTTCGCTGGCAGGCTTGGGCCTGGCATCATGATGTTGCCCAAGCGATTCATTTGCTAGCCAGAGTCCCCTGGTGTACTTATGGTTATGGCCGTTCTTACGGCTTCCGCCAATGGAATCCTAGTTCTTACGCCACTGGACAAACCGGTTTCCCGTCACTTTCGTGTGACGGACCTGTTTGCATGTCGGATTTCATACATCACTAAGTATTAATAATAGATCGCTTCGATAAATATACAGCCTAAAGCAAAATGCGCTATCTCCACGGTCCCAAATGACTGATGGGGGTTAGGTAGTGTACAACTAGAGACCCTCGAGTGGCCAGCAGGCGCTTAACCCCTATTCAGCAACGTATGATGCCTTATCCAATCTCATGGCTGTGCAAGATGATGATACAAATCTGGACTCTCAACCCGGCTACCACATCTCTCTTTCCCTGCCCTCAAACACAAAGTTCAGGCCAACCGCAATAAACAGCGACACGCAGAGGACACTGGGCCCCCACTTGTCGTAGAACTTGGCCGCCTTCCGCTCCCGGATAGCACCGCTTCTATACAGGTAAATCGCCACAGAGTAGCAAAGAGCAAGGATGGCAAGGAGCGTAAAGACGCCAGCCACGACGAAGGAAACCAGGTTAGGCTTTGTGCCGAAGTTCAGCAATGTAACGGCGATGGTGCCAATATAAATCGAGAATTCAAGCTAATCACGCATTGTTAGCCTCGACACTTGTTATCAGAGGGTCGTGTGCACTTACCCAACCTAGGAAGGTTCTCTCAGCGGCGAAATACACCTTGGGCTCTACTCTGACTGGCACGTAGATCTTTTTGCCCTTGGGTGCTTTCACTTTCTTTGTCGAAACAACTTGGTCGCCAAAGAACATCTGTTGGCGATTGCTGACCGGCACTGTGGTTCCTTGAGGGTGCGGAACAATCGTCTTGAGTACTGTCCAGGTGCCGCGGCCTGCAGCTCTTGCATACTTCTTTCCAAGAGCCGAGTAGTAGGTCCAGCCCCCGACTCTCCTCGACTCTTCAAATGCATCATCCAGATCAGACTCCTCGTCATCTGAATCATACAAAGGATAATCCGCATCTGCACTTGCATGGCCTGCCGTCTGATCCTCGAGATCAGCAACAGCAGCAGCGACAGCCTGATCCCTGGTGCTCGACTCTCCGTTTCCGGCTTGATCGGGTACACCGCCTTGTCCAGCTTCCTCATCGTCCGAATCATAGTCGTCGTCGTCGTCCGCGTCGGAGGTTGTGCCGCTGGTAGAGGAGTGAGCAGGTCGGCGAATGCCAAAATCCTTGCTCGCGGGTTTTCGAATGTCGACATCCATTTGAGGCATCCAGTAAGGCAGGAGCTTGATGCGGTCGGGGAACAAAGATGCGCATCCGTGAATGAATTTGGAGAACTTGGGTACAGCCTCTACAAGATGGCTAGCGATCAACTCTCGCACCCATTCCGGAGGCTCTTGCCCGTGCTGCGTCTGTAACTTCACTTCCAGGACAGCGTAAGGGAACCTAACAATGTCGCTGGCCGGGAGTTGAGAGAAAGGCCAATCGATGCCAATGTCCGTTCGCCGCCAGTTCTTGCCAGCCCGAGCTCTGCCGTCCAAATTGTCTTCCCTGACCATCGTAAGTTCCGTATCCAACGAGATACGGACTCGGGCGTCAGCCGGGAGCTGGAAAGCAGTGCGGTTGTAGAAAGATCTGCAGACCGGTTTATATCCTTTCTTCAGAACAGAATATTGCACCTCCTGCGCCAAACGCTCTTCTTCGGCAATCTGTTTCTCCTGCTTCTTGCCCTCTTTGCGGGCCTTCTCGAACAGAGCAGCCGGTAGGAGGTCTCCTCGCATGTAGGCATTCACATTTTTCTCCTTCACGTTAAAGCGAGCTTTGACCGATTGCTCTCCGGTCCAGTCTTCACGATGCGTCTTTCTCTCCACAAAGATCTGATCGTTCTTCATACCACCATACCATCGCAGTCGGATAGCCTCGGCGCCTTCGGTCTTCTTCAGTCGGCCTTCATAAAGGTCCCACTTCTCCGGGTTGTCGTAGTATATGGAGGTAATGGCCGAGTCTGCTTGCTCAAACTCTTTCTTGGCGTTGAAGACAAGAACCGGCAGATGTTTCAAGATGATAAGCTTCAGCTCAGTAACGTTATCCGGATGTACCCAGTACTTGGTTGTCTGGCGGACAAAACTGGCCTGGCTCCCACCGGCAGAGCTGTCGCCCTTAACGGGGTTGCCTCTGGTGCGAACGTTGTCGTACATCTTCGAAAGCTTGACGACATCACGATCGTAGTCCTCGCGGTAGAAAGGCTTGGACTTGAGCCTCGTATCCCACACAGGTTTGAGATACCATCCAGTCATTTTCTATATCCGGGAAGTTATTAGGACGAGGGCTCGGTACTTCGGCGGAGATAGGGAGTAGGTGAACCAGGCGAACTCACATCATGCTTTTTAATGATCTTATAGAAGGCCGTGTAGTTGATTTGCACGAACTTGGCAAGATCGTGAACATCGGCAATGATGTCGCTGATGAACTCCTCCCTTGCCACAAACTCTTCCTCGGCAGGGCCTGGCTCGTTGGGACCGCGATCGTGCATTCGCTTGACCAGACTGTCGACCTCCTTATCTTCCCACATTATGCGACGCTGAATCTCGGAGGTCTTGACCTGGGTTTTGTTGTAAACTTTCTCGAGTTCTTCGTCAAGCCTCTGGAGAAATCTGGCTTCGTCATTCTCGGTCCACTCGTGTTTCGGGGCCTTCTGCTTGTTCTTCTTGGATGAGTCCGAGGGACCAGGGGCGGATTCGTCTCCGGCAGAAGGGCCGGAGACCTTCTTGAGTTGCTCCTTCAAGTCATCGTAATCGACGTAGTACCACTGGTATTCCGAGATGACACTCGTTCGAAGCTGCTCTCCGAACTTCATGACGATGAGGCCTGGCTTGGCGCGCCAACTAGGATTCCGACCGTGACGGGTAGAGATCCAAGATTTTTTCTGGGTTTGGAGGTCTTCGATAATCAGCATGGGAGATCATAAAGTGTGGACAGAGACATTTATGGCAGATGTAGCAGCTAGACAGTGCTGATATGGATCGGCAGTACAGTATAGGGAAAAGGAAGGAAAAGTCAACAAGAGTGACGAGGGTAAGTGGTTCCCGTACTTGCGAAAATATGTTGGCTGGCTTAGCAACCGATTAACAAGAGGTGTCTGCGCTCAGATATGGCCCGGGTAAGCCTTCATGATAGGGAACGAGGCAAATTATGTATTATGTAGGCACAGGTGGATTATACACACAAACCTTTTCTTTTGACTCTGGCTGGCTCTGGCTGGCACTGGCGGAGGCGTAAAAACAACCTGATTCGAAAACTTGACGGGGCAGCCAATGAAGCTGCGCGAATATCGGAAGACGTTCTCCTCTTTCGATTTCTGGCCCTCTCACTGACGATAGCAGAGGCGAAGGAGACTGGTAGCAATTACGCGATGAAAAGGCTTTGCACGTTCGGGTTGACAGCAAATAGGCAAGGAAACCGAACGAGGTGCATCAACAAAAGACAAGCTTCTGTCTGCATGGCGGTTTGTAGTCCAGCAACTCCAACCAGCAACCGTCGAAAGTTCCCCACTGTGACGGAGCTCTGTCTGGGCCTGCTTGGGGCCTGCCTGGGGGCCCTGCTGCGTTGCTTGATCGGGGCCTCCTGAGCCATTGGCCAATTCGAGCCTCTTGTCGCAGCACGTGTCTGGCAGTGAGCCCCCACTAATCCACCGAGAGTGACGTTACTAGGCCACAATGGTAAACGAGCCTGCGAACACCCGCTTGCGCTAACGGCTTTCTTCCTGCACCCCCGATCCCCGGTACAGCAAGCAGCCTGACAGAAAGTCTCCAGCATATCAAAACAAAACTATTTGCAGTACTAGTAGATCATCCATCTTGCACAATTCCGTTGCTTGACTTTGATCAGAGTGAGCATCAAGCTGATCTCGAGACAATCGACTTTTCATTACACCAACATCGGTGAGAAGAGTGTATCTGTATTGAGCCACGTATACTGTCATATATAGGTATGTATATGGTCTGTTCAGTCAAGAGGCTTGACCAGAACCGACCAGATGCAATACTTACCGGTAGTATGAGTAGATTTCATGGGCCAATCGAAAAGAGCCTTGAGACCCCACATTTCAACTTTGAAATCCTCAGTAGGCCTAGGCTATTCTGGAGTATACAATAGTAGGAGAATATGTACTTATCGCCCAGACATCAACGGTTTACAGTTCAATCAACCTAACCCGAGAGCTTCAGTCGTGTTTGCCTACTATTGCCTAATGCTATAACTTGTCGACCGACGTGACACCATGCATACTTGTTGCAGCAGCAGCTACGCCAAGTGGTTAATGAGTTATAGTTACTAAGCAGACAGGCATGGTATATATAATCAAGACTGAATAATGAACGCAGTGATAACTTCGGTATACTGTTTCAAATGTTTGTCGTCGGTGATGTTTCAATTTTCCATAAACCTAACGCCCTCAATGCAGTCCCAAAACGCCAGCCTTGGAGGGCGATGAACACGTAAAGACGAAACGCAACAATAGGCGAAAGCAACAGCTTCAGAGACCATCGCCAGATCACACGCGCGGCCGCTCTAAGCCTTTCTTTGCTTTTTCTTCTGTCTCTTCTTCTCTTCCGCTTCCCTTTCTGTCTTTTCATCCACCTCGACAACCCAGTCGTCCGGTACAGTGCCCTCCTTGCGCTTGCCCTTGTAGCCCCACGTCTTCTCCCATTCGCCCTTGTCCTCGTTGAAGGTCCGGCTCTTTTCGCGTCTCTGCTCGCGCGTCTTAGGCTTGATGCCCTTGCGCTCAGCGAACTGCTGCCACTTGGTCTTCTCCTTCGCCGCCGGAAGTGGCTTCTCTCTCGGTAAGCGGGTGGCGATCTGAGGTAGCGTGAGCAGCACACCGGCGGGTGTGGATGATAATGGGAGAGTGGTGAGCATTTGGTTGACTAGATCATTCATGGTCAGCAAAAGTTGGCGCAAAACAAATATGTTCCAGATGAGCTGGATGACGAGAAGAATGACCACCTACTTAATGCTTGGGCGCCATCTCGTGCATTTGCGGCGAGGCGCTCCTCGAGGTCATCGGACGAAGTCGAGGGCGGGAGAGGATTGGCGTCGTTCGCAAGGAGGAGACCTAGATCGAAGGTATAAGGTGTCGGCTTGTCGACACTAATGTCCAACTTGGGTTTCGTGGAGGCCATTGCGAATAGGTTGGTGATGTAGATTGCTGCACGCAGTTGTTACGAGATCATAAGGTCTGGTCTGCAACTGAGCGCTTCAACTTTGCGACCCCGGGAAATTTTTGGTATGTTCGAACTTTCTGTCCCGCTACTGCTGATATGATAAGACTAGCGTTGACCGATAACAGCTAGATAGTCGATAAGCTACCTAGGTAGGTAGGTATGTACCTTTCCGCCTATGT
Source organism: Apiospora malaysiana (assembly GCA_006508115.1). Classification (NCBI taxonomy): domain Eukaryota; kingdom Fungi; phylum Ascomycota; class Sordariomycetes; order Amphisphaeriales; family Apiosporaceae; genus Apiospora; species Apiospora malaysiana. Next base: position 1,360,544 of record QUSE01000016.1, read on the forward strand.
ACCTCCGCTACTCTTTGCGCTTTGCGCCGGAAGCCCCATTCTTCCGGTACCGATACAGCCCGCCGCCCGCTGTCGAGTCTCAATTGAACCAGCTCCCAGAATTTTGGGACTGGGGGGATGGATCGACCTAATCTCAATTGATTGAAGGATCAAGCTCAGAATTTCTTGAAGTCGCAAAGACGGCGTTCAAGTCACCACGACACAATGGCGACAGCAAATTGCTGGCGCTGCCTTGGGCGCCCGTCCACACAGCGGTTACTGGCCCCCTCCCAGATCCCATCCTTCAAGGCCCCTACATCCGCCGCCGCCTTCACGACCTCGGCCACACTCTTCGCCAAGGACGACAACAGTTTTTCTATGAAAGGCCATGTCCGTACCGGAAAGCGGCTTGTGTTAGGAAAGAAGAAGAAGGGCAAAACCGACCGATCAAAGCCCCCAGGACCCGGCGAGCGAAAGGCCTTCCGGAAGCGCATACAGCTGAGCAACGACAATGCTCTCAAGGTCTCGGGCTTGCCTGGATTAGAAGCCCAGCAATTGGCTGATCCCGCTGCCGTCGGCCAGATGGTCAGCCTGCCAATAGATCTCGTGGATCAGCTCAGAACTGTTGAGGCCTTCAAGCCTACTCAGAACTGGGGCTTGTTCAGAAGCCCGCATATGCTCGTCAGGAAAGACACGGTCGACTTTCTCGGGAAATTGACCAAGCGGGTCGCGAACAAGGAGACGGTACGAGCCGTCATCGATGGCGAGCGCGGTGTGGGAAAGAGCATGTTGGGTCTGCAAACCATGGCCGCAGGTTTCATGAATAAGATGGTTGTTATCAACATCCCTGAAGGTTAGTTGAGCCACTATCCAGCATTTAACGCATACTGACAATCGAGCCAGCCCAAGATCTCGTGGAAGCACGCACCGACTACTCGCTCATCCCGCGATCGACCCCCGAGCAGTTCTCGCACCCCTCTTACATCCTCAAGCTTATGCAGGCTATCCGTTCGGCGAACGAGGAGATTCTCTCCAAGGAGATCGTCAAGTTGGAGCATATCCATCTCCCCGTATCCGTCTCCCGCAACTCGTCTCTTGCTTCGTTGGCCAATGCCACCAAGGAACCCGAGTTCGCTTGGCCCGTCTTCAACGCGCTGTGGCAGGAACTGCTCCAGCCCGGCCGGCCACCTATTATGTTCACCCTAGATGGCCTTAGCCACATTATGCGGATTAGCGACTATCGCAGCCCGTCATTCAACCTTATTCACGCCCACGATCTTGCTCTTATCAGGCTATTTGTGGAGGCTTTGGGCGGCAAGACTCATTTCCCCAACGGCGCAGCTATTGTTGGTGTGACGACTAAGGGCAACTTTCTCAAGGTCAAGTCCGTGGAAAAGGCGCTTGAGCAGGCCAAAGCCGCTCAGGCTGACCTGCCGATTCCGGAGAGAGACGCCTTCTACTCTAAGTATGACGACCGTGTTTTCGAGGCTCTGAAAGGAGTCGAGGTGTTTGATGTGAAGAGCATTTCCAAGCCTGAGGCGCGGTCACTCATGGAGTACTGGGCTGCGAGCGGTGTATTGAGGATGAGAGTAGACGAGAAGACGGTCAGTGAGCGATGGACCCTTGCAGGAAATGGAGTTCTTGGTGAGTTGGAGAGAGCAAGTCTGTACGTGTCCAGACTGTAAAATAGCGATTGGGAAATTTTACAGCGCTATCTTGTACTATTGTAAATACACGAATGTATAGATCTATGGATGTATAACATGAATCCTCCAGCCCATAAAGAAGTTGACACATGGAAATCTTTGATAGTGATCGTTGCTGATGATTGGGTTTGATGAATTGTACATTTCGCTTGCTGCTGGAATGCACAATGAGTATGACAGCGGGGAAAAGAAAGCAAACCATTCCCCCTTTTCCAACCAGAATCTTACCAGCCTTCTTACACACACACCCTCATAAACAATCTCAGGGCCACGAAAGGTCATACACTGAGCAGTATGCGTTCAAAATTTTTACTAGCGTCTAATAATTGGTAAGGAGGCTCCTAGTCCTCTTGATACTCTCATCTAATGTGCGTTCTATTCGCCTTTCGTTTCTAGTCATGGAGTCTCTACAATTCAATATCAAGTGCAATTATTTACTGATCGGATGTTACATGTTGCAGTATTCACGTCTCGTTGTGAATGCTGGGAATCGTTTCAATGCCATGATTTAGTATTTATAGCCACACCTTATTGCCGATCGATCTCTCTTGTCATCTTCCTCTCCCATTTCCCCAACCTAATAATGTCCATGACAGCATATCTTGTCTATTGCCTGAACTCCAAGTATCTGTAACACATTTCGCAGCCCCAGCGGCAGCTGCTAACCCCTGGTCGCCGGCCCCCTTTTCTCCTGTTAAAAAAACACATCATGGCTAGCCTCAGCGTGACTGGTGAGGAGGAGGCTCGTCTACTCAAGCACGGTGGCAACGGCAAGGTTGTGGATATGATAGTGCTCGCCAAAGAGCGAGCGGGGAGAAATACCATAACCCCTGGGGAAGTGATGGTCCAGATTGAGGATGCCTCAGGACAGTATCTTGGTCACTATTGCGCAAAAGGAGGTGAGCCGACCCATCGTGGTAAGCTTTGACACATCTTTTGGCTTCGTAACTTTCATTGTATAACAACTGACGCGTTTCTGCTTTTGTATAGCTGCCTTGGCCCGTCACAGAGAAGCCTGAGAAAGCTTTTCCTCGAAGGCCGCGACCAGAGTGGGAACACTCCATTGATGGTAGCTGCTTGACATGGCCATGCTCGTATGGTTGCCTTGCTTGTCTCGCAAGGAGCGTCTCTGAACACCAAGAACGATGCCAGGCAGACCATCCTTCATCAAGCAGTGCATGCTCACTCAATTGAAACCCTTGAGACAGCGATTCGTCTTGGAGCGGAGACTGATGTCAAGGATACCCACGATCGAACCCCTCTCAATGCTGCTATAGATTACAACGATCTGGAGGCCTGTCAGAGACTCATTGATAAGAGGGCTGGTCTTTTCGCCAAAGACGGGCAAGGAAACACCGTTCTGCCTTTCGCTGCAAAGGCAGGACACCTCGAGATCGTCAGTGCCATCCTTGACTCTGGAGCTAGCACCGACGAGGAGTGCAACAAAGGGGCCACTGCACTTCATCTGGCAGCCGTTTGGGGCCGCAAGGCAGTTGTGGCTCTGCTCATTGATGAAGGTGCCGATGCCAATGCCAAGGATTCAACATGCAGCACGCCTCTGCATGTGGCTGTAACTTCGAGAAAGGACGGGACTCTCGGTTGTATCGAAGTGCCGCTAGTCACTGAGCAGGTCATACCTGAACTTCGAGATACTTGGTGGAGAACTGCAGAAGAGCTGGCACACGGCCGGGAAGACGTGTTGGCTATCTTCAAGCGCAAGTCGAGATTGGACTGGGGATAAGGAGGCTGACGCTGCTGAGGGGAAGGGGCCAATCGGTAGCGCTGTATGATTGGGCCGATGTATCAATGCATACATGAAAGTAATGGCTTCGAGTTCGCTTAGAAGAACAAGTAATATGTCATTTAACATAAGTGGCTTGAGAAGACAACTAGCCCCCCACCCCGCAAAACCCTTACTTGTCATTCCTCAATCCGCAGAGGCCGAGAAAGATACGTTCTCTTCCCCTCATCATCCAATTGTGATATTGTGACACCTCGCCGGCCCCATACTTGACCAGGACGATCATGTTCGACTCCTCATTGAACCCCATGCGCCGCCTTCAACGCCTGAATGGAGTCCTGGTCGTACTCGTGTTTCTGCGGCATGGGATCCCAGTACATGAACATGTGCGGGCAGCCGGTATATCGCTTCATGGTGACCTTGACGTTGCCCGCTTGGACGGCCTTGAAGCCGTAGGCCTCGGCCTCGTCGCGTAGGGGGTCGACGGCGCCCGTACGGATGAAGGTGTCGCACAGCCCCCGGAAGTTCTCGGCTTGGATGGGGCGCGTCCACCACTCCGGGACCAGGGCGAGGCGCTCGGCCAGCTGGTCCCGCGGGAAACAGATCCCGCTGAAGAGGCGGATACGGGCGAAGGGCAGGACCGGCCCGTTGGCATACTCGGTGAACGATGGGTAGGGCGACTCGCTGGGGTCATCGTATAGCAGGCTTTTGTCTGTCCCCGGCACCGAGGCCATGCACAGTTTCAGGGGCACATCAGCGTCCCGAGCCAGATGCTGCAGGACTAAGCTAATGGTGCCGCCTGCAGAGATGCCCCCTACCGATACCGAATCTGGGTTGATGTTCAACTTTTGTGCCGAGTTGCGGGCCTTTTTGGCTTGATGTCAGTCATTCATACCGCTCCAGTGTTTGAGTGCCTTTTTGGCCGCATAACATACCCATTGCACAGCAGCCCATCCGTCCTCTATACCCTTGCCCCAAGTTACCTCTTGTTACGCCGAGTCAGTACATGTCTCGGCCCCATCAAATCAGCCATGGAGTCTAGAAGACTTACCCGGGCAATGTCTATAGTTCACATCTACCACAACGACGCCGGCGCCATCCCTCATACTCAGACAGAGTAGCGCATCAGTCGTCAGATCGCCCAGCACATGACCACCCCCTGTAGCAGATCAGCATATGACTCCGGTATGTTGTTCCCGGTATGTTTCGTCACGCAAAACCATGTCACTACGCACCATGGAAGTTGAGATGGATCCCGTATGGACCCTTCCCCCACTTGGCCGGGTCGGGATGATAAACCTTGACTGGAATCTGGGCCAGGCCGTCAGTCGACGCGACGGCATCGTCGGCGACCCTTTCATAGCCCGTCGTATCAACGCACCAGGGGGGTGCGTAGAGCGCGGGGTTCGCGCGGATGGCGGCAAGGGGGGCCTCGTGCTGAGCGGGCTTGTTCGAGTTGGCGCCCAGCACGACGAGCTCGACGGCCTTGGGATCGTACTGCGCCTGGACGTGCGGCTCGAAGATGTCCTCGGCACTCAATTTCTTCTTGTCGGCCGCCGGATCCGCGCCGACGGCGGGTTGGGAGTCGTTGTCGCCCATTTCCTACTGCTCAGAGGTAGTGACTAGGAAAAAGCGTCAGGTAGCAACTGGAAACATGGATTGGCTTCTGTAAAATTCGGCGGGGTCACGACAAGTCTTCACGATAAGTGACTCAAACGAAAATCGAATTATGTCGGACGACTCATATCTTACATGAGTATTTAAACCTCCCCTAGACGGGCATGCAACCTGAACACTATGCACACCATGCACACTCTGTGGATACTTCACGCACCACTTTCCCCCCTTCCCCCCTTCTAACCCCGCACTCCCCCAGCATTTGACGACTCGACGGCACTGGGGAAGGCAAATGCGGAGGTTCTTCTTTTCGTGATACCTTCTTCTCCACATGCTTTGATTTGATCGAAGGCTGCTCCATATCTTTTCCCTATTGTGGCTGAACCCATCGCTTGTATGTATCCTGTCCTTCAGTATGATTGCAACATTACCAATTATCCATAAATGAATCTGAATAACGGGCGACACTGGGTCAACCCTCGCGCTCCTGTAGTGGTATACCCTCCAACCTGACCATCGAGCCAAAATTGAACGCAAAACAGCAAAATCGATCTCGAAAACCCCTGCTGCCTACCCACGCAGCGCTTTTGTGTAGTCTTGTTTTTATTTTGTACAAGCTCCCCTCATTAGGTCGGCGAACCTAGGCGTCAGCATCAACCGGGGGGGTGGCGCCGCGGGGGGGGGGGCGGCGGGGGGGGGGGGGGGGGGGGTGGCCGTTTTATCNTTGTTTTTTTTTTGTATAAGCGCCCCCCATTAGGTGCGGGAACCTAGGGGTCCTCATCAAAACCCCCCCCCCCCCCCAGCGTGTGTCACAGACTTGTAAAGGAACTGTCTCTCAAGACTCGCATCGTACTTCCCGTGCCCTCGCTGCTCGAGTCGTCCTTGCTCAGAACTCTGTTAACACGACGTTCCAGCTCCACGGCCCGCTCATGCTCACGCTCACGCTCGCCTCTTACGGCACTAGCGGCAAGGTGACCGCGGGGGAGGCCCTTGATTCGGTCTTTCAAGTTGACGATCTCTTCTGACAATGCGGTTGAGCTGGTGGAGAAGAAGATGACGGCATTCCAGACTCCCTGTAATGGGAGTACGATGCCCGCCGCCAGGTTGATGCCGTAGCTGATATCGTCCTCGTTGACCAGGTCATGAACGCGGTTGATAGAGCTTGGTGTCCAAGTGACCAGCACCGAGATAGCAAAGACAAAAGACGTTCGGAGATAGGCCAACTTGACGGGGTCCATGTTGTTGAACTTGCTACACCAGCGGGTGTAAGCCTTGCGCAAGTGCGCCCATGCCGACTTCTTGGGAGCGGGATCGGCCGTGATCCGTGTGACAGTGTGGTATGGATTGCGTGATGCAGACTGTTCGGGTGTTAGATCTAACCGAGCCTGGTCTTGGTCCTCCATAGGCCCATCAAACCAGTTTATGGCAGGTTGTGGCCTGGACTGCCCGATGCTGTTCAGGTTCGGCCGTTGGACCGTGGTTTGGGTCACCTCGGTTGTTGCAATATTCCCCATGACGGCGGCGTCTGCAAACAGCTTCTATGCTTCATTGTCAATTTACCATTCATTGTCTTCAGAAGTGGTTTGCATAGCTTGGACAACTTACCTTTTCTCCTGAGTCACGGGGCGCAGGCACCTCGCCGGCAGGGTTGCTGAGTGATAGGTTGCGAAGCTGGTTCCGCTGTTTGAAGACGTAGTATCCTACTGCAATGTAGATGCAGGTAGACAAGAAGATGCACACCCATATTGGCAGATAATAAGTGTAGATGCGTAGATTGCTCCAGTCCTTATCAATCCAACACCATATCTGCAACAAGGTCAGCCGAGTTTAATCTTGGAATTCGAGCAGTTTCGCGCATACCGTGGCGTCTCCGTAAACCTGGGTTCTGTTGTCTCCGCGCGCTACTAGTAACCACACAGCTGGGATGAAAGGGATCCCGTAGCATATGCCAAAGTATGCCCACCAGTACCCAAGGAAGCTGTTTGGATTGGCAGCGAAGAAAAAGACCATGTAGACATTGACGGCCATGGCGAAAGACCACCACGGATCGGATTGCATGAACCTTTGGAAGAATGCATGTTAGCAAGAACTCCCTCATTCCCGGGGGACTTGCTGGGGAGAAACACGTAAAAGGGGTCTCGTGACATACATCTCAAACAAGAAGGCCTGAGTCTGACATAATGCGCTGCTAGAGCCGGCTTCGATTCCTGCATACCCGATGAGACAGGCGATACTGGCGCCTAGGTTTGCAAAGGAGGCGAAAACGATGAAGGTGTTTGGAACAGTGCGCAAGCGCTTGAAAGCGGCAAATGCGATCAAGATAAGCACGACTCCAGTAACCGAAAGCGAAGCACCGACTCTTTCGAAGACGACAATAGTGTTGACTTGGTCTCGTGTCAGATACACAGGTTTGATATGTCCCTCGGGCTTCGACAACAGAGTGTCGTGGTTCGATTCGCGGCTATCCATGACAGCATCGTCAAAGGAGGTCATACTGTTGCTGGTCGACTAATAGAGCCAGCTAGGCGGTGATGATGTGACCAGGCCGATCGAGTGTGGAACGACCAAGGCGTCCCTTTTCTTGACGAATACTGATCCGATATCTTTGTGGTACGGTTATCAGATTAGAGTCATGAAGAGTTGCCCAAGCTGGACGGCATCGAGCCGAGAAGCGTGGGTAAGTAACGTCTTTAGTCGGGAGAACCCACCATAGAGAGCGGGCTCGTGAATCCTACTACTGTGGTGTAGTGACAGTATTTGGAGATTGAGTTGTGTCACGGAGGACAAAAGAATGCGCAAACGGCAAGAGAACAGAAGGGATTGTAGATCGAAGGTGGGAGTTGATCAGACTTCAATCTTGGAAGGTTACCGTGTGTACGGGAGTACAGATGTATCGTATCAATCAATCCAGCCCCAAATCACTCAAGGCATACAATGCGTACCCAAGAGGAACGAAACAAGAAAGGTGAGACGAGAAGGGCAAATAAGCACCTAAACCAAAGTGGCGTGGCAATCATCCATGATAGGTAGGCCGAAGTGAAGCAGAGATGAGATGTGTCGATCAATGGACATATTGTTGGGTTATAGGTTAGGCAAGGTAAGTAGGCATGTAGCTGGGTAGGTACCTAATCTACCTATTTCTTACACATAGCAGATTTAGGACAATAGAGGGGATTCAAAAGAATGAATGGACATCCAATTAAGCTTAGAAGGCAAGCAGCCGCATCATCCCTTCATCGTGTGGTCAGATATTAATCACCAAGGCCTCAGCCCAGACCTGCAAGGCCAAGAAGGGACAATATAGGAGAGAGACAGAAAAGAGGATACCGGGAGAAACAGAGAGACTTGCGGTATCTTTCTACCTACTTACTTACCTAAGTAGTTACCCAGCAAGCTGTTTGGAGATGGATGTGAGCGAGCTCATGCCCATGCCCATGCCCATGCCATGTGCAAACGCTTTGGGTCCCGTCGAGTCGCTGTTTGGTTACACGACCGCAACGACCATGGCAGAAGAGCCGTGACATGCAGATGGAAGCAAGGAGACCAATGGAAATATGCTCTGTTTTGCGTTTTGCTGCTGCTTCTTGAGAGGTGAGAATCGGTCCGCAAACCGCAAACCGCACAGCTGGAAAGTCTGGTCTATTCAACACCATGCTGGTTCCTAGCGACTTAAGTAGGTAGGTAGATGTACCTTAGAAAGGACCAGTCTCCGGATCCCTTGGACGGACCAGGACCGTCGTCTAATAGCTTGAAAGACATGTTGCACCTATCGAGTCATTGGTGGTGGCATAATCGGAGCATTGTCAAGCTGAGCGACCAGCTTATTCGATAATGTTTGGTTGTACCTGAAGGTTAGATGCTGTACTTGCATATTTAGGTGCCTAACATACCTACCTATATGTAGGTTAAGTACTTATCTGAAATCAAAAAGCGCATGTGCATATGATCGGGCGATTCATTCAGCTCATCAAATCTCACAGTTCTCTGCTTCCGTCTGGTGGCAGCCTTCCAGGTTTCCAAAGACTGGTCCGTCCATCTCATCCCCCGCATTGCTTACCTGGGCAGCTGGAGACGAGGGATTCAACAATCAAGGTTGCCTGTCATCTGCGAGGCAGTAGTGGCACCGTACTATGCATCTTGCATTCGATTGAAAGAGGAGGGAATCGACTTGAGAGGCAATGGAGATGTGCGATTGTTGTGCTGTATCAACACCACCACGACAAAACCCCTTGCTAGGTCCGATACATGCCTTGTGGAAGTCTACCCAAAGCAATCAGTCCCGGCGTGCCAGGGTCCCAAGGAAGGAGAGGGCAAATGTTTTCATTGATCATTCCTTGCCTGCCTCTGCTGCATGGTACTGCTGAATGCCATGATACATTCGCACTGCATTCCACCTTGTGCATACCCTTTCCAATCATGAGCTGTCTTGGCATCATCTGGGGACGTACCGCTGATTTGTACGACGACACCAGGTCCCCGGACCAACCACATGTCGCCGCGCCATCTACCCTCTAGCGCATGTCGTCAGCTGAGCCGTTGCCGGGGGCTTACTGCGAGAAGTCATTATGGGACGTTGCAGACCGACGGGACGGAATGTGAAGGGCAAGGGAAGGCGGTCTGCGTTTTAATAAGGCTCTCAACCCCAGGCGATATGTCGAAAGACGCCCGGTCTCTACTCGCCCGTCTTGGAAGCCAGGTTTTCGAAATTGATGACGATCCCTTCTCCAGCCCGATTATCGACTTACCTCCCTCCTCGATACGTTCACATCGGATTCACCCATGTCTTCAACCCTGGTAGATGATCGTATTAGCAACATGCTGGCATGGGTGGAGGTATGTCGTAGTCTGATTCTCGCCGTTTGGTGCCCGGACATTACCGTTTGTGGTGGTTCATTAAGGATTACGCGTCATGTCATTGGCCCGAACGGTGTTTGACAACTTGGTAACTGCTCTGTCATATTTACCAGGTTCTTGTTACCTGCATACTTACTGTACAGATCATGCCTATCTATGATACTCGACCGTACCCACGGCGTCCACCCTCTCAACTTACACAGCGGTAAGTGCGTGCTCGATACTTGATTCCAGTGACCGAATTGTGATCCCAGCAAAGTAGGTTGTCATCAGCAGCAACAAACGACAGCATCAGCCAATGCGAAAACGCCTCACCCTGGCTGGTCGGTCAAGTTGTCGTTTGCCACCTGAAATCGACCTTTCTAGGAGTCGCACAAACATGTCTCGAGAACAGAGTCGAGGTTTCGGCACGCAGATTGACAACGACGCAAGACTAAACACCGCCTAGATGCCCCTGATCCAGATCAATCTAGATTGATGGAAGACCTTCTCGGCACCATGACAGTCTCTCATCGAAACACATCTGCGAGCTATGTGCTTCCCACCCGTGATGCTTGTCGGGAGACCCCTTACTTTGCAACCCGTGCTCAGGTCCTTCTGTTTCCTCCCAAAAACGCACTCAGGAATAATCAATTAGGTCCAATTATGCCAATGAGAATGATGTTCCCATGGTGAAATGAACCGCATGAGGCTTCAGGGCCCTGGAGAGATTCCTCGAACTTCCAAGCCTCTCGCAAGATGCAACCAGGAGTCTTAACACGATACACTCATCGGCTGGTCAACCAAGAACATCCACATAATGGTCAGTTTCTTGTACATTTGAGGGGGTAAACTAACCATACCTTTGTATCATATGAGATCTCGTAATTAACAGGTGTCAGAAATCGATGTCTTTTCTCCATCCAAATGCTCGCGTTGCTCTGTTGCACTTTCTGGTAGGTATGATCTGACCCAGTCGTATATTCGCCTAGATTAGATGACCTAAGTGGCATTTGAAATTGGTCGTATCTTCTTTCCTCAGGACTCAAGCAAGTTCGACCATTCCTTATAATTTAGTATTAATGCGCTGAACCCTCATGTTCCAGATGCGGGTCTCTATCCCTCCGCCCATTGTCGACATCATACCCCTTTCATGCTGGCACTTACACCTACACCAAGACACTCAAATCACTAGCCTCCCCCATCTTGCCACCATGCTCGCGGAGAGCCTCATGCAGGAAGCCGAATATTCAACACCAAGGATTGCGGCATAGGTATATTGACCAGCAGAGGGCCCGCCAACGATGGGATCGAATACCGTTTTAGACTTGACGATTAACCAATCAACGAAAAAGGCTGCAACCGCTTCAGATGCTCTCATTGCCCGACTATCTGGCTTTATAGTATTGCAAACTCACCTTACCTCCTTTATTACACATTGCGTTTCTGCTGAATCTCAGGGGCATGCACATCTTTACACTTTCATTTATTGCATCTCTGAAGGACCGTGCCCAGAATGCTTATGCCACTGGTTGTTGACTTTTGACCTCTTTGTCGCGATCGAAAATGCAGAGCCGTAGGAGATACACTCTGTCTAACTGGAAGCTTGTTGCTGCAGGTGTCGAAACTGTCCACCATAGGTGCAGCCAAGATCCACATGGCAAATGCCTACAGCTTGTCGGGGTCACTGGCGAGGCTGGTGCTCCTCTGAGAGATGGCGGCTGGTACATCAAGGTTGGTGTGTCTCCTAGAGGCCGCTAAGCTTGTTCTTCCGTCTATTCCTGCTCAGTAGATCAAGGTCGCCAATGGGACTGTCTCTACGCTATATGCTACCAAGACCGGAAAACAGAGCATGAGGCGCCGGCCGATCACGACCCCGTGAAATCCCATAAAGAGTAAGTTCTCCCGATTGCTGCCCCTCTATAATGTCTGGTGATGGCCCGGTCTTTGCATCAAGCTTGGCTCGTCGGGCCCCGTCAAGCGCTCTTTCGGACTAACCGCAGCGAACAAAGAGATACACAGATAGACTCGTCAGTGTTGGTGGGGACTATGGTCAAGCCCAGGAAGCCGTGTAATTCCAATGTTGTCTAGACGCATATGATTCTTTCCTCCTACGTAATCGGTCCGGATCTCTCGGGCTGCATGTTCGTTGCATTTGACATGACACAACGACCTGTCCTGTTGGCGTCTTCAGGTCCCTGCTGCAAGGGGCTCACCACGTGCAGGCCAGAGTATTGTATGCATTACGGGAGCAGACAGTCATTCATACGAGAGATTCATTTCTCATTTCAACAGGGTTCGACAACAATTTCTATCATACTTGCCCATCTCTCCATTAGATTGGGCCATGTATCCCATGGGTAATGTCAATTGGCACCATGTACTTCACAACCGTATTTCCGGCCACCTTCATGTTTTCGGGAACCCGTGTTGTAGTACTAGCAGAAAGAGACTCTTTCACCCCTCTCCCTACTCAGAGGAGGATGGCAATCAATCTCTGAAGTGTGGACCGGAGTCAAGGGTGATTCTTGTTTGATAACGTTCAAGTCACAAGAGCGTTTAACAAACAATATCACAAGCATCAACTCAGAATACTATCATCCCCACCACCAGATGGAAGAAACACACGCCCATTTCTGTCCACTCCCTGGAAGTCATTAATGGCTGTATTCAGTTGAAAAATATCGACATTGACGGATATTGTAGCCCACTTAACTCTGCATTCGACGCTACATGCTATCTACTATAATTAGTCCATACAGGAGGCTATCCAGCTATGTTTAGGAAAGAGCAATTAAGTTATCCCAACGAGGACTTTTGTAGATCCTCCTTCTCATGTACACCAAGTTAAACGAACATGTCCCGACCTTTGCGCCTTGGTGGTTTCTCGTACATCATCTTGCCTTGAATGTATGATTCCCCCAACCCGCGACTCGCCTAGAGTGTGTAAATGAAATCGGGACGACCGTCGCCGAGTTGATCCATTTCATGCTCCGTCTTTCCTTCCATCAGGTAGTCGCGCTTGCCTTCCCGACGCTTTCTGTTCTCGATGCGCAACAGTGTTGTCATAAGGAGACTACCACCCAGAAGGAATATCGTCATGTAGGCAAGGATCACTGCGTGTCCTTCCACGTATCGAGGGGGGTTGAAGTAGATGTTGGAACTAACAATTCCGTTCAGGTTGCCCCAGCCGATCACAAAGCCGAGGACAACACCTCGCTTATAGACACCCTCGATATTGTTCGCCATCCAGCTAATAGTATTGGAGATACACGGGTAAATGCCAAGCGCTCCGAGGAAAGTACCTGCGTATTTGACGGCGGCGCTGTCGGAGCCTACCATCATAGCAAACCCAACAATACCGATTGCACTAACAGCGATATTGCATAGGCCGCGCTGGCGTGTGCGGTCGGCAATGAATCCAATGATGACGGTGAGGATAGCGGCGGCCACATACGGCGGGACACTCATGAGTTGAGCGCGAACAACGTCCTCCCCATCAGGACCACTCCATCCAAGTTCGGAAACAATGGAGGGCAAGAAGAGCGAGAACGCATACAAGGGCATATCGCAGCCCATGTAGATGGCCATCCCGAGCCACATCTTCCAGTCCTTTATCCCATCCCAAAGATACGAGGATTTCCAGTCCTCGTGCTGAGCCGAAGCCTGCTGGTCCATCTTAAGCCGTCGAACAACGCGCGCGCGATCATCGTTGCTGAGAAATTTAGCATCGTCAGGGAAGTCGTGAACCATCCAGAATGATGCAACACCGAAGCAAACTGTAAGGAGACCTTCAAGAATAAAGATCCACTCCCAGCCTTTCTTGCCGCCGATTCCATCCATTTTCTCAATAGCAGCGGCGAGAAGACCACCAAAGGAGCCGGAAATGGCGGCGGCAGAGAAGAAGATTGCCTGCGTAGTCGAGTGAGAAGGTCGATCGCGCGAAATGTGTGGTGGTAGTATGACTTACGGCTCGGACACCAAATTCAGACCGCTTGTACCAACAGGATAGGTAATAGTTGACTCCAGGGAAAAGGCCGGCTTCCGTCAATCCAAGGAACCAGCGTGCAGCCATAAGGCCAGACCAATTGTAGACGAAGCCCATACCCAACATTGAACAACCCCAAAGGACCCTAGATGGGAATAGTCAACATGACTGACACCCCAAGAGATGAACAGAAGCTACTTACATGATGATGGGTATGAAAATGGAAGGACGGAGCTTCTTGAGTAGCACATTTGTAAGCGGCTCAAACACCGAGTACGACACGAAGAAGATGGTTAGGGTCGCGTTGTAAGAATGGGTATCGAGACTCAAATCTTTCGATAAGCCCGCGATTTTGGCATTGCCTATGTTTGTTCGATCTAGAAATGCCAGCAGATACAAGACGCAAAGCTGCAGAGTTCATGTCAGTCTCCAACTGGTGACCAAATGGTATATCGCAGACGGGGCGATGGCTTGAACACTTACCCAAGGGATAAGAATCCAGTCTAGGCGCCAGACCAGGGCTCGGTCCTGTACCTCTGTAAGCAAACATGCCAGTTGGTTCGTGTTCGGTCATGAGATCCTCACTATCTTTGCCCTGTCTTCTGGTGACAGATGAGTATCTGGGTCATAAGGCAAGTCATGATACCCGACGGCAGCTTGAGAGGTATCGTGACTCTCGCGCTGGGAGGCAGCCTTCCCTTCGCTCTTTTCGAGGTCACTCATCATGCGAAATGCCGAATGGATGGGCAAGCGCACCACTGGAAGATTGGTTTCAAATGATCTTGAACAATATTGGGGCTAGGTCAGAAGACGACTACCAACGCCCGTAAGGGTTCTCGCGGGACTCAAGGTTTCACGGCAGGCCCACCGCGCCAGAACGGTAAACTCGGGAACGGATGAGAGTCCGATCTAGGACTGTAGAGGGAGACTTATAAGAAGCACATGTGGTTTCGGATATATAAGAACATGGGGAGGGCCGGTTTGCGGAATCGCACTGAAGGCGAGGCAAAAATGAAGAACCCGGAGTAAAAGAATAGAAATAGTTATAGGTGTAAAGTGGGTGGTAGGAAATTCCACGATCAAGTGTAAATACTATTTGTTGGGTCTGTCTGGCTCAGGCCGACCTGAAGTATGAGTTGGAGAATGGATCGGGGTTTGCGAAAGACAAGACAATGGAGTATACCCACGTAGGTAGTTTGGAAATATATAATTATATGTATTTTCTTATCCTGGACCTTGGGGGAAGAGGGGTGTCAAGGTGCCTGTGTAGGTAGGGAGGTTAGGGCGTGGTGCTTAAGGCGGAAGGTACCAAACTTCTCGCCTCCCTACCTTCCATCAATTGATATACTTACTTATTACCTGGGTTTGCATTATTAGAGGGATACATCGGATCACCCACCCACTCATCAGGACTGTTAATCGTAAATGACTGGCTCGGCCTACCTACCTACCTACCTACCTTACCTACCTGCCTGCCTGCCTGCCTGCCTGCCCGCCCGCCCGCCCGCGTGGGTGAATATTCGAGTCAATCAACCATGTCATACCTACTTATTCAATAGTTGTGCATTGCATGTAGGTAGGTTACATCAAAGTTTTGATATATTAGCTCTTCCAAAACCCCGTCATCCCGCACAGCCAAGTAGACTTGGGGTACACATTTCGGCAAGGCCGCCACACCGGCGCTCTCAATAATTCGATCCTTCGGCGTCGACCGAAAGCCACAATGTTGTTTGGAGCTTTTCATTAGCAGTTGGCCGCGTACCGATCAACACGCATTATAGAAATCCTCCTAGCGTGAGGCCTATTTCTTGGCGGGCAAGGCAAGCTTTCCACAAGCCGGGCGACGGGAGATCAGTTGATGATAGATAGTCGGTGCGGGGGGAGGACAGCCGAAGGTAGGGCTCCATATAGGTTCCCTACTTAAGCATATTAGTCAGGTTAAGTGGCGCCCTGCCCCTGCCGCATCCACCACCAGTCCAAGACTGCCAGACTGCCAGACTGCCAGACCGCCTGACTGCTAGACTGAGAGATATATGTGGATAGGATATCGCAGGATATCGCTCTATCCCGACCCTGTATCAAGGCCTTCGATGTTCTTTCTTCTGAAAGCCTGCGATCGATTCAGTTGCCCAAGATGCGTAACCACCCAGCTTGTGTTCGCTGTACATCGCTATGCCTCATGTTTGCAAAGGGTGTCACATCGCGTTGTGTGTCCCAACGATGTGCGGGAAAATGGCCGAAGGCTGTGCTTGTGTTTCCCTAAAGGCATAAGGTACGTAATGTACCTAACCTAGATCTAGATCGATCCTAGATGTCGCTATTGCACTCGAAGGCGCAATTTGAGTACTTAAGTAGTATCTGTGCTATAACTGACGTCCAGGGCCGAAGATTGACCCAGGCAGATCAAGCCGAACACTAATCAAGTTCCAATTCCTTTCAATAAAAGTGCCAACCTACCATAACTATGTATCTACTTTAACCTAGGTATATAACTCGCGATGGGAATGATATCCGACAGTAATTACACAGTGGAGCCCCCCAATCTGCTTGTTCTTGCGGCCGAACTGAAGCATTGCTCAAGACATTGAGGTCGTTGCTTGGCCTCAGTCCACCACTGCCTCTCACCAGAGGAACCCGTCAGTAAGATTCCGTCGTACGAGGCAATCAGCAAGGCCCACGGTCTAGTCATGGTCATACAGATCGCTGCTGTGCTGCGTTTGTAACCTGTCAAGTTGCCATGTCGACATCAATCACCAGTCTGGACGACACGAATCACGACAAGGTGATATTTTTGAGACTAGAACGAAAGCCCTCGGGAGCAGCACGGCACGGGCAAGCGCCACAAAACACAAATACGAAATACTTGGGACGAGCCGTCGAGCAGCAAGCACGTTAGTCGAGTATGCACCTGGGGGGAGGGTGTGGGAGGGTGTGGGGCGGGGGACTAGCTGAGAGACCCAATTATGATCACCAACCATTGCCCACAATTTACTTACCCCGCGCGGGGCCATCTACCACTACCATCACCACTACCACTACCACTACTACTCTGCTGCTGTACCTCGTATGATGGACTCCTCTAGGTTACTACTTACGTAGGTTGTGTCCTACTTATAGATCCTAGAGGGATGCGGAGACTGCTATCACTCCACCACCATTACCACTACCGCCACTACTACTCTGCATGCAATGCAATTCCAAATTGAATAATCTATGTTACTCAATGCTTACCTGTATACCTCAGGTAGGCAGTGGTCAATCCTAGTACGGAATCTTTGGAAGCCCTCGAGACATTTGTTTTCAACAAATGATGTCGCTATCTGTCCATCCATGGGCATGCACTGCCATGAATGCTGGGTTAAACCCATATTTTTCATGATTGGGAGATAGGTTCCAGTCAACGCCTGTACTTATTCCATAATGCAACATCCCAATTCCTTTCCCGGACCATTAAATCTGATATCAGGATAAGGTCAACGATGAAACAGGGCAAGCCATCACCCTCGCTCCCCATACCGGTACCACTAAGCTCCCACGCGACGAGAGTGACCCAAACTAGGTTGTCGGTTCGTGGTATTCGGTAGCACAGCCTAAGACGCGCCCCATCTGATTCACTCTGGCATGTTGCAATCTGCTTTGTGAGATTGTGGGATAAAGGACGGTATATGTGCCGCTGGGTGACTCGTAGGAGCATATCGCGAGGACACCCCTCGTCAGCTTTCGCTCCAAAACGCGTGGACGGTGGCTGCCGCTTGCCTTCGGGTTGTTCGTGAGCAATCTTCGGAGAAGACATATAGTTGTTAGACGAACAACACCGACTATGCCCGCAGCAAGCCATCCTCGACAGACAAGGCATGCTTCCAAAGTGAATATGTACCGTACCGCGCACGATAGCCATGAATTGCACCATTATAGCAGGCTACCGCCGTCCAACTCAACTCACAAATGATGTGTCCAAAGCTGTGTAGGCCCTATTGTAACATCACGAGCATCTCATCCCCTCCCCATTCCAGCTACGGAAGCAGATACGAGTAAGCCGGGAAGCCACATGGTCACTACGGGCCAGACTACGGTTGCAAGCCTTCGGTTATTGCTTTGGCGAAAGCTGAAGAACTACAGGATATCGGAACTTTGCGAGCGAGTAAATCAGACAAGCAGGTGGTCGCATCATCAGAACATTATGGGGGCCGATATCTGCATGGAAGCGGAGGAATGCATAGAAGCCTTGGCGAAGAACAAGGGTGTCAAGAGGCATAAGATAATTACGACACACTTGCACAGCATTGCCGAGTATCTGGACGACGCCAGAAGCCCAGTCTCCCGGTCGTACTTGGGGAGCCAAAGGTACAGACTTGGATGGCGGCAGGCGGCTTCGAGGTTTCGAACAATATCAGCAAGACAAGCAGTCACATTGGTTATGGGCCAGTTTAGGACAAATCGCGGGTGAGGTAGCATATTGGTGAGGATGTCTCGGTTATATCGATGTGGATCGAGGCGAGCTGCTTCAGCATGAAGTACGAGGTGAAGAAAAATCGAGTGTTCGAGACAATTCTTAGACCCCCCTGCGGATAATCCGGAAACGCTTTGAGCAGGCTGTATTTCGTGGGAGATTTCCCCATGGGGGACGTGGGAACAAGGAGCTGAGTCCAACGGGCCAGCCACGTGGGTACAGATACCGAACAAATCTATCACAGTCCGGAACAGATCAGATCTCTTGTTTGCCGGGGCTCACTTTTGCAGCTCGTGGTGTCTCGCAATGCCAATGTCTGATGAGGAGCGGGCCTCTCACCTCGCAACATGAGTCAACAAATGGTGTGCGTTATAGAGAATGGCGCTGACGTTGCTTATGAAGCATCAGGTTTGGAATGCAGGTGAAAGAAGGAGCTATGAAATCTCATCTCATCATGTTGCAATTGAAAAGAGCGTAAAACAAATACATATAACCTAGTTCTTACCATGGCAAGCATACAGTAAGGTTAGTATATGTTTCAACTTTTATTCTCTCATGTGGTTTCATTTTTTTCTATTTATTTTTTTAGCGTAGAGCGCTGCAGCATCACCCCCACCCAGTGTGCCAGTCGTTGGAATTAGGCCAGTGTGCCAGCGCTCACCAAACAACTGCTGTGGAGCAAACTCCGAGCCTCCTCTTTTGTGTGCTCTCGGTAACCCTGAACCATGACGAAAACCGTCTGCATTGTTGGTAAGCCCATTCCTGACCATTGAGTTCCTTGCCCGTATAACGCATACCATATGCTGTAGGTCATATCATATCAAGACACCCCAACTCACTCAGACCTCAGGCGCCGGACCTTCGGGCTTGGTTGCAGCCAAGACACTGCTACACGATGTGGCCCCCGCAGCCTTCAAGGTCACAGTCTACGATGCGCAGCCTCGTATCGGCGGGCTGTGGCCACTGAGTAAGGACGATGCCGCCGGGCTGGTCCACCCGCTGATGGTAGCTAACCAAAGCAAGCACACGGTGCAGTTCAGCGACCTAGCATGGGACGACAATGTCCCGCAGATGCCAAAGGCGTGGCAGGTAGGACAGTACCTCAAGCGCTACTCGGAAAAGTACGGAGGTGCAGATATAAGGCTGGGCCACAAGGTCGTACGAACGGAGCTACTAAATGACGGTGCCTGGAAAGTTGAGACGGAGTCCGACGAGGGTTCTCAGTCTCAAATCTTCGACCATCTGCTCGTCACGACCGGCTTCTTCGGGAAACCCATCTGGCTCGAGTACTTGCCCAAGGAATCCGAGATCCCCATAGTGCACAGCAGCAAGTACCGGGATTTGAAAGGTCTGCTAGCCGGGGGCGATTCAGAGGGGCACAAGATCCTCGTAGTCGGGGGCCAGATGTCAGGCATCGAAATCGCCGGCACAATCGCCTCTCATCTTTCCTCCGCAATACATTGTCCTGGGGAGAAGTCTATCGAGGACCCAGAAAAGTACTCGATTCAACATGTGGCCCAACGACCTTCCTGGGTCTTTCCATTGTTCACCTCTGCCAAGGTAAGACACGTACCCGTATCCAGTAACAGAGTGTGCCGCTAAGCCATCCATAAAGCCTGCAGCGGCGGCGCCCCCTTTCCTCCCATGTGATCTTCCGTCATACAACTTGGCGAATCGGCCCCATCCTTTGACGAACAATTCCGGGCACATCAGCGTGGAATCGGCCAAGGTGTTCAACTCGATTTTCCAGTCAGTTTTGGGGGGCGACCAGAGCAACTTCTCTCCTAACATCAAAATCGGCGATGAGCTCGTAGAGCAGCAACCGTTTTTAGCAATGAGTAGTCACTATGCCGATTTTGTCAGATCCGGGATGATATCCGTCAGCCAAGGTAAAATATCAGCTCTGACTGGGAACACAGCTGTGCTTTCACCTACAGATGAGAAGATAGAGGACATTGCTGCCGTTGTTCTTGCGACCGGCTTTGATCCTTGCCCATCCCTCGCTTTCCTTCCGCCGGATGTCCTGGAGAAACTCTCGTATGCTCCCTCGCATCCAAGCCTTCCGGCCGCGCTTGCCTTTCATGGAACACATCATCCCTCGCTCGCAACGCTTGGCTTCGTTGGCTTCTACCGTTCACCTTACTGGGGTGTAATGGAGATGCAAGCTAGATTCATCGCCCGTCTTTGGACAGCTCCGAATCCCTCTGGAGCCTTGAAAGAAGCACTCGACAGTGACAACTCTATACAGAACGTATTGGATCTTCGTGGAGACCCACGCCTATCACAGTTCCCTATGGGTGACTACGCGTTTCTCATGCAAGAATTTTCGAAGGCTTTGGATATGAAGATCTCGGCACCTCGGGAGACACCGCCCCTACCGAACGGGAAGAGCATGGACATTCTCACCCCTGCTCGGTATGTATCCGAGGGAGCATCCAGGTCCCAACTTGCCGAGACGGAGAAGAATTTAGCGTCCACGCACGAAACCGCTCTGGGCGGCTTGACCAAGGCCAAGTTTGTCGCACACGCCGTCTTCAGGTCTTTGCTGGGAGAGTGGAAGCTCGAGCGCGATTTGGCGTCGAAGCTGCCGTCCCACCCTAGTGGGCGCTTTGTCGGAACGGCCAAGTTCCTCCTGCGCCAGGGCACCACGGATGGCCGTAGCGTTCCTGATGAGGGGGACCTGGGCATGGAGTACCTCTACATTGAGGATGGAAACTTCACGGCCAGCAACGGAATGAGCTTCCGGGCCACTCGGCGCTACATCTGGAGATACGACGAAGCGCGGGATGTGCTTAGCGTTTGGTTTGCCAAGACGGACGACAACATGCGAGCCGACTATTTGTTCCACGACATTGAATTCATCGTACCGAACGCCGAAGATGAGGTAGCGCAGAATAGGGGATGGCAGGCTAAAGCAAGCCATTTGTGCATAGAGGATCTTTACAATGTGCAGTACGAATTCAAGTTCCAGGCCGTCAACCTGAAGGAATGGAGAATTGGGTACTCGGTAAATGGCCCCAAGAAGGACTACACTATTTCGGGAGTATATAGACGATAGAGAAGGTGTGCATCATCCGCCTATTCACGGTGTAATTTTCACTATCATGGGTATTTTCATATCTATTTTCTCCATGCATTCTATTACCTCGGACGGCGGGACACCATGTCTTTGCCTCAATCGAATCTACATGACCAAGTGATCAATCAGATACGGACCGGAACAGAATCCCTCTTGACCAACGCGTGCCCCTGCAGCACAAGTGAGTTTGTGCACTTCCGTCCATGAACGAAATCGGCCAGATTGCGTATCGTGCAGGCCCCAATCTCGGACAGCGCCTCGTCAGTGAAGAAGGCCTGGTGACCGCAGACGAGCACGTTGTGGAAGGTGGTCAGCCGCATGAGCTCGTCGTCGTCGATGATCTCGCCCGAGTGGTCCTTGTAGAAGAGGGCGCCCTCGCCGTCGTAGACGTCGAGCGCCAGGCCGCCCAGGTGCTTAGACTTGAGCGCGGCGATGACGGCCTTGGTGTGGATGAGCCCGCCGCGCGACGTGTTGACGAGCATGGCGTTGGGCTTCATCTTGGCCAGCGACCCGGCGTTGATGATGTGCTTGGACTGCTCTGTCAGCGGGCAGTGCAGGCTGACGATGTCGCTCTGCGCGAGCAGCGAATCAAGGGTCGTGTACGTCCCGCCGCACTTCTTGAACTCGGCGTTCTCGAAGGGGTCGAAGGCGATCACGTGACACCCGAACCCTACCATGATCCGAGCCAGGGCGACCCCGATCTTGCCAGTTCCGACTAGACCCACGGTTTTCCCATGTAAGTTTCTAGAGTACGCATGCAGTGTTAGTGATGAGACAATGGAAACCAATTGCGTGAACATGCTCATGTCTGCGACTGTGCCTGTCTGGCCTACGTGGCCCCTTTCTCCGAGATCATAAGGGGTGGGGCTCAGAGATCAAGCAGACTGAATTGTAGCCACAGAACTCGTCTCTCGGGGAATTAACCCCCATTATTAGATGTTTGAAGTATAAGGGTGACTTGCCTTCCTAGCAGACCGTCTAGGTTGAAGTTGGCCTCGCGGACGCGGTTGTAGGCGCGGTGGGTGTTCCGGTTGAGGGTTTGAATGAGCGCAACGGCAAACTCAGCGACGGCCTCGGGTGAGTAAGAGGGCACGTTAGCCACGAAGAAGTCGAGGCGCTCGGCTGCCTCGAGGTCTACATGATTATAGCCGGCGCAGCGCAGCAGAACCGCTTTCACGCCGTTCTGCGCCAGCGCTTCGAGCACGGGGGCGTCGACGGCGTCGTTGACGAAGACGCAAACGGCTTGGGCACCTCGAGCTAGCTCCACCGTCTCTAGAGATAAGGGGAAGTCATGGTAGATGACCTCGATGCCGGCCTCGGGGGCCACCTCCCCCGCGTGCTCGGTGGTGAGGTAGAGCTTGTCATAGGGCTTGGCGCTGAAGACGGCGAGCCTCATGATGGAAAGTCTTCTTTTTCTTGAGTAACGGTTACGTGATTCAGGATAGGATATTTGCTAATAAGGTCCACCGCCTTCGGGTCTTTTTGTACATCAGCTGGAGATGGAGGAGGAGGACGGATGACTTGGCGGCATACGGTGAGCAGCGGGTAGAGCGGGGCAACAAACAGGCATAGAGAAGAATATGTACATATCACATTCTTACGTAGGACAAGGCATGACAAGAAGTCGCCGGCTGCCGAATTGCATATACGAAGGGCTGGTCCTACCTTGGCAGGCATGCAAACATGCAAAGATCAAACCATCTGGGGCAACCCCAATCGGAAAACATGGAAGGGGCAATGTGTACCTGCATGGCCTCGGAATCCAGGTGAGTGAGCAAGTATACACGTCCCAAGCAACAATATCTACATGCTCCGTATGCAGCGACTGTTTGGAGTAAAGTGTGGAATGAATGTAGTGAATCGTTCGACTTCAGATTCAGATTCTGGGGTTAGGTTCTAGGTTAACCTAGGCCTTTTTTATTAATGGCACCGCGATCCAAACCACCCAGCTGGATTGCGGAGGCCCGCACCCCGCCATGCTGCACGATGACGATGATCTTTTCCATTCCAGGAATCTTCACAATACGTAATGAGCTACAGCTCACTTTGTGTGTGTGTTTTTTTTTTTTTTTTTTTTTTTTTGTGGGTTGGCGGGCCCCGCCGATAA
>QUSE01000016.1:1384053-1444393 GCA_006508115.1 Apiospora malaysiana
TTTTTTTTTAAATTTTTTATTTTTTTACATGTGATTTTTTGTGTTTTTTTTTTTTTTTTTTTTTTTTTTTTTGATGGTTGGCATGCCAGCTCGATAAATGTACAAGTACGCCTGCCTAGCATGAGCTTGCAAGCTGTCCCGAATCTGAGAATAACTTCTATTATTGCTAATATACACAGTTAAAGCGGACATAGGGCTTTGTACAGAACCCACCTACTCGCTGTCAACTGTCAACCTCTCCCACCGGCACGGTAGACTGACAGCAGGTTAGATACCCACCGCCTTTATTGGGCCGCAGCTGGCCATAAAAACCATGTAATGGCAACGAGGAGCTTGAGTCCTGCTGCAACCCAGAAAACGCCAGCAGTCCCAAACACGCTGTGGGACAGTAGGCCGCTCATGATGGCGCCACAGAGGAGCAGAACAGGCGCTGCTACGCGTCGGTTTCTGTCCGTGTTGTGGAATGCGAACATCTGGGTATCCGAGAACAGGTCGCAGTAAATGCTTGTCAGGACGACACTCGTGAGCGAGTTGAACTTGAGCGCTCGGCTGGTAATGGCCTGGCCGCAGCTCTGGAACGCGACCAAGGCCATGGGGAGCAGAACCTTCCAGCTGATGCTCTCCTTTTCATCGGGCACGCTGGGCACGAATGTGAGTATGCTGGCCGCGACAATGGTGAAGGTCATCTGGACCAAGAATGAGGTGCAGAGAACCCAGCGCCGGCAAGGTGAGAAGCGCCGGTGGAAGCGACTGAAGCAAAATGACCCCACACAGAACGAGATCAACGAGACGCCGGACTTGACCCAGCGCCTCGACTCATTTGGGGCAGCCAGCCCGAGGCCGATATACACCGTGTTTCCTGAAGAACCGCATACAGATCAGCACATACTCCAAGGGTGCATCTGGGTCACAATATGCGACGTACCTGTTTGCATGGAAACGAAGGATCCCCAGGTAGTTATGGCCGCGCTGTCCAGCATGCCCGTAATGACATAGCACAGCAGCAAGACCACATCTGCCCAGTCACGGTGGACATCGACCGTCAACTTTTCGCGCCATACCGAAGTTTTGGCGGAACTCGTGCCCAGCAAAGGCTGCTCTTCGTCGGCGTTGCGGCGTGTAACTGATCTAGAGTGGCTCCTCAACGAACCGTAGGCGCTGGGAGATGCCATGGCGCAGTCACTTTATTAAGTCGAATGGGTGGGTTGTGACTAGAGAGGTGATGGTCCGTCGGTTGCTGGGTATGGACGGGGTTTGGAGGTACTCTGTAATTCTCGGGGGGCGTGGTCAAATAGATCAATCTGATCCGGCTTCCCTACTACCCTACTACCGTACCTGCGTCGAGCGACTGGCTCTGACTCGCATCTGACGTATGATGGCAGAACGATTGATCGCCTTAGGCTTAGGGTCAAGCTTTCTCGAGCTTTCCGAATCCGACTACGGTAATCTAGAGGCCAGCGCCGGAGCCAGATCGCGAAATCCAAGTAAGTACATATATTGTCAGACGCAAAGCAATGATAGGCTGCGTTGGGCCTACTGCTACTGCCACTGCCTGCTTTCGGGAATTGGATGCCGGGTAAACAGTCAACACCTATTCTAGCGCTTCTATTTTTCCTTTTTTAGGTGGGGCGATGCCAGGCTAATACCTTAGCAATTAGGTACCTTGGTTTCACTGTTTCAGGTCCCAAAGACCCAAATATTAGGTACATAAGTATATACTGTAATGATGCATATACATTGATAAGAACTTGCGATTGCCAGTGTCTCAACTGTAACCTCACAGGCCTTCAGCTGAAAGTGTGAGGACGTATATTTACATATAGTATTCTCCTCTAAGCTGAAATGTGTCCGGAGTATGCCTCAGTTGAATATAACTGCTTTCTTCACCTCTAGAAAGGATGTATCCTTCACAGTCTGATTCACAATGTGGTTATAAAAAAAAGAAAAGAAAAAAAAAGAACCACTGAGATTGGGTCCATCTATCAGGGCCAAATTGCCCTGTTATGGAACGGTCCATCTTCGTCTTGAGGTAAGCTGCGAAGATATCCATGGAAACGTGACATTTTCTTGGCCCAATCTTGTGGGAACGTTGACAGCGAATTCCGCTGTATGCCGGGACGCGCGGGTAACTGGTTGCCAACAACATTGGTCTCGACAAATTGATGGACGAGTATGGGTATAGGCATCGACCGAACTGTTATAGCACCAAATGATGTTTTTACACGCGCTCGTTTCCCAAGTTGGCGCTTCTCGGCACACGTAAGGGTCGTAAGGTTAGTGACTGGACAACCCTCAACCCTGAACCCTCAACCCTCAACCCTCAACGCGTCATGCCGCTTCCCCGGATGGACGGAGCTGGCAACACTGAAGGCCCGCAAGAGACTGGAATGCACAGAATGCCCCGATCTAACACACGGGCCTATACAGTGGGTACGGAATGGACTGCAATACGCGGCCTCCGGCTACCACGGCATGACGGGATGCCAATCTGCCAACCTTTGCGCATCAATCGCGGCTGCGTGATGCTGGCTTGCTGGCGGATGCTTGAACAGAAAATGTATAGACGGCGTGTCTGTCGTGTGTGCTACCCCGCAGGCCGATGGATGGAACCTCTACATGTTTTCAACGCTTCCTTCTGCCGTGCCGTGGCGTACATTTTTTTTTTTCTCTTTTACTTGCTTGCAGCAGCACTGCAGCACTGCCTCACCTGCAGGCGATGCATAAGTGCATAAAGTAAGTAAGTAGGTATGTATGTACGTTGGACTCACACGTGTGATATGGAGCTCCCCCAAATCTTGTCGCAATTGATAATGCCCCAAGGTTATTCTTGGAAACATGGCCAACGGCAGAAGCTGTTGGCCAGCATCTCACAAACAATCTGATCCCAGTGTCCCACCATCATCTCAGTCTAAACCCATCCAAGTTCAAGCTGGGTGACTGTGTACAGTACACTTGTTAGCGCCCAACACCCGGTTTCCACGATGGCATGTACCGGAGATGTTTCGGCACCTGAAGATGTGGGCTACACTGGCTGGTACCACTGCCTCCTTATGGAATATCTTGGTTTGAGAGATGTAGGTTACGGTCAAGTAGCTATGTATGTAGTCATGACGAGACCTTATGGGACCCCTGCTTGCATCTCCACTCAAGCTTCAAGCTTCAGACGTAGGTTAAGTGACTGCATACGTCAACAAGGACTTGCAATTGGCCTGGTCCATTGACTTCCGGTTTTCATATCTAGTCCGTCGTTAACCTTAAAGGCAGTCCGGACTCGACGCTGCCTCTCCCCCTCTCCCCCTCCTCTCTCTTGTGTGCAATCTTCATATGGTAAATTGAGATATCGTCGACGCAGGCAACCCCCGATCATCGCTATGCAGCTTACCAGCTCATTTTTGTTACTCGGTGCGGCATTGAGCGAAGTTGGGCGAGCTGTCCCGGTTCAAGACAGCCCGCGCCAACGGCTGCTCGATGGCCATCCGTTGCCTTCCAATTTCGGCAAGAACAAGTCTCCTTATACCCCCGGCTTCAAAGACCCTCTTGACAAAGCAGTCGACTCAGTCGGCGACAAACTGGACCCTCTGCCTTATCGCAATGGCCTTGGTGCTTCCGTGTTGGGCCCCTGGAACTGGGAGCGTTCTCGACAGGGCCCCGACATGGTACGCCCGCCATCAACGGATCACGGGAACATGAACAACATGCGCTGGAGCTTCGCCGATTCCCATGTGAGAATTGAGGTCAGTTTATCTCTTGAGTCACGAAGCGCCTTAGCCCACTTACGTCTTAGCTAACCGCCGACGCTTGACTGCAGGAGGGCGGATGGACTCGTCAGACCACTGTCCGCGAGCTTGGGTCAAGTGTGGAACTGGCCGCCGTGAATATGCGTTTGGACGAAGGTGTCATCAGAGAACTACATTGGCACAAAGAAGCCGAATGGGCCTATATCCTAGACGGAGAAGTCCGTGTTACTGCCATCGACTATGAGGGCGGTAACTTCATGGATGACCTGAAGAAGGGAGATCTCTGGTACTTCCCTAGTGGTGTTCCCCATTCGCTTCAGGGGTTGAGTCCAAATGGCACCGAGTTCCTGCTCATCTTCGACGATGGGAACTTCTCGGAAGAATCCACCTTCATCCTTAGTGACTGGCTCGGTACCTCACCCCGGCTGTCTTCGCTTGATATGTGCATAACTGACTCGCAATAGCTCACACGCCCAAGTCGGTCATCGCCAAGAACTTCAATCTGGCGCCCGAGATCTTCGCCCACATCCCCGAGAGTGAGAAGTACATCTTCCAGGGCACCAATCCCGGCTCTATCGACGAGGAGAGACCGACTGGCAAGGGCGTGAAGAAGTCCAAGTACAACTTCACCCATCGCATGATGGAGCAGGAGCCCAAGAAGACGAGTGGCGGAGAAGTGCGCATAACCGACTCCAAGAACTTTGAGATATCCAAGACAGTAGCCGCCGCCCACGTCACGATTGAGCCCGGCGCCATCCGGGAGATGCACTGGCACCCCAGCGCTGATGAGTGGTCCTTCTTCCTGAAAGGCCGCGCCCGCATCACCATCTTCGCCGCCGAAGGCACTGCCCGCACTTTTGATTATGTGCCTGGTGATGTCGGCATCGTGCCCCGTAACAACGGCCATTTTGTTGAGAACATCGGAGACGAGCCGGTAGAGATGCTCGAGGTCTTCCGCGCTGATGAATTCCGCGACTTTTCCCTGTTCCAGTGGATGGGCGAGACGCCCAAAAAGATGGTCGTTGATCACCTGTTCAAGGACGATCCTGCGAACGGCGAGATCTTCTGGAAGAAGGTGTCGAGCGCTGAGAAGGATGAGGTCACCCAACCCGATGTTGATCTTGATGCTTCACGCATCACCGTTGATGAGCTGTAGGAAGGGCGAAAGCCATGCAATAGCAACTAAGAAAAAAATGAGAAGAGAAATGCATGTCTGTGTAGTGCCTCCTGCAATAGGCCTGGACGAATGGATTGATTGATTGCACCCAACAAACATTACATCGTGTTCTAGCTCGAAAACGTTTCATACATCATCACAGTTATGCAGCAGAGTGATCGTCGGCAATCCTGAATAGCCCACGAGAGCAGTCAGTCCATGTTCTCCTCAACATCAATGTCCCAGAAATTTACGAAGCTGAAGTAGGTGCGTATCCAGGAACTCGATTCTCATAGAATACGTGAAAGAAAGACTCCTAGCTAACGAATGACCCATACTCGTGTGAGTGAAACGTCAAGTTTCTCAAATGGGAGCTGCAATGTGCAAATCCTGTTGAAGAAAACGCCCTTACAGTAAAGCAAAAAACCAAATATGTTCAATAACCTCTAGGGCACAAGATCACGCACACATGTTCATCTCACGCCAGCATGCTTTTCCACCACCCTACATGTCGAACTTCTCCGTAACAACGGTTTCTAGCATGCTACTCGGTCGGTTCTGCAGAGCGTCTTCCATGCTCGGATAGACCATGTCGGTGCTCAACAGGGTGGATTCGGGCTGCCAGCCGCCGTCGAGGTCTGCGAGCGGCCACTCGGCGCGGTCGAAGCGCTCGCGCACCGACGGCGGCATGCCCACGATTCGAAACTGCACCTGGGCCCCGCAGTGGCCGCGGATGTCCTCCTTCAGCTCATCGAGTGCCAATACCGCCGTTACGTCGATAAAAGACATCATGGTGAAGTCCCACACCACGATGGCGAGAGGTGCCTCCCGAATCGCGAGGCCGCCCACGCCCCCGCCACGGATCCTGCGCAACCGCTGGATGCGCCGCGCCGTCGCTACGCTCCAGGACCGCTCGCTATTTGATGGGGTAGCGGCACCCCGATGCAGTCTGTCGTCGTCATAGACAAGCTGGACGGCCTCGAGAGCGGTGCCCTTGGCGCGCTGCGCGTTAGGGAAGAAGAGCGCGTCAGTGAAGCGGACGACGATGGTATCGCTCGGGATCCTCAGAGCGGCGGTGGCAGCCGTGGCAAAGTTATAGCTGAAGTTCACCACCTCATCCGCCTTCGAGGGCGAAGGAGAGAACTCGCCGCTTCCACCGTCGCCATTTTCGTCGAGCTGCACCAGGGGCTTGACGAAGGCGGAGCGAATAAGCGTGTAGATGATGGACCACGCCACGGCAACTCCGATGCCGATCTCGGCTGAGACGAAAGTAGTCATCCAAAACGACAGCATTGACGCTACAAAATCGGCAAAAGAGACTCGCCAGTAGCGGTAGAAGAGCGATACTGGACCAAATAGATGGACGACTGCCATAATCTGGAAATCGTTGTGTTAGACATTCAGGTTCCAGGGGCTACCAGCGGTCGAAGCAGTGAACTTACAATGATGGCTGAAAGTGTGGCCTTGGGCAACCAGAAGAGCGCTGGCGAAAGTACGTAGATTGTCAGGAGAATGAATCCGGCTGTGACCATTCCGTTCAGCGGACTCTTGACACGGCACTCCGAGTTCACCGCTGTCCGGGACATGGCACCGCTAATAGGCATCACACTGAAGAAACTGTTGATCACGTTGGTGACTCCGAGATAGTTAAGCTCCTAGAATGACAGGGGGTCGAAGATTAGTGTCCGCCAGCACATAAAATGAGATCAGACAACCTGGATCCCTCTTACCTGGGTCTGGTCGATCGAGTAACCATTACGGCGTCCGAAGGCCTTGCCCACGGCCAGGTGCTCCAAAGAGCACGCCACCAACGGCGCGAAGGCCCGTGACGCCACCTTCATGATCAGCGCGGTGTCGTGGGCCTTGGGGGCGACAATGCCGTGCGTCTTGACTTTGGTAATGGCCCATAGGGGCTTGGCGCCACGGTCCTTATTGACGAAGAAGCTGACGAGAGTGAAGAGAATCATGACGAAGACGGCGCGGCTGGACGCGACGTACTTGATGACGAAGTTCTTCTTGCCCCATACCTTGCCCACCTTCTCGAGCGCAAGTAGGATCGCGACTGTGCCAAAGCCGATGGCGCAAGTAGGACCGTCCCTGTTCACCGAAAAGGATAACGCCATGTTAGCTTTTTTCTCGTACCCACAATCAAGGGGGTAGGAGAGCAAAGTTTCGTTCGTTAAGGACTGACCAGTGAGACAGTTTCTTCAGCACGAAGCCTAGGATGCTAAAGATACCATCAGGGGTATCGCTGAGCCCGACCAGGCTTCCAAGTTGACCAAAGCCGATAGTCAGAGAAGTCGCAGAGATGAAGCCGGTGAGCACCGGGACCGAGACGAACTCTAACAGGAAGCCCAGCCCCAGGAGACCCAGCACTAGATTGTATACACCGACCATGAATGCGACAGCACTGGCAATGGCGGTGGGGCTATACTCGGCGGAGAGGTCGCGGACAATCTCTGACGTCAAAAGCCCCAAGACAGAGGTCGGACCGGACGATAGATCTGTGGATACCAGAGATTCATTAGCTGAATGTCTCACGCCTATACACCGTAGGAGAAGTCGCCGTCCTGGCTAAGACGAATGAAGCACACCTTTCGATGTTCCCATAAGAACGGCCATGACGGCGGGGATCCACCCGGAATACAATCCACTCTCGATCGGGATGGTTGCAATCTTGGCGTAGGCAAGGCCTTGAGGAATCAAGAGCACGCCGATGGTCAGGCCGGCCATGAAATCCTGGATAAGCCACGAGGGGTGGTAGTGAGGGAGCCATTGGATGATGGGGAGCTTGCCGAGGAGGTATTGCCCGGCCGCGCCTGGGATCTTCGGGGCGCCGGTGACGATGAAGTTCTTGACTCGCTTCGTATTTGTATCGGTACGGACGACGTCCTTTGCCCACTCGACGTTGTCTCTCATGCCAAGACTCGCCATGGTGCCCAACGGTGTCCTACGGGAATATACGAAAAAGGGGAGGGAATAAGTTTGTTAGTTCAGGCACTGCCGACTAAAGATACAGTCACTGCCAGCAGAGAGAAATAAAACGCAGAGATCTGCTTGAAGGTATGGGGTTATAGTTGATCAGAGAGGTGAAGAGCAAAAAGCGAGAACTTCACAAAGGTGACGCTGTCATGGCCATATATAACAACCTCTCTGTGATAGTGATGGTGATGCCCGCCTACCTCTTCCCTTCGAGTTAATCAAACATTACTGGCATTGCTGCCATTGTCGAGTCAGACACTGGCCGAGGGGCAAGCTTCGTTTGGTAAGCGTTTGGTCTGTATACAGCCTGTCAAGATTTACAGGGGTTGGGCAACTGCTGATCCATCTGATTGGTTGACATGATTAGCAAAGGTGACTCTTCCGCATGGAACCTGAATAGGTTTCCGGTATGTAGAACAGGAGATGCCTGGACCTAGTTGCCATCACTCGGTGGGCAATGTTGGTCAATAACGAGAGCCGCAGTGTGCAACTTGGATGACAGTGGAAGATGACGGCATGTGAATAGGGGTACGCTGACTCTGATCCATCAGGCTATACCCTCCTCTATAACAACTAGACCAATAGGAAGACCGGTTGAAGCCAGAGGGAGTTGCATAAGCATCTATCACCCAAATATGTATGGGCCACCCCCGGATCTTCAGTATGCGTACACTACTGCGACTAAAATCGAGGGCCCGCCGACACTGATCCGGGGTTAACCGGCATCCCAGGTCTTGTCCCATGATAGAAACAACATGATTTCGCCCATATGCGTGCGGGGATACCCTGAATGACCTGCTGGCCTGTCTGCGGATCCAACAGCTTCCCGGTGACACTAGCGGGGGGCCCGTAGAAACCTCCGGGGAGGATCCCGGGGAGGCCAGAGAAAAAAGGGGGGCGCAGTCGATAGGTGGGTGACCGAAAACATACGGCACAACCAACATAATTGTTTCCTCGGTAAACGAATTGTCACATCAACAGTAGTACAGTTTTAGTTGACGATCAACGGAGTTGAAGACGTGACTACGGCCAATTTTAGAAACACATTTGCAAGTCAGGCCAATCAGATGCCAAGAGATGCGCGAGCGGCAGTTACGGACACAAGCACACAGTAAAAGAAAGCTAATCGTACCAGCCAATGGCAGCCGTGTTGATCGACATGAGGGCGTCTAGAAAAAAAAAGTACTCAGCCCATTGTCATGATCATCAAGCATATGTATGGCGCATAGGAAACGACCATTACCTTGACGATCATGTTCGATGCGCATCGGAGATAGATCCGTTTTCGTCCGTTCATGAGATAATGATAAGCTTCTATCACCCGTAGCGGCGTAGCCCCTGCAATTCCAATTCTTCACTGCCCCTTCGAATGCACTAGCTGATTGTAGGAGTCAAGATTCAAAAGGAGATGACTGTCTGCGTCTGCCTGGTTTCAATGTGGCGGGCAGGGAGGGAGCCTATATCGGTATCGAGGCATGTAATAGTCTTAAAGTTCACTGCTGATATGTCGGATGAGGGCTCTTTTATAACGGGGGTTCAAGGTTAAACCGCGGGAAATCAGCAGAGTTCGTTCATCAGCCGATATGCGGAAGTAGTATACTGATTCAGAGTATAAAATCCCGCCCAACAAGCAAGCAAACAAACAAAGAAGCCGTCGGGAACCACCAAAGGCCATGCATCAAATACCCACACATCATGGCAGTATACCAAAATCGATCTACGGCGGATGTGAGTTGCCAAGAGAAGCTTGTCCTCATCGTTGCCGGGATAGACGAGATCTAGCCCGGGGAGCCCAGGTCCTTGGCACGGTGGTTTCACCGTGCACCTGGTGAAACGCGGCTGGTTGGACCGCCACGATTGGCATTTGAACAAACATTTCCACTCATTGTGCTTGGCACCGAGTTCTAGGCACTTTGTAGTAATGATGTGGAGCTGTTGGCTGAGAAGGATGGCGTTTATCACGACGTCCACTCGCTCCCGCGGGGACGCACAACCGCTCCGTCGCCCTGCCCCCCTTGCGGTGCACTCTCCGCGGTTCTAGTTACAAATATTGTCTCACGTTCAGACCAGGCGTCTCTGGGTCCGATGATAGGATATAAATAATGACGAATAGGAGTCAAGGCCTTGTCGATGGGGATCAAGATCAGATACAATATTTCATCTTATGATTTCAAACAGGCAAGCCTGTAGACAGGGAGAGTATCACGCTTGTTTGTCTCAGTACAGCAGTTTCTGGCCCCAACCGGTAATAACTCTCATAAAGATAGACTTCAAACCGCATGTTGTGATAGTAGGGAGACCGAAATCATATTGGTATTGATCCGATTTATAACATGAAAATTATTAATAACCCATGTTTAGATGGAGCAAGCGAAACAAAGGGTGCTTGGTGATGTAGTACACAGGTAAAGAGTTATTTGGAATGCCAGTTCAAAAGGTGATCATGATCATGAGCACTATACCACGAAAACTACAGCTGGAAGAGAGGCCAGTCTAATTAGTAGATTTAAGGGATTCGATAGACCAGAGTATGAAGGTGTCATGCAAGCATTCATTGGGGATCTATAATTTGAACCTGGGCGTTTAGTAAGATTCAACGATGGGTATGTACGAGGATCACTTCAGGTTTGTTTCACTCGTGTCTATAATATATTAATAAAAGGAGGCATGTACACAAACTAGCTCGCTATGGAAAACCATCCGGATAAGGTCTCTTGCTCGAAACAAGAAAGGCTCTATGCGAATTACCCTGGTGACCCTTGCTGCCACCATAAATAGACAAATACACAATCTGTAATCTAGTATAAAGTAGCCAGACTAAACTTTCAACTTCTGTCGAACCCCAGCATAACCTGCCAGGACCTGAGCAGCGCGCATGTCGCTCCGGGGGTTGATGTCCATAGGGAAAGGCAGGGGCTCAAGGATAACGTGAGCGTTGGTAGCCTCGCTGTCAAAGTCAATCTCTTGGCCCGTTGAGGGGCAGCGCTTCTTGGTGAGGTTGAAGGCCCACAGCACGGCGGCGCCTGAGACGAAGAGCTCATCATCGACGATGTGCTGGCCCAGGCACGTCCGTCGGCCCCAGCCGAACGTGTGCATGCCCTTGCCCTCGCGGAAATTGGGGTATCGGCTCAGCGGCTCTTGGTACGTCGGCCAGCCGGGCTCCAGGTACCGCTCGGGGTGGTAGTTGTCGGGGTCTGGATACACCTCGCGGACACGGTTCATACTCCTACCAAAATCGTTATTTACATAGGTCAATGTACTTAATGATAGGGGGGTTAAGGTAAAACTAACCACTCGCAAGCAAGCACGATCGTACCCGCGGCTATCTTCTCGCCCATATACTCGTCGTCTTTTTCGGCCTGGTGGGGGACGCCTGGTATCAAAGTTAGTGGTGACGAATTAAATAAGCTAAATACCACCAGAGTATAAAAGGATAACAAGTTGCAAACATACCTAGAGGTACACCAGAGCGCCAGCGCAAGGTCTCCTTAAGGCAGGCTCGTACTGTCGGTAGATTGGGCGAGTCGGCCGTGGTGGGCATCCGGTCACCACAAACTCGGTCGATCTCTTCTTGTGCCTTCTTCTGCCATTCTGTATTATGACTTTTTTAGTAGTCGTACAGTATTTTGTTCCGAAGTGGAGTTATCATCATACCTTGGTTCAGTGTCATGGCCATGAGGAAGAACTGCATAGGGCCACATATCGTGATGACACCCACGAGGTTGTGGAAACCCAGCATGCAGCTCGCAAACTCCTCGTCCTTGTCGCTCTGTTCAAGCGTCGTATTGCCACCTTTGTAAAGGCTGTCAAGGTAGCGGAAGGACCAGGTCTCGGCGGGCAGTTTACCGCTCAAGTACCGTTGCTTGGCAAGCTTGAGGGAGTTCAGCCACCAAAGGCGCTGCTTGTCCTCACGGGCCCTCTCGTACTTCTTCCAGGGGTTCATGGCCCACGGGATCGACCAAAGCGGAGTCATGGTATTGACAAGGGGACCAGATACGGACATCTGCGTTAGAGTGCAGTCGGCGCTGTCGCCGTTTTCCTTACCGATCGACGCATCGTCCCAGGCGAGCCGGCTCATGATGCGGCCGCAGTGCTCACGAGTGTTGGAGTGGAATTTGGCCGGGTCCAACATCAGGACGGCGAGGAACCGTTTCACTTCCTCCTCGATGACGCCATGGAAATGTGCGCGGTGGAACTCGGCCATGGCCGCGTGGACCCATTTTCGTTGCTTGGTCCAGGTCTCTGCGACACGAGTATACGTGAGTACTTATCAAGG
This sequence comes from Apiospora malaysiana, assembly GCA_006508115.1. Classification (NCBI taxonomy): domain Eukaryota; kingdom Fungi; phylum Ascomycota; class Sordariomycetes; order Amphisphaeriales; family Apiosporaceae; genus Apiospora; species Apiospora malaysiana. The sequence goes on from QUSE01000016.1 coordinate 1,396,205, forward strand.
GTTGTCGGCAAAGAACAGCCGCCGTAGCAGTTGACAAAATAGAAGAATCGTAATAGTGAATGGTTTGTAACTCACCATTGCGGTCCATCAAAGCGAGGTATCCAGGCGACGTCTTATGATCAAAGAGGGCCCTAATCTGGGGACGACCAGAGTAGATGTGGCCCCTCTTGATGAGCAACTCCTGTGCGATGCTTTCGTCGGATACGATGATAAACTGCTGACCCAGCATACTCGTACGGTATATAGGTCCATATATGTCGGCCCATTCCTTGAACTTCTTCCACATCTGGAAGCGATCCAGGTCATGCACGCGGCCGACGACCGGATACTGCTTCGGACCCGGGATATTCCGCTTGGGACCTTTACTTCTCCATGATAGGAGCTGCCGAAGCGCCGAGAACAGAAGACTGGGAACAGCCAAGTAGAGGATTAGGAGCCTGACGCTCTCCATGTTGGGTTAACCAATGATATAGATAGGGGGCGGTATTTTGGTGACGTGTGCCAACTTCTGTGAGTTGCTTAATTGTGATGCGGATGCTGGTCAAAAGTGAACAATGCAGGACTGAGGAAGGGAAGGGAAGGGCCAAGAAGAAACAGGGCATTTAAAAGGGACACCAAGCCTGGCTGATTCCTTGTTGCTCTGTCGATGGCTGGTCAAGGAGCATAACCGACCGGACTATACTTTTGGGGATCCCATGGCCCTTCGGTTAGAACCAGGCAGCCAGGCCTATGGGTTGGGCACAATGGGCTGACACCATTCTATTCGATCCCAATCCAGGCTGATAGGAGTCCGGCGCTAGATATTGATAGCTGACGAGCAATCCTGTTGGCTGTATGTTCATGCATGGCAGTAGACGACGGCTCATGTACCTCCTGTCAGATCGCTCCCAATAGTGACTAGTCTCACTGGACCCTGGAACCAATGTCTCTCCTTTAAATCCTTCCGGGCCCATAGCTCAAGTACTCGAGCATACAAGAGGCAAGCTCAGGTCCAAGCCCTGTCAGCGGCATCGCATCGCTGTCTCGTGTCTCGGTCGAGGTCCCTTGATCCGCCGCCGACCCGCCTCCAGGATGAGAAGACCCCGACTGCTCGAGCGCAATCCTGTTTTTACATCCTTTGGGTACCGGGTACCGGGTACCAGTGTACAGGTTACAGGTTACAGGTGGTTGCGGCACGGGAGCTGGTAGAGTTTTGGCTCAGGCAGCTGACAGCGACCCGCGGCAGCGTAAGAGTATCCATATCCCACGTCTACCGTCCACCATCCACCATCCACCATCCGCCTACCACCTACCAGATCCGCACACCACCTTGCCAGGGGCCCAAAGGAGCTGATATGGCGACGTACATGACGAGCTTCGAATTAGTTTGTCATTCTCGTACGAAAAACCAGAATGGCGGCCTACAGTAAGTCATACGAGTGACCCAACTGGGCCTGGGTAATATGCCGGTGCTGATGTGGGGATGTCCGGTTCCGAGGCGCAGGCACTTGGACGGCTCCCCGGCTTCGATGAACGGCCAGCACAGACCCAATCATTGGTCCAGGCTCGGGTCTGGTATCTCTGGAATCTCTGGATTCTCCCACTTCTCGTCATTTCAGTTTGGTGGCACTAAGTGGCACTAGGTGGCACCGGTAATACTACACTACATTGTCGTATACGTGCCGCATGAACGCGAAGGAAGTCGATCCCAGACTCGGTTCCTCGATGAACCAAGTGGATATCACCAGGGAAAAGAAGAAAGAAAAGAAAGAAAAGGAAAAAGAGACCAAATAACAGAGCACATCGGGTAATCCTCGTTGATACGCAGATAACCGCCGCTGACTGCATACGAAGTAACTTGCCCCGTGCCGGTATGCGGCTCGTAGGAAACCACCCACGCCACCATACCTAGGTTACTTGCTGGTTGCTGACTTGAGTCTTGGCGCATGCAGCTATGCAAATACTGGGCTGCTTGCGATGCGCTGTTTGTAGGCGCCAAGAACGCACCGCTATTGCTTGAATCTCTAGTCAGCGCCGAGACATACAGCTGCCACGCCGCCACGTGAGACAGTTCGGTACTAAGTATGCACCTACGTTTCCAAGACCGCACCAATGACCTGCCGACCTGCCCAAACACTCCAGACGTCGCTTATCGGCTTTCCTTGGCGGCGACCTCGAAATATCACCTCGCGATAACCTGTCAAACATCACGACCTAGTCAGCATCATGACCTAACAAGTGGATCACATGCAAGGGGGGAGGGAGGGCTGGCTATCACATCACATCATATATCATATTTATTGCAATAATGACCAAACTGCAACGCCACCAGGTAAACGTACAGGCAGCCAGACAGGAATAGAGCAAAAGCAAGCTCTGTGCATCCCTCTACTCCCCCTTACTCCCCCGCAGTCACAGCTTCATCGGCCCTCTGTTTGGCTGTCCCCACAGCAGGAGCAGGAGCAGGAGCAGGAGCAGGAGCAGCAGCAGCAGCAGCAGTGGCCTGCTCAAAGATGACCTCCCTAGCACGTTGCAACTCTGCCCGAGCCGTCTCGAGCCCCTGTGCCTTTTCCTGCACCACCTGATCCAGCTGCCGATGTCTGCTGCGGGCGTCGGCGAGCTGACAGTCGACATCGAGGCGGCACCGCTGCACCTCGGCCCTCGAGGCCTTGATCTTGTCATGGAACGCCATGTCGGTGAGGATGTTGTCAAAGATGACATCGCTGAGGATGCTTCCCTGGGCAATGTGCACCGGCAGCATGCGCGTGACCTGCCGATTGGACTGGCGCTGGGCCTGCTTCATCAGCCGCTTCGCCTCCTGCGTCGCCAGCTCCGCCTTGTGCAGCGCGCTGCGCTCCATCATGTCGCTGATGGTGCCTCCACCGAACATGTCCATGCGGCTGTGGTCCAGCGCATCCTCGATGCGATACAGGGCCTCGTTGAGGTGCCTGACGACCTCGCTGAGCGTCTGGATCACCTCGACCTCGCCCTCGGCCCGGACTTTGGTGTCGTGATACGCCTGCAGCGCCTCCTTGGCCGTCTGCTCCTTGTCGTCTTCCTCGGGGAACTCCAGCGTGGGACCGTCGAAGATGGCGTCGTACAGCGTATCCAGGTCGTGCTGGGCTGAGTTGTGTCGTGACATCATTCCCTGCAGCTCCGTCCGCTGAACCATGGCTGCCTCGTACAGCGCCTCTAGGTTCTTGACCTGTTCCTTGGCTTTGTGTTCGTCCTGCAGCACGTCGAAGTATTCGCGCTCCTCCTTGGCTGCCTTTTCCTCAAACTTGTCCTTGTTCCCCGAGACTTTATAAGCAAAGCGCTTCATAACTGAGTCTCGATACTTCTTATGCTCCTTAAGCTCTTTCTTGCGCATCTTGTCCACTTCCGTCACCCATTGAGCTGCGTCGTTTCGTTGTTTTCCCAGGTCGCTGAGGTAAGACTCATGTTGTTGCAATGTCGGCAGAACATGGTCCGTCTCGGACAGGATGGAGAGAAGCAAGCGGTTTCTCTCAACATTAGTCTGGATACGCTCAGTGGTTGAAGTCATGATTTTCTTTATGATGGTAACAATTCGCTAAGAGTGGTATTCAGAACAAACAACAAATCACAGCAGTGTGGCCTTCATTGCTAGCTGTGCGGGAAAAGTGACATTTTATCGGAAGCACTGAGGCGGACCTAGTAGCCTATGATGCCATCCTTGCCAGGCTAACGATGCTGTTGGACAATGCCTCCATCCTTTGGAGGAGCGCGTCTTGGCTCACGTACTCGGCCAACATCGGTCAGCCAACTCAGTGCGATGTATGGTGCTGCGCCGCCAACTGCTTATGCACTGCCACCCACCCTGGCACGAAAACTAAAGCACCACTACCAGTCTGGCCATGGAAACGCTACTCAATACTGCTACGTAGAAGAGTAGATTTTAGTGGTACTCAGCCGATGTCAGCAATACTCCGTGATAGAGACATAGTAGTAGGTTACAAAGCTTTTGTCCGATTTGTGTGGTGATATCACAAGTTTTTGGCAATACAACGGGGAGTTTTAGACACTCGCCACCCATGATTCTGATGTGCAAACATCTTGTCCGCCGTCAATCATCATCAAAACGGGCTCGTCAGGTCTTGGTTCAGGAAGGTCCATTGGAAAGTATGTGAAAGGTAAGCGTATATCCCAGAAAGAATCTAAGTCCCATTAGCAGTCGGCCTCGTGAATAGGGGGAATTGTAATTATCCAGAGGTTTGCCTCACTCACCTTGGAAAACATCACAAGGCATCAGCTCAGACGTAAAGAGTTCCGACGGCGAGAGCACATCTTCTGTGTTTTGTTTGGCAAGCGTCTCCTCGTCGAGCCTGTTCAGAAATATGCGCAGAGCCTCCGCCGCTTTGGCAGCCTCGACTGACGTCGAGCTGGCCTCAATCCAAAGGCCTTGTGATTTTCGAAGCAAGCTTTTGGTCTCGTGAAGTTTCCCAGGCTCCATGCTGTTCCGGTGGTGCTGGAGGTAGAAGCAAACGGCAAGAGCCCCTGCATATAAATCGTGGCTGACCAAGGAGTTGAACAGAAACTGGAAGGAGTACAGTTGTCCCGATGGCTTGCTCTCCTCGACGACAAGGTGATGAAGACGTAGGATAGATAGCCCGGCCTCCAACGCCGTTTTTCGGGAATATTGGTACTTTTTGGGTTCTTCATCTGGCCCCTGAGACGGTATGTACTTGCGGTGGAGTAGCAGCTTGCCCTTTTGGTGGATAGTATACAGGAAGAACTTTTGACTGACAATCGCAGTGCTCGATAGGATGGACTCGGATATGCCTTCCCATCGAAAGACTTCTGGTATGCCTGCATACACCTCGTCAAGCATGGCATCGATCCGGATCACGTCTTCGTAGGCAGGTGTCTGAACCTCTGTAACATGTTCCATAATCATTCCGATGACCCTCACGAGCCGGGTTTTGCTGATTGTGTACAACAACGGCGTCAGTTCCGTCTCAGGCCTCGGCATCGGAAGCTGGGTTGTGGAAGGGTCGAAATCGTTTTCTGCGTAATTGCCGGGGAGCTGAGTGTCTGACACATTGTCTCGTATAAGCTTTGGCAACCCCATTTGCACAGATATACTTAGGTCGACTTGGTAGAGAGTGGCCCAAACACGTCTTCTCATCTCACCCTGGTAGGGAGAGAGCTGCGGGAAGTGTCGGGGATCACGGTGATAGCCTTGACGCATTGCGATGTTGACCGTGACACTGAGGATGAGCCACGACTCGATTTGGGCGTCAATGTTGGTAAAGTGCTCCGAAGTGAAATAGACCAGCAGAGCCTCGATTACAAACGGACCACCCTTTGTGTACTGACCAAGCATGAGGGCCTGAACAGCCTTGTCTCGATAGTTGGATATAGCCCCGGAGGAGAGCTTTCCTTTTTCTTTTATGGAATGATCCCTGTGGAATTCCATGGCGAGCTGGAAGCGAGTGGCGATGCAAAACACCGAAAACAAGATGCTGATCCAGGTAATGGGGACCGAAGTCGGGTCAACCCACAGCCGCTTATACTACATATGGTAAGCTGAGATGAAGATAATGATCGTCAGCCCACTTCATGTGTGGCTTACCATTATCAAAAATTCCCTGCTATGCACAATAGCAGCTATGAATACACGAGAGTAATTAGCTACTGCCGATCCTGCAATTGTAAGTCTGTTTACTCCACGAACCTGCAGCTGTATCCAAAAAGTTGAAGAAGGAAGAAACTAAGCGATCTGATGTTCTCCGCGGTGGCAGGGCTGCTAGGATTTCTGCCCGGGTGGCAGGAGGGCAGCTATAGAAGAGCTTCGGACCCGGAGAAGAGGGAGGAGTCGAATGGTCAGAGCCAACGGGGCCGTCACCGCCGGCAGCTTGGGACTCTCTGCCATCAGATATGCCATCCACAAGAACAGACCAATCTACACAAACATGGTAAACAGTTAGTCGGCAGGAATGCCATACGAGAAAGCAGAAAGAGATATAGTTTACGGTTCGAGTTGACCCAGGTGCTGGACTGTAAACTCAGACTGCCCGAATCCAGATCTCTGGGCGCTGCCCCGACCCCTGAAGTGCTCTGCGCCGCCACGCCTCTGCCTGAGGTGGTGTTGGGTGTTGGAGAGGGTCTTGATGGTCGAGTGTCTTTTGTACCCCGATGCATGAGATCCCCAATAAGGTTTTCGAGTTGGGATACTCTGTCTTGGATACCATTGTATGGAGAGCTGGTGGGAGCATCATCATCATGGCTTGGCCTGTCTGACCGGGGCGCGTTGGCGTAAGTGCATTGCAGGTTTCGACTCGAACACGTTCCACATGGTGTGCACCTGTCACAGCGTAGTCTTTCCAGAGATGAGATGATGTTATAAGTGTAGATTTGTGACGGCGTGGACTCACTTCCGTCGGCGGCAAAGATTGCAGCTCAATTGGGGCTTGTCTCGTCGGCGGTTTAGGGGCGGACGCGGCCGACTCCGAAGCGTTGAAGTCGGTGACGCAGCGGCACCCGTCTCGTTCTGACTCTGAGGAGAGGCGGACATGGCTCAGGCAATCCTCCACCTGTGCACCAGCCAGTTGAGACCAAAGGTATTATCGGATGGTGCCTTTGGACGATGGTGCGTGTTAGATGTTGGATGTTGGATGTTGGATGTTGGATGCTGGATGCTGGATGGAATTCTACTATTATCTGTTCGTCCGACCCTCCGACCCTCCGATTCGACCCTCCGATTCGACCCTCCGATTCTCCGATCTTCCGCTACTCCTCCACTAATCCCTCAACCAATCAACTCTGGCCGCCACTTTCTAGCGATTGAAGTGCCATCCCATCCCTACCTATCTACTTTAAGTACGACGTCTATAGCGCCCCCGCCCCGCCACCTTCGTCAGACACGTAGGTTAAGTGGTTTTGAATCCAGAATCATGGCAGACATGGCCCGAAGCATGATGATGAAGTAAGCCGTGGTTTCTGTCATGGTGCTGCTGGCTGCCATGGTTGTTCGTCATGGGTGATGGTGATTGATGGGTGCCCGCCACGACCCACATTAGCTGTGGGAAATAAGATTGTGGTGGTGACATTGAGGCAATCGAGCAATCCGAGGACCGAGGACCAAGAACCTCTCCCCGCCTTCACCTGCTCGCTTCCCCGGTTTCTGACCTGGTGAAACGCCCACGGCCCAGGGCAATCCTAGGAACATAACCGATGACTTATGGCGTCCCTATACATATATTTGGTCGACGGAGCCCTTTCCGTGCTTTCCTCGCCCGCTCGCTCCCAGGTGACTGACTGCGAGTATGCGACACCAACCGACCCCCATGGAACAAGACAAACCTATTGTGCCTGTCCCGGCGCCATGGAAGCTCAAGGGTACGGTATACATGATTAGCTTCTGGGCACAAGCCGGCAAACTGCCAGATTTCACCTATTCGCGACTCGAGGCCGCATCCGACTTCGCCAACCCCATGCTGTCTGGCGAACATGTCGGTGGCCTGAGCCAATTCCAGATCATTCGCTACACCGAGTCCCCTGTCGGACCTTACGATGAGCTCATTGTCTGCCCGGGCTTCTTCAATTACCAGGCCGAGGAGAATGGCCAAGCCAAGACCAAGAAGAATGCGCGCATCACCCGCATCTACGTCTCGCAGAAGTATACGTGTTGGAACGGGAGAACGAGTGAGCTACTTGTTCTTGTCTCTCGTCTCTTGTCGACGTCTCGGTCGAGATGCATTGTCATGGCCCGCTGACCCGGATGCGACTGTACATGTAGATTGGAACATACCCAAACATCTTGCGCGGTTCGACTTCGACGACCTCCCTGACGGTACGACAAAGGTAAAGGTCTATCCGCATGACACAACTGATGACGTTGCCGAGACCCGGGCAAGCGAAAACCCCTTCTTCCAGGCCACCATCCAGCCTTTGAAGTGGGCCCCTTCTTTCCCCTTGTCGTCGGATCTCTTCAAGTACATCGGAATCGACGCATCCCTGGTTCAACCGCCCCTTCCTGCTGGAAATGGTAGCCAGAAAGAGCTGCCGGGCACTGAGCGCTGGAGTAAAGTCGTGCCTGGTCAGAAGTCGCGGAAGGCCTGCCTTGTCTGGGTGGACATGAGTCAGAAAGGCGAAAAGGAGGTCCCGCGGGCTGGTTTTGAGAACTTTTGGCCGGGGATGGGACGGTGGCAATTGGGCCTGAAGATGGAAGACGCCGATATTGAATTCAGCGACCCTATTTATTGGGATTCCTCGCAATCTAAGCTATGATGAGGCAGTTCGCAATTTAACGCGACGCCGTTGAGGTCCAACTGGAAGCTGGGGGGGGGGGGGGGGGGGGGTTTTTTATGGGGGGGGGGGGGGGGGGGGTGGGCGCGGGGGCGGGGGGGGNCCCCCCCCCCCCCCCCCCCCCCCCCCCCCCCCCCGCCCCCCCCCCCCCCCCCCCCCCCCCCCCCCCCCCCCCCCCCCCCCCCCCCCCCCCCCCCCGATATGTTACTTGGTAGTGCGAGTGGGATGATGGGAAACGAACGACTGTACTTAGATCGGCGGCTTATGACTTTTCTTATGGGAAGCAACGCTTCCTCAAGAAGATAAGGAAGGAAGCAAGCTGGCCCATGGGAATATGCGTCAGGCAGCAGCTCAACTACAGATTCAATATCAGTCGTAAATATGGCTGACCAAGCATCAAGATTCCGTTACAATGACCCTGATGGCGACTTGACCAAGTTCAGGCTCCGGCATACCCCTCCCCCCCTCCCGGCTATTCCTTTATATGAACAGAAATGAGGTGAACGATGTCATTGCCCTACATAGAGCCAATATCTGGAGCGTCCCTAAGGATACAATTCGCTATAATGGAATTGCGATACCCTCTCTACGTTGCTCAGTACAACCGGGCTCTCGTCCAGCACAGCATTGACGCCAACAAGCTGGATCAGCACAAGTTGCCCAAGACGGCTCCTGCATCCACAGACGAAGTTCAGTATCCCTCAAAAGAACTTCGAACCGCACGGGGATATGTGTGCTGCAATGGAAACGTCAAGACCGTGCGCACGTTGCTTGAGCTGGGTGCCAATCCTCTGGGAAACCTGGAACCCTTGCGAAAGCTTCTCGGGAAAGACGAAGACGATGATACGACACCCCGCCCCGCATGCCCCAGTGCGCTGCAAGACCTACTGAGCCAGCGGATCGGAGCCCCAACTGAGTTCTGCCCTTGTAAGGTTCATATAGACTATGAGAATACCGCTAACGACATCACTGACGATGACGTGGACTCACCAGCGCTTTAGAGCCATGTACCGAATGTACGGCCCCATTCGTCAAGAGCCCAAGTGCCAGTGGTGTAGCCCCGACTTCACTTCCCAGGATGTTCACGAAACACATGTCCCTGAAGGATCTCTATGCAGGCCACGATGAAAGCTTGCCGTTGCCTATGGACTGTCTGTCACGTTCGGTGTGGTACTTTCTCGAGTAGTTCCCTTTGTGTTGGGGCTACCGCCCTTCCACAAAGCGCGGCGAGCTCGATCCGGAATTAGACTCATACAAGGAACTCGCCCAACTCGAGGGGGGGGGGGGGGGGGGGGGGGGGGGGGCGCGCGGGGGGGGGCCGTTGGGCCCCGGCGTCCTCAAGCCACGGGGCTTCTAGGCTGGCCGAGGTTCGGCTGGCGCGGGAAGCGGCCAGTTTTCAAGAGTGCTATAGTCATTGGTAGCGGGTGCCTTGGATGCCTTGGCTGACTTACCGTGACGGGCATGACTACCGCCACTGTTCCTCTTCTCTTTGTATCTATGCGATGCAGAGGAACATNCCCCCCCCCCCCCCCCCCCCCCCCCCCCCCCCCCCCCCCCCCCCCCCCCCCCCCCCCCCCCCCCCCCCCCCCCCCCCCCCCCCCCCCCCCCCCTCGGGTGAGCACGCTGAGCTTTCCTTGTCGACATCCTCGACGAAGCGGGCTCCTCCGGCCCTAATACGTACAGCCATTTCAACTTCGCTCACAGCGCGGAGGCGTTGATCCAGCGTCTTCTTGGGCTGCTCATGGACCACGACCTGGGTAAGCTGCCCCAGAGAAAATTAAATCCAGTCAACGGAGGTGCCTGAGAGTATATCTGCAACGTTCGAAGAAGCCCGGCGGAAGGAGAACGGAGGCAACGCAATGGCGCGACTTCGGCGCCGACTGTATTGCTTGTGGCCAGAGAAAAACAGCGCAGTAAGCGGAGACAAGACCGGCGGCGTTGATATATTGTGCGGGGAGATTACATGATCAGGACTGGCATGCATACAAAGAGCTGCTTGCGAACCAAACGTTTAGGAGCTCGGTATCTGGCTGGATAGCGAATCCCATTGCTTCGCTCTCGTACCTGGAACAAGGTCGAAAGGTTGAGTGCTGTGGCTAATGCTGGCTGGCCATCTGAGTGAATCAGGATCCCGACCAGCAGGGCTTAATCTTCCATGTACAGCAACATGGCAAGCATTAGGCTAGCGTATGGTAGAATAGGGCCCGATGTTGGTCAATAAAGGAATGTTAGACAACCTCATGAGACATGCGAGCGACACGTCAATTCGTTGACAAATGTTTTTCCTGAAATAGAGCAAGCGGCGTCTTTTCTCCGTGCCGTCCGGCAGTAGCCGTGCCTCCACTCCCTTGCCATGGTAGGGCTTACTGTGGTTTTGATTTCTTTCTAGTAGTAGAGAACTGCACAACTATGGAGAAGAAGGTCGGTCTAGGTATTGTAGAAAAGAAGGTAGCAATTGCTCGTATTAACCAGGAACTGGCCCGGCAAGGAGCAAGGAGTGACGATGCGATGGGGGCCGCGGGTGTGAGCGGGGTTCGGCAATGGCTGAATCGGGTAATGGGCTAAGTTTGTCCAGGCCCTAGGCTAGGCTCTAGGCTCTCTAGGCTCTCTAGGCTCTCTAGGCTCTCTAGGCTTTATAGGCTCTATTTTAGGGTCTCTGTATCGATATGGGATGCCTGGCAGCCTGGGGTGCCCACTGAAACCCGCTTCTGCGCTTTTGTCGATACGAGATCAGCTGAGCGCCGATCATCTCGTGTCCCTTCCGCGCCGTGTCTGATGCCGAGGAGCCGCAGAACTTCGACACCCCGCCCGTAAGACCTAACGGCATGGGCAGGTCGCTGGGTGGTGTGGCCACTGGTCAGTGAGGAGAGAAAAGCCTGCCACCTACGACTGACCGGCAGCGGATACGCCGAGTTGGCACTTGGCGACCAACCGAGCCTTCTTCGTATACGCGCCCACGCGCCCACGCACCCACGCACTTGCATGCGTGCACGCTACACGTCGTCTGCCTGCATGGAAATAGTAGCAGAAAGCAAGATGGAGACGTTGGAGAGCGAATGTAACGTTGTTGGTCTGGACGCCTAGGGCTGAGGGTCGTTCGATGAGCCCTCCCAGAGACAAAGAAGATGGCGATACTTCGGGCTTCAGTAGACCGGCCATGACATCAACAGTCTTTCGAGTTCCGTATATAAAGAGCCCTCGGTTTCCTGGATGGTCGGTAGAGAGACCAGAAGCATCTCATCATCTCCTCGCCTCACCATCACTACTAGTACACCACAGTAATTTACTACTCTAATACCAATACCTCCTCTAATCACCACCCAACCCCAAACACCAACACAACAGCCGTCACCATGCTCTACACTAGCATCATCAGCGCTCTCTTCGCCGCCGGCGCCCTCGCGGCCCCGACCCCCTCTGCGGCCAAGTCGATGATGGCAGCGGGCGAGTGGACCATTGAGTCGCTGAAGCGGACGTGCAACGCCGACGACACGTCGTGCGACTGGGAGTTTGGCATCAACACCAACGTGGCAGGCGTCGCATCGCAGCCCTGCAAGATCACGGCGACGGGCAAGCCGGCATCGCAGACGGACATCCGCACACCGCAGTGGTGCGGCCCCTACCGGGTGACGACGGGCTGGAGCGCCCAGTTCGGCATCGAGAACGCCTTCACCACCATGGCCGTGGTCGACGAGGCCAAGGGCCTCATTGTTTACCCGGCCTACCAGGACAAGCAGCTCAAGAACGGCGTGCCCGTCGTCCCCGACCAGAAGTACACCCCGCAGGCTCTGTTCTAAGCGGTTACGTTATGCGCCAGAACGTGTTCAAGACACACTTGAAGGGGGCTGTGCATAGGTAGACGGATGAATGAAATGAATGAATGAATGCATGGATCAATGGTGAGAGAGGGAGGGGGGGGGAGGGAGAGAGACAGACAGACCGACAGCAAGACGGAGGGGTAAAGTGGGCCGGTAATGTTTACATTTGATCTGGTATTTGGGGCGCCTATCATTACGAGGTACGAGGCAGTCATTCCTTAATCACAATTAATATAATGGGTATATAAAATCAAAAATATATATATATATATATATACGAGGCTACATCAGCCGTTACCGTTACCATTCATCTACATCTTCCACCCGATCTGAATCTGAGAACATCAAATGACCCGAGCGCAATTGAGCAAGTAAATGTAACTTACCTAAGGTTAACTGTCCATGTGAATCAATGACGGCCGAGCGTCAGGTTTCCAGCAGCAAGCAGTACTTTATAAGCTACTACTAACCTACATGACCAAAACTCCAAAACTCCACGTCACAAGCTTGGCTCCAACCACCCGGTCATCAACTACTGTGGACTACAACTAGGCTGCTAGGCCTGCCTGGTGCCTAGTGCATCCGGAATCATGGGCCTGCGCACATCTGATTAGATTGATAAGATGAAACCGAAAGCTAACAAGTATCCAGCCTGCTAATCTTTTAGGGGCAGGGGTCCCACCACGAAGAGAGAGCAATGCGACCATCGGAGTCAGCAGGCCACCAGGGCGCCTGGATCCCTTCCAGCAGGCGGCGGCGGCGAGTTGTTCTTGTACAAATATGGACTCGCCAGCCCGAATCTGTTGGTGTACCAGGCGTATCAAACCCACTGACAAAAGAGCCCAAGGCCAGCCATTATGGATGGAGCTGGAGCGCCGTGGCCTTCTCACCTCCTCCAGACAAGCCTGCGATATGCCAAGTCTCCGCTGTCCCCAGATGACGTCGCCGTCGCCGACTTTACGGACGACCCCGACAAGGTCGAGTATATACAAATCCTCCTCTATGAAATCATGCATGGGCGTGACATAGTTGCCGGTTACAACCTGGTATTGTCCGTCGTATTGCTTGGCCTCACGGCCCGCCACTTTCTTAAGAAACGCCGTGATCATCAGAGATGGAAAGAAACAGCTCAAGCCCTCCGCTTCCCCAAGCAGGCAGACAAGTCGATATCCTCCTCTTCGTCGAGCAGCACGTTGCAAGCCATCTCATCGCCTGCTGATGTGATCAAGCCCGATGCGGATCTCGAGCGGCAGCCATTGCTGGCTTCTGCAGCTCGGCCAGCCCATCAGACCCTGCCCAACACCATACGGGCATGGCTCATGTATCAGCCTCGACCCATTCCCTTCGTCAATCGCACACTGCCCTCAAACGAGACCTCGCTTCTCGTGCTGGCATACGTCGCGCTTAACGTCTTCTTCCAGTTCTTTCAGAGCCCCCTCGAACCCAAGTACTTCTTCGCCTTCGCCGATCGCATCGGCTACGTTTTCATCGTCAACTTGCCTTTGCTCTACCTACTTTCTGCCAAGAACCAGCCTCTTAGGTTTCTCACGGGTTACTCCTACGAGTCCCTCAATATCTTCCATCGCCGCGTTGGCGAGCTCATGTGCTTCGCAGCGTTCGCCCACACCGTCACTTTTGTCATCTGGCAGGTCTGGTGCTGTCCCGACTGGCTGCTTGATGGCAACCTTCTCGACTTCCTGATGGAACGACGCAACCTGCTAGGCATGATTTCTCTTATTGCGTACGAACTGCTCTATGCCACATCTCTGGCCGGCTTCCGCGCCCAATGTTACGAGTTGTTCCTGGCTTCACATGTGGTACTGCAAGTTGTTGCCATGTTATTCCTATATTTGCATTTCTTCACCAGTCGGCCTTACGTTTTGGTCTCCTTGGCTATTTTCCTAATCGACCGTTTGATCTGGCGTCTGAGTCTCAAGTCGGAATCTTTCACGGCCGACTTGGAGATATTGGAGGATGAGAAAACCTTGCTTCTGTCGGCGAACTGGAGCATACCGTACCAATCAAACCACCCGTTTCGCTCGTGGTTATGGCGAAGTATCCGGCATGGCTGGAAACCGATGGATCATGTCTTTATCACCATACCGTCTCTGGGGCGCGCTCACTCTCTGCAAACCCATCCGTTCACCATAGCATCGGCGGCGCCCAGAGACCACAGTGCGCTCGAAACGGAGATGCCGCAACATGCCTGGCTCTCGCTTATAATTCGAGCCCGGGACGGTTTCACCCGCGACCTTCTCCAATACTCGCTCACCCAGTCGAGTGTTCCCGTGCGGATAGATGGTCCGTACGGGAGTCCCGAGGCACTCGAGATGCTTCGCGCATGCGACAGTAAAGTGCTCATTGCCGGTGGATCAGGCATCGCCGTCGTATTCCCGCTTGTGTGGGCTCTCGCACAACATCGATCGTCAGGGCGCGGCGCGCAGGACCGTCGACAAGACATACACCTGCTATGGGTGGTGCATTCGCGCAGCCATCTCAGCTGGCTGCCCCAACAGAGACTGGACGACCTAGCAGAGGCCGGTATCCAAGTCACGATACCAGGGCCCACGGCTGAAGCTGGGCGGCCTGATATCGCAGGTTACCTTGCCGAAATGGGCACCAGAGCCCATATGCGGCAACAAGAGTTGGGGGTCGTGGTTTCGGGGCCGGACAACCTCAATCGCGCCGCGAGGAATGCATGCGCCCTTGCTGTCAAGCACGGTGCTGAGATTAGACTCAGCGTCGAGAAATTCGGTTGGTGATGGGTCCTTGGAAAGAAACCCAAGGGTTTCGAATGCCGTGCCACCGCGCCACCGGCTATATTCTCTTTGTTGACGACTTGGGGTGATATGGTGGCAAAGCTAACAGCACCGCCCACCTCCTTGCATCGCATCATAAGACCCGGCAAGGAGACGGGGTCGTTAGAAAGCGGATCAAAGGCAAATATAGCAATAACCCAAGGAGGTCACGGGATTTGATGATTATTGTCAATGGCATTTGCCCCTATTGGGACACCAACGGTCGTTATTCTATTCATATCCACGAGCACACCGCATTCAGACATCTTGAACAAAGCCGGTCTATAAAGAGAGTCTGGTCTCCCGCCTTGAATAATTTATTGGGACAACCTTACATACAGGAACACCGATGGAATTTCAGCACAGATACATTTGCAATAGACACACTACATATATAAATATAGCTACGACATGATGATTTTCAGCATTGCTCAAGTCTTTGGCCTATGGGCACTGCTCGCCCCCTCCTCTCTTGCCTTTGAAAAGCTCAAAGGTAAGCAGTGGGAGGACAGGTGCAGCTACACCACGTGGGAGGACCAGACCAGCTACGAGTCGCCTCGCGCCGACGACTGCCTGCAACTCGCCAAGAATTATCAGGACAAGCACGAGGGTTGGTTCTGTAAGTCTACTTGATTCCATCGTGGCTTTCTTTTGAGATAGCTCGCCTACATTCCCAACCCCTCTACCCCTCTACCCATCAGGTATCCTATTTTGTCTCAACAAAAACCCTGGAAGTATCTGAGCTGACATTTAACGTGTAACAAACAAACAGTGACCGGCGCCCACCCCGACGTCTACGCAGAGCTGGACAAAAGCAACACCTGCGGCTTTGGCGTCATGCCGGTGCTCAAAGAGGGCATCAAGGCAGGCAACTTCTGGTTCGGCTCGAGTGACCTCCGTGATCTCGTCTTTGATGCGACCATGAGGTTCAAAAACCGTGCGGGGAGGGTCGGGGCGACTGGTGTGGCGCACTGCGGCGACACTGAAGTCAGATGGGGGATTTATCATACCCCGATCTAGTCGTCCACATCCAACCCTATGGGGGCTACAAAAGAGTTCTTTTTTTTGGATTTGGCCCGGTCTGGCTAGAGAGAAGAGGTGGTGTAGTGGGTCTCCTATCCGTCTACGTATTAGGTTACACAACACAAGAAGCCCCAAGGCAAATTCAGAGAGCCCTTAATAGAACCTCCAAAGTGATAACAGTGACAGCAATATCATGTAAGATATCGCAGATCCTGCGTAATCCTTTCAACGCCTGCCCAGCCTCTTTGTTGCGTATCCAGGCACTACATCCAATGGGACCCGACAACCGTAAATAGTCACAACCAAAGTACACGTAGATACGAAACGAAATCTCTCTCAACGCCTGTTCGTAATTTTCATCCATAACAGTCGCCATTAGATATATCGGTTATCAAATTTCCTTCACAAAGCCGACTTCGACCACGCGATCCATCGAAAGCCGTAGATTCGCAATCTTGGCCCTGGTGTTCTCCCGGATCCACAAGAAGGTCGTCAAGATGATTCGGCGGAAGATCGAAGTGTCCTGTTTGATCTTCATCTGCTCCTTGCCCACCACGTACATG
The DNA here is from genome assembly GCA_006508115.1 of Apiospora malaysiana. Taxonomy (NCBI): domain Eukaryota; kingdom Fungi; phylum Ascomycota; class Sordariomycetes; order Amphisphaeriales; family Apiosporaceae; genus Apiospora; species Apiospora malaysiana. Next base: position 1,412,654 of record QUSE01000016.1, read on the forward strand.
ACTTTCGCCGCGTACGAGCGGTCGAGTTGAGCTAGCTCGGATCGGACCGCTTCGTCTCGCAACTCGGTTGCTTCTCGAACTTTGCCTTTCTCCTGAAGACGACTTGCGTTCATCTCAGTATCAGCTCTCTCCTCACCTGTGTGGCCAACGGTGGCGGTGTGCTTGAGATGAGCTGTCTCCGGGGATGCAAGCCCCGTGGTCATGGCTTGATCTTCCTCTCCCTGCGGCTGGGTTTCCTCTTCCTCGGGCAGGTTGTCACCGCCAGCTTGCTTCATAATGAATTTTCTTATCTGCTCATATATGAGTGCTCCCAGATCTGGGGAGATGACTTCGTCCATGAACCCGTGTTTGACCACTAACCGATAGCAACCTGGTATCGAGCCGAGGCGGGCGATGGAATATCGCTCGCCATCTGGGACTGTGGGAGCCTCGACGGGGTGGAGATGGAAAAAGATCAAGGTGTCGGGTATAGCACCAAACTTAGTGACGAATTGAGAAAAGACGGTCGGCGTCAGGACGCCGGTCTTGTCAAAGTAGATCCCCAAACCGCGGATCTTGGAGAGGGTACCGCCGCCCCAGCGGTCTGCTAGGGCAAGTCTGCCATCCCCTTGTTTCGTGATCAGATACGACGGCTTAAAGCGGTCTTCGGCTTCTGCACGCCACTGGTTCTCCTTTCCGAAACGCCAAAGGAGGAAGAGACCCGCAAGAATACCCGCGATGGTGAGCGTAAGCCACGCACCATCTGGTACCTTGACGAGGGAGGAAGAGAGATACAGTCCGTCGATCAATGCGAAGAACAGCCAGGGAAGGAAGACCAGGAACGGTGAGAATTTCCAAACAATGAGCGACACCAACGTCACCATGCAGGTATCGAAGAAAGTCACAAACATGACACAGACACTAGATAAAGCATATTGGTAAGTCACCGCAACCGCGTCTGCATTATGAAATATGGAGGATTACTTACCCGTAAGCGTTACCAAGACGAGTCGTGTTGGAATAAGCGCAGGTTACGACGATGGTGAGAACCATGAGGATCCAGTTGAGAAAGGGAACGTAGAGCTGTCCATGGAAGGTTTTGGATGTGTGTACAACCTTCATGTGCGGGCAATAAGACAACTTCATAATCTGGCTCGAAAGCTACATATCAATCAGTCAGTACACAGTCGTGGTAGTTTCAGCAGAAAATGACAGACCTGGTAGGTTGCGGTAATGATGGCTTGAGAAGCCACGATGGCAGCTAGGATGGCGACGACAAGACTAGGGTACAGCATTCCAGGTGGGAGACAGTTGTAGAAGGGGTTGCTGTACGCATCGGGGTTCACGCTGATATAAGCAGCTTGACCGATGTAAGCCAGCAACAAGCACGGGTAGGTGTAACACAGCCAACTCAGCTGGATGGCTCTCATGCTAAAGGCGCCCAAGTCGGCGAAGAGTGCTTCGACGCCAGTGAAGGACAACAAGACTCCGCCGAGCATTTTCCATCCCTCCGTCTTGTTATCCATGAAAAAGTGTATGGCATAATAGGGAGAGAAGGCCTTGAGCACGGAATGATCGTACTTGACCAGGTTGTAGATGCCGAAACTGGCATTGAAGGCAAGCCAAAGAATAACAATGGGTGCAAAAGAGCTGGCCAGTTTGGATGTGCCCAGGGGCTGGAGCACAAATAGCAAGACTAGAATGCCGCAGGTGGTTCCTACAATTGTAGACGACGAGATATCGGGCTTCACAACATTGAGCCCCTGTACAGCTCCAAGAACTGACTGGGCTGGCGTCAAGACGCCGTCGGCCATGACCATGGAAACGGCCAGCACCCCGATGGTCTTGAGCAGGCCTCGAATGAACCTGGAATTCTCGATGCCGGATCGGATGGACTTATTGGTCCGATACAGATCCTGTGTCTTGTGTCGCTCCATCCTGACGAGCAGGGCTTCTCGGGGGTCGCGCTGGGTGATGTTGGCCTATAGTGTGTCAGTACTATGTTGCACTAGTTATACACAGCACTGCTTACATATCGTGTTAGCAGGGAGTAGCAGCTAAAGGTGCCTCCTTCACCCTCATTGTCGGCATGTAGAATGATGAGCACATATTTGAGTGTCACCATGATGGTGAGAGACCAAATGATGAGCGAGAGCACCTGAAGCACATCATTGTAGTCTGGTGTGCTGGTGAAGGTAGATGAGAAGACGTATAGGGGGCTATTAGATGATTCCACATTAGTACGTGTTCCATAGCAGTGACGCTTGGTCAACGGAAGTAGAAGTTGGGAGTCTCTTACCTAGTTCCGATGTCTCCGTAGATGACTCCTGTTGATTGGTAGGCCAGCCTATTGGATGGACCGGGATCAGATTGGGGTCTATGAAGTCACTGAGGAGTCATTCTTGCGTGGTGTGATCACTCACCAGAGCAAAGTGGTCCCTTTGAAGACCTGTTTCTTGCGACCATCGTCGCGGCTCCAATCCTCCTCGTCCTCGACGTCGCCGGTTTGGTCGCTACGGTCTTGTGAACTCCTGGAGGCGCTTCGCGCACGGGCGTCGTGGCTGCGCGTACGGTAGATACCACCAGCATGGGATGATCTCTCGGGTTTGTCTAAAGGCGATAGATCATCCGCGATGGTGATGGTTGGGGTCGCCATGACCACGTTCGTTTACGGAAACCCGCGAGGAACGTAGTACGTAAGAGCAACAACAGGCACAGCAGCAGTAGCAGTAGCAGCAGCAGCAGCGGGTGAGGGAGGAGAGTGAGACAGGACAGGAGCACTGGAAAGCCAGGTGTGGGTAAAACAGGGTTCGGTCAAGGCATATAAGCGACTCCAACCAGCTGGATTAGGTTGAGTTGCCAGAACGTGAACGCCACGTTCCAGCGAGTCGACCGGGCCCATGCCGCCATAGTTCATCGCTTATGGCGTCGCGGTGTAAACCAGAAGACGGGCATAAGCACCACATAGTTCAGACGAATCAAGTCACTGGTCAACAGCATATGGGGTCCTTCCCGAGTCCTCTCCAAGCTGCCAAGATATCCGATATATCTCAACCCGTAATTGCTGGTGGACTCTTGCTCCTCCCTCTGCTGGGTTCAAGCTCCAAGCTCCAAGCTTCAAGCTTCAAGGGAAGGAAGTATCTAGGCCATGCCTGTTGCCATGCACGAGACAGGGTATAGAGGTTGGCGAGGGAGCTGGTTGGGCAGATAAGGGGAAGAGTCAGGATGCTGTGTAAAAGAGGCGAAGGGCAGGCTCGAGATAAGCTTTTCATTTGACGACGCTAAGAGTCGTGGGCTGCTGGGCACGCCTTGGTGTGACAGTGCGGCATGCTGTTTTCGGATTACGGTAACCAACCTGTGATGTCAGCACTGGTGGATTCACAGAAGAACGCCCTAGCCAGGTAGCCTTCCAACGAGTTCCCAACGAGTTCCCAACCTGCATCCCTCCAACTGATTCCAGGGTTCGTTCGGGAAATCTTGGTGGGAGGGATCGGCAGCGGCGCTAGAAGAGATTGGCTGCCCGCGGCCTCCGCGTAAGGAAAAATGCCGCAGAGAGGCCAGTGAGAAGCTACGGATGGGGGGGAGGTCGGTGTGGCCACTGTGGTGTTGGTGTTGCAGTTGCATGTGAGCAAGGACCCTGGAATTGGGAATCTGTAAGTTGCCTGGAAGTGCGGGTGGGTGCGGTACTACTGGACCTCGCTGCAGGAGGCACAGGGGGAGTTGGGGTCAGGGGGTGGGGGGTGGTTCAGTGCTTGGGCTAGACCAGTCCATCCACTACCAGTTCCATCAAATGGCATTCAGCAATGCCATATATATATATATATATAGCACAATACTATTCGAGCTGTTGTTGTTATTGTTGTTAATAATGTTTTTTTCTTGGTGTAAAGTCTCTATATAATGACTCACTCTAGCAGTACATGAGGTAGTAACTGAAAATACAAATGTACTAAGTAGAAATGAGTACATTGATGTATGCACAGCGTGTAGTGTACCGTAGTGGCCATGTTCGTGTTGTGTTTACATCATAACCTTACCCCTAGGTAACCTACCTTCGTCCATGTCCAAGGGTATGGCACCCAACCAAGCTCCTGCCAGAAGTAGACAGGCGGTTGTTGTTCTACTTTGGAGCCGTCGCCGTCCCCTGTCGGAGGCCGCCTTCATGGTGGGAAAATGGACCGATAGCCCCAACGTCTACCCGAGCTTGTATGTAGCAGTTTACATAAATATATATGGACAGCCGGTAGCAGAGATACCTGTGCCTAAATCCCGCAGTGTCCACTTCCAAAACAGTCTTCATCCCGGGCGGGCGTGCAAGTGCACAGCACACAATCAGCGCCCGTCAAAACATTGATTATCATAGCACCGGGGGCTATCCAAGACGATTTTCGATTTTCGATTTTCGATTTTCGATCCCACCCGCCCACCGTAGGGGCATGCGGGAATTATGTTGAGCTATCGCGGGTAATGAGGTTCTCGACAAATTGGCCTTTTCAGTATCCATCGTGCACTTGGTCGGGATTTAGAGGCGACTCTGCCAAGGCTCACGCTGTGCAAGTCGTTGGCCGCTCAAATGAGACATAGCCAATACACACCGCAGTACGATATGGATATACCGATGCATGCTTCCAATTCCTCCCAGTCTTTCAAAACTCCAAGCGGAGCCGTGTTTAGTGAGTGCTTGATCAGGTGATGGCCATACCGTAAGCCTGCAGCAATACTTGTCTGGCCACTATATTCCATGCCTGCTTAAACATATTGGCGCGGGAGAGGCCGACATGAGTCCAAGCCAGCTACGAGAGGTCACATCTACGCGGCTCCATCCAGAACCCACCTTCGAGCGTAGCCTGGAAGATATATCTCTCATACTGGAAAATCTTGGGCATCTTTTTCTATATCGTTTTGACCCATCTATTTACACTTTTTTCACGGTGCCCGCAACATTTAGTCCATCTGGTCCACGGTCTGGCCATTTCCGTTGGTCGCCGACGGAACACCTTCGACCCTGGAGCCATCCGCTGCGCTTACGGCAGCGTTCCACCCGAACTGGTCCTTGGCCTTACCAAGTTGGATGGCCTTGAGCTGCGTCAACAGCTTCAAGCAGATGGGGCCGGCATCGTCTTGGCTCTCCTCGATGAAGGTCACCTTCTCCGACTCAGTGTCGCTTGACAAGCGCGCGTGCTCCTTGACCGTGGACGTGATGGAGGCCGGCGTCGAAGGCGCCACACGACGGGTGATGGAACGGATGGGCACCAGAGCGGCAGCCGTACCAGCAGCCATGACCTCGGAGAATTGGGGAAGCTCTCCGTACTTGATCTGCAGACGCGGGTCGTGTAAGCGAGTGCCCAGCTTTAGGAGAGGAGCCGGGGGGGGGAGGGGGGGTTAACTCACGGATCGCTTCTCCACCTTCCAGCCAAAGCTGCGGCCAATCTCCTGGATGCTGTCCGAAGTGACACTGTCAATGACAGCCTTGGAGTCGGGTACAACCAGGGTCACCTCCTCGCCGTTCTTGATGGCGCCAATGAAACCACTGGTGCTGAACTCGTCAATCTCCGAGTGCGAAGCGCTGTCCAAGTGCAGAGTGATGCCGAAGCCTTGGTTTCTCGCTCTCTCGCTCCAGCGCAGCACCGGCGCATAGTTACCGCCGACCTTGGCGCTGCCGGTTCCGTTGGGCGCGGCACGGTCAAACTCGTCCAGGATCAGGGCGTTGACCGGGTGCGTTCCGTGGTAGACACCAGTAGGCAGGACGTATACGCAGAACATGTACTCCTCGGGGGGGTTCAGACCCAGCTGGGCGCTAGAGCCGTAGATCTGAGGTCGGATGTACATGGCGGCGCCCGTCTCATGTGGGGGCACGTACTCGGCGTTGAGGGAGACGGCGGCCTTGACGGCATCGACGAACAGGTCGTTGGGGACGGGCGGGCAGGAGATGAACTCGGCCGAGTGCTGCATGCGGGCGGCGTTGCGGTCCGGGCGGAAGACCTGGATGTCGCCCGAGGGGGTGCGGAAGGCCTTGAGGCCCTCATAGGCCGTCTGGCCGTAGTTGAGGGCCGGGGCCATGCCGTGGATCCGGATGAAGGGGTCGGCGACGAACTTGAGGGGCGACCATTGTCCGGTCTTGACCGAGTAATGCGACTCGATGTGGCCGTTGACTACGACACGGGACGGAGGTCAGCCAACGCGGGAAAAACGCTAGGTATATCACCAGAAACACCGCAGTTCGGGGCTTATGCACACCTTCTCTGACGCGGAATCCAACATTGGACCAGTCAATCGTGTTGACCGGAGGGGGCGGGAAGGCGGCCATGGTGTGTGTATCTGGTGGGATCGAGTAATCGGCGGTGGACTGAGTGGCACGAGCAAGTAGCATGGATTGCGATTGTACAGGTGTGAGGACGAGGGAAATTGGCTCTTAGTTGGCCAAGTGGTCTGAAGACTACGTATCCAAGTAAGTATCGTGCGATATTCAAGTGGGTAGGCAAGTGGTCAATAAGCCAGACCGAGGACTACCATGTCCTACCTGGGCCTTGGGTGTCGACTTACTCATGGTTACTGACCTGGGGGGTTTCGAAACATAGTGCCGATCTTCGGAGGTCGCGGGGCATTCATGTTTTTTTTTTGTTTTCATTCGAGCCTTTCCGCCATCATTTGGACTGACAGACGTCAGTGATTGGCGGGGTAATGGCCCGACCGCTGCTGTTCAGCGTACGTGTAAGTAGGTAGCATTTCTATGCAGGGTCGCGGCGGCCATCCCTGCTCGTGCCATGTCATCCATGCAATTGCCAACATAATGAATGCATATTCCGAATGTAATGCAACTCTCTCTTGCAATGCTGCTGCCCAGCTAGCCAGTTTGCGTGTAGAGTGGCATTGAACTTGGGGATATTGAGGGATGCTGCGACAAATTCGAGAACTATGCTAACAATCGAAAGTTCTTGGAAAGGAAAGATCTAACCTTAGGTAAGTTACGTACATGTAGTGGTATGACAGTTTATTGTCTGTCCATTCAAACGTTCAGAACTCGAAATCTGTATTCGCACTCTTGCCACCATCGCATGTTGGTTCAATGGGTATGATGAAAAATAAACAATCCCCAACCATCCGACTATCTAACCAGCTGGCTCTCTAATACTTCCAACTACATACACATTAGCTAAACCCCGTAGTCGCTGAATCGCGCTCTCCGCTGAGTTGCTCTACGAAGCTCCATACGGAACCTGCAGGGGAAAGGCAGTCCGCCTACCTAGGCTCAGTGGCCCGGCCTGTTAGACTCCGCCCTTACAGAATGATGCGCCAGTTCGCCTGCACATGCCGTATCCTCGCGCCGTACGTGGTCAATAGCACAGCACCAATCGCGATGATTCCCACAAAAACGCCGGATTGGGTCCCGAAGCAGTTGATGTAACCCGCCTCGTCGGCCCAGGGGATAATCCCGTAGAGGAAGCCGAAGGCTACAATGTTCTTTAGGCCTAGGACGATCCATCAATTAGCCTCGTATACTAACACGGATCGAGGAGAGCAAAGTCGTGTAAGGAGGGCACTGCGACGTACCGTTCACCAGCATCAACGCGTCCGAGTTGACCGGGAGCACGCAGTCACTGACGTAAGCCATAGTGATGGTAGGCACGGCCGTGAGGGCGAAGCTGATCATGCCGTACCCGAAAAAGATGCTGGTCCAGTGGAGGGTGCGCTCGACGCCGTACCCGAACACGAGACAGCCGGCGCCCGTGATGAGCGTGGGCAGGACCAGAAGCGCGAGACGGCTCTCGGGCACGAAGACACCCTGGTTCTTGCGCGAGCGCCAGTCGACCCAGACATCCACGAGCCAGCCGCCGGCGTACGCGCCGCAGACGTTGCCCAGGAACCCCGCGATGTTGATCAGGCCGCCGATCAGGGGCGACCAGCTATAAGGGGGCGCCTGCAGCACAAACGGGTTCAGGATGTTGACGGCCACGGTGAGCACGAGCGAGACGGCGTACCCCAAGAATGCGTAGATGACACACGGGTAGACAATAAGGGGCAGCGGCCGCACGAATGACTTGAGGAGCGTCGTATTAGGCGTCACGCCCGTCCAGAGCACGACCTCTTGCAAGTACGTCTTCCTTGGAAGCTCGGCAACGGCGTAACGCTCCGGTGTGCGAGACCCCGAGCTGGTGGTCTGGTGGCCGGTGGCGGTGGCGATGGGTCGTACCTTGTCAGGGGTAGGGGAGGGCCCTTCAGGCTCCCAGCACGTGAAGAGTCTGTCTGGACGGGGCGTGGTGGCTGATGTCATCTGCTCCGGCACGAGCTTACCTTCACCGTGGTTGGACTGGTCGTTACCCCGATAGTACCTGGTCTCCGGGACGAAGAACAGGACCGCGATAAAAGTGATAGCCGTCAGGATGGTGGTGATCCACTTGTGCCAGCGCCAGGAGAGCCCCTGGAGAACGAACGAACAGAATAGCGGCCCGATCGTGTTGCCGCCGCTGATGGCGTTCGTGTAGATGCCCATCTTGGCGCCGCGCTCGTGGAGAAAGTATAGATCGTTGACCATGCTAGCCCCTAGCGCCTCCGTGGAGCTTCCGGCAAATGCACCAATGATGTTACTCCACAGAAGGCTTCGAAAGCCGTTGGCCGTAGCACCCCATATGGAACACAAAGTCAAAAGCAGGCTGGCGAAGACGAAAACGGGTCGCTTGCCAATGTAGTTGGCCACAGGAACCCAGAAGAAATTGAAAGCCTCTTCATAGTCAGCTGCCTGCTGGAACCCGTCAAGGAGGAAATCAGGGTATAGGGAAAAACTTACACCAAGAACGAGGATCGGCCAAAGGAGCAGGTCACTAGTCTCCGGAACCGTCTTGTCGAACTCCTTGGAAAGTATATAGAAAGCCGGCGCCAAGCCTCCAATGCCGTAATTGGTGAGAAAGGCAAATGCGCACACGGATGCGAAAGCCACGTGCTTCTTCCATCTAGGCCATCGCAACGGGTCGTTCGGATCGGTCTCGTTCGGTTTCGGTACCAATTCCAGAGTTCCGTTGTCACCTTTGTGCAGCTGCACGGTACCCTCGCTGCTGTCGAGCTCACGTAGTGTATGTAGACGCATTTTCTCGTTTCGACATCAGCCGACGTGAGAAAACTACTCGATGGAATCTTATAGATGAGAGTTCATCACCCAGTTCCAGAACCAGGTTGAGTCACTTGGGATAGGCACCGAAGGAGAGGTCGTCTGGCCGCTGGGAGCAGCTACCGTTGTCTCCGCTTCTGGCATTGAATTGGTCAGCTTCTGCACTTTATATCGACCGGCTGGAGAAGAGACAAAAGAGACTTGAACGAGCTCACGGAATGGACGTTGACAGATGGCGCGCTTTTAAGAAGGCCAGCATTCCCACTCGCCTCCAACAGAATTTCGGGGTTATTAGAATAGTCTATCTCGCACTAAGGCCCCTCGAAGATTTAATTGTCCATACTTTGCACTTGTCGTGCTGGCCGAATCCTACATATCTTTCTTTCTTCGGACATGGTTGGGGTAAAATGGGTGGGCGCCCCCATGACCCGTGTCTGAGACTTTTGCTGCACCTTTCTATTGAAGATTATTCCCATTTTATCTGACACTTCCTAGCCCATCGTGTACTATAAGACAAGTAAGTCATGGCACATTGCACATCATGTCGACGGGGCTCGCTCGTCCTGCAGTACGTGGGTGACGGGAGTTCGAGATACCAGCGGATGTCCGTGCAGATCCGGCGCCGGCGACTTGATGGGTCCCACAAAAGCCGGCAATGCGTTCGCCGAAGGGCAGCCGGTGACCGTGACATTGGCCTATCAGAGATCCAGGAATGACGCCAACGAACTTTCTTCTTTCGGTCTCGGTGACCAGCCTGCTGAACTGTAGTGGGATCAAATCGCTTATTAATGTACTAGGGACGACGCACCCCTCGCCTCGTTCCATGTGAAGATCCTCCCGTATCCTCACAGTCCATCTGTATGGCCCCATCAGTCAATCATATTGTTGTAGTGCGATATTGGTTTTCCTGTTTGGGGCGGCTGTAAACCGCATATGGCTAGAAGCGTGGCGTGGGTTACACCAGAGCTCGTAGCACTTTTAGCGGCCTTTCCACTCCAAGGCCGACCAAACGCCTAGCTAGAACGGACTCCAAGACCAGACAAGACAATAGCCGCCTTCAAATTCGTTTCAATATGCATAGGTCCCGCCGTCTGCACACCGCCGCATAAGATGAACTAGGGAAAGCCTGGGGCGCTGATCTGCAAGAGGTAAGGAGACCACAGGCGATGTTGGTGGGCAAGGTATCGTGTAGACTTCCGGGTTGCAATCTTGAGAGCCTACTCATCACGATGTGCTGCTGAAGCTTGAGCAAAAATGGGGCTCATTCCACGAGAGATAGGGACAGGCGGGTTGCTGTGATGGCATGATCGGCTTTGCATATAACCAACCCATTATGCACGATGGAGCGTTTATCATGTAGACGCGCCTCGGCAGGCCTAAAACTCGAGGCCTAACCTGACCATCAATCTGTCTGAAATGATCATGATTTGCTAGGACGTACTCATGCCTGTAGTAATAAATAGCTATCTATTCTATCGCCTGCCTCTATGCCGACTCGATTCAGAGCATTCAATCGCTGGTGTCGTGTTTACCCACATCGTGGCCCCCGATCATTCCATTGTCCAGGTTAATGCGTGTACACGACGTACGACTTCCTGAAGTTCCAACGCCACACTCCGTGCTCCATTGATCATACCATACAAGGGAAAAAAACGATATTCAGGAAAACAGAAGGAGAAGAGAAACCCCATCCTCGGGGAGAACTCAGGCAGTCAGAGACGACTTTGTAGGTAATTGAGTGAAGGTGGGCCATCCAGTTCTTAGGATTGATTCGCAAGTTTTTGTAGCGTAACGAGAACACCAGTGACACCTTGTGTCAACGTGCTGGTTGCTTCCGTGTTGCGGTTTCCGAGGCTCACGGTATAAACATCCTTGATATCAGTCTTGCCTATACAGTTGGCCCATTTGAAAACCTTCTCGTCTTCGCGCCCGTCGCCAACAACCATGACGAAATCCACGGGGCTGGCCTTATCAGCATAAGGCGCGTTGTTCTTCAAGTCGTTGTAAATCCGCTCGGCAGCGGTGTGCTTAGTATAGTCGGTGGATTCCACCACCACGCAACTGGACAGCTGCGTGGCGTGTACATGCTGACCCTCGCAGGACTCGTTGATGTGGCCAGTCCAGTCGCTTGCTTGGCGTTCAGCAATAGAAAAGTCATCCGCTTCCTTATAGTCGAATATGAGAGAGCAGCGTCGATCTTCGACCTTGACACCAGGTGTGCGCTCAATGTAGTACTGCAAGGTGGATCTAACTGACTCCTTCCAAGCCGCGACGCTAGAACGCTCGGCAATCTCGGTCCAGGTGCTGTTGCCAGTGAACTTGATAAAGGAACCATTCTCTGCAATCAGACCTAAGTTAGGGACCAAGCGGAAGAGGCGGTCCAGCTCATCAGGCCTGCGGCCTGACATGATATAGACTGTATTGCGGCTATCTTCCACAAGATCATTCAATACAGAGAGAGTTCGCTGAGAACAAGTCAGTTGGGGGTTTCATAGTGGTAAAGATGACGGAACATACCTGAGCATTCATAGGCACCGTGGAGTTCATGGGGTTATTCGGGATAAGGGTGCCTTCCAAATCAAGGAAGAATACACGGCGCTGGGACTGGGAGTATCTTGCGCTAAGCTTCTGGAGGTTAAGGCGAGGAATTGATGTTTGGCTGTGGCGATGCTGCTCCTCAAAAGCGTCATCCAAGGTCTGCAGGTATTTCGTAAACCACTGACCACCAGTGTGGTTCTTGATGGTTTCGTAGAGCTTGGTCCAGCGTGTCGCTTTCTCGTCTTCCGACATTTCCACGGCCTTCCCAATGGCATCCGAGCATTGGCGATAGCTCCAGGGGTTGACTGACAGTTCATTGCCACCGAAGAGAGACGACGTACCGGTGAACTCGGAAAGAATCAGAGAGCCATGCTTCTTCTCATCGCAATGGCCATCCTGGCAGGCCAGGAATTCGTGGGAGGTCAAGTTCATTCCCTCGCGCTGACTGGTGATCATCAAGGCATCAGCAATGGTAAGCAGTGCCAAGTACTGCGAGTATGGAATATCCTGCTTGAGGTACACCAGAGGCTGATATGCGAGATTTGCCCAAGACGAGTTCACGCGCGTGACAATGTCCGAGACTGCAGCGTCGAGGTCACTATTCTCGCCCCCAGATAATGCGACTTGGATGAGGACAATCTTATCACGCCACTGAGGGTTCTTGTTAAGGAACAACTCGTAGGAGAGAAGCTTCTCGCGTACACCGCGAACATGGTCCAACTTGTCACGAGCGACGATAATCTTCTTGTCCTTGTACCGATCTTTCATGATGCTGATCCATTTTTGGACTTCTTCGTCTTGGCGATGTTGGTTTAGGCTGACAGGGTCAATGCCGATAGCTTGGGCCACAACGTTGACGAATCGGTCTTCCAGATGGATTCCTTCCGCCGTAGCCTCAACGTTCAGGATTCTACTGCAGGTTTGCAGGAAATGCCGGGTATACTCGGGGATTTGAAAGCCGATCAAGTTCGCCCCCAGCATGCCTTCCAAAAGCTCCTTCCTCACTGCCAAGCAACGGAAGACTTCCGATGAAGGGAAAGGAACGTGCAAGAAAAGGCCAATCTTGGCATCTGGAATCTTCTGCCGGACCATGGCCGGGACCAAGAGCAAGTGATAATCGTGTACCCAAATGGTATCCCCACGCTTCCAGTTCTTGACGATCTTATCCGCAAAGTTTTGATTGACGTTGACGTAGAACTTCCACGAATGATCTTCGTAAGCCTTGCTCTTGGGGTTATCAGGGATCTGATAGTGGAAGACAGGCCATAGTATTTGTTTGCAGAAGTGCGAGTAATGGCCATCAAAGTCTTTGTCGGAGCAGAAAACGGTCAACATGTTGTACTCGGTCAGAAGGCGGTCGTGGATATCATCTTTCTGCTGCGTTCCCTCAAGAGCGTCAGTCGGCATTCCCAATGTGCCAACCCAAGTGTATTCGCCCTCATAACCATCGCGCAATGCTGCTTCCGCAGCATTGCGAAGACCGCCATTACCCTGGTCCGAGTGGACAATGCGCCAGTTGGCATTGGCAAAGACCCTGTCGTGGCTGTCGCTGCGATGCTGACGAGGTTGCGTCACACCTTGGCGGCCCAGTTCTTTGGCCTTCTGGAGGATCCGCGAGTGGTCGAGTATGGAGGAGGGGGGTGGCGAGTTGGCCCGGGACATGGGCTGGTCCATTCTGGCGCCCCATTTGGGAGAATCCCGATCCGTTGGGCCAAGGTCTACACTGCTCTCATCGTCGGAGGGGTGCGAAACGTGCAGCCGTACGCCATCTTCGTTTGTAAAGAGGCCATCGTCCAGAACGGCATGCTCATCCTCGGTGGGGGTCTCTGGAGGGGTCACGGTGGGGTTTGGCGCGAAGAGACTAGGTCGAGTATCTAGAGGAGGGCGAACCGTCTTGTGGTTAATTTTGGGAGTCTTGGCAATTGGCGCCTTTGGCAGACGATCCTTCTTCTTGGGGGCATCTGGCAACTTGAAATGCACAGTTTTGGGGAGATTGCTGTGGGATTGTCAGTAAGCGGCGATTCTTCTGGCAACGACTTGGGGAACAGTCTGACTCGAAGACAAGACAGCCCGGATCCAGCACAGGTTTGACTTACAGAGAAGCTAAAAACACCGTCATGGTGGGCAAGAGGTCTGAGATTGGATCTCAGGGTTGTGCTCGAGTTTCCAGTCTTTGGATGTTGGTGTATTGTGATATGCAGGTGGGTAGGTAGGTTAGGTATATTTATGTTTGGGAGATGCGGATGCGTCAAGCTTTCCGTGAAAAGACACACTTATAGCAGCAGAACAGACAACCAGTCCGTGTAGGATCAACAATAAGCAGGTGACAGCTCCGGCTGCTAAGGGAGAGTGACGAGGGTAGAAGAAGGCCTGTATGGGGCTTATGCTTGGTCAGTTAGTTCAGTACGCAGTCGAGCAGTCTGACTTGGGAAGAGAAGCCAGTGGTAGTCGTAGTCGTAGTCGTTGTTGTTGTTGTTGTGGTGGTGGTGGTGGTGGTGGTTTGTTTGTGGTTGTAGTGAAGCACTTCACTTGGTGGTAAATAGTGCAGAGTGCAAAGGTGCAGTGGTGCAGTGGTGCATTGGTGTAGTGGTGCAGTTGCGATGTAAGTAGGTTAGGATGGAGACTATTTGGGTTTGAAAGTGACGGAAACTGTCATTACATAAATGAACTTGAAGTGAGTAGCAGCAGCAGTAGCAGTAGCAGCCGCCGTGGTCCCAGTTTCAAAGATCAGGTTGATGTCAGTGGACGTAAAAGAAACTGGGCCCGACGTTGGAGCTTACTTAGACTTTCATGTTGCGCCAGACGGACATGCAAGAAGAACTCCACCAACGTTGTTCATCGCAACCGTGACTTGACTTGAAGTCGGGATCGACCAGGGCCAGGCTGCCAGGGTGGTACGCCAGGGTTGGAAAGAAAAATCCAAAATAAAGATAATAATTACGATCAAGATGCCTGTCTTGACTTCCATGCGTTGCATGTACGGATACTTGCACACATATGTACATACATACATGCACACCACACACACTCCAATGCCCCTGCACGGCTATACGGCGCGGCTGGCGATTGGCGAAAAGAGATAGAAAAAAAAAAGAGGTAGCGACAGGTTGTGGTGAATGAGACAGGGAAAGAGAGAAGACGCCCGTGACGTAACCTGATTCGCTCGGGAATGCACTGCATATCTGCCCATCCACAACAATTGCTGCAGGCACCACAACCACCACAACCACTCGCGACTTGGGACTTGCGACTTGCACTGCTGGGAGAGAGGGCTGAGCTTGAGAAGGGAGCATGGATTTTGTTGGTGCTTGAGCTCGAGGGGCAGAGGAACCTGGTACTGTACCGATTCCTGCAATGGGGACGCACAAGCGCCAGCCCGACAGGGGGTCCTGGTCCGACGGGAAACAACTTTAGAAAACCCCTAGCTAATTGTACGTACCTGTTGAGGAATGGCTGGAGAAATTGACGGGTTCTTGCGTTTTTTTGGGGGGGGGTTTTGGTTTTTTTTTTTTTTTCTTCTTCTGGTCTTCTTCTTCTCTGTCGCTCTCTGTCTCTTTCGGCGCTAATGTAACAGGATCGGGTTGCAAAGCCACAAGTAGAACATGGACCTAGCCAGCTGTCTTCTGAATTATTATTATTCCGCTGGTCCCGTTCGCACCAGGGCTGGCGGCTGAAACGTCATCCGGCGGGTTCCTTCTCTCACCTAGTAGTATCTGCGTGCTTGCGACGCTGACCGTGTGCAGGCCGATGGCTAGATGGATGGGTCGAGAATCGAGAATATTGCCCGGTTGTGACGCTACTAAGTTTATGTGCTGACTTGAAACTTAGATTCCGTAAGATCCAGCAAGAAGGGCAATGCCAGCGAGCTTGGGAAACCAAGTACTTTTAGATAGCTATGACTTTATGCTTTTTGAATTTGGGGCCTCGTCAGAATATGCGATGATAGAATCAATACTGCATGTTGTTGTGGGTGTATACAGTCGAAACAGTCCTATACACACTCGCACCCACGCCCATGCTCTCTTTTGGCGGAGAAAGCTCCGAGATACGAAATGCAAGAAAATCAAAGAGGGACTCACGGTTCTGGGTTCGAGAATCGACGGCAATCAAGTCTTTGACGCACGATCGGGGTTTGTTGGACGAGTCACAAAATACCGGAAAGCCAAGCTTCGCCTCAGGTGCCTCAGCTCCAGTGATTTTGTCGATCGGCGCAGGAGGTTTTAGTCCGGGCGCACAACAAAATCCTTTGCGTGCCGATAGCCAGCGAGCTATGTATACAAGTAGATCTAGCTGCCTTGCAAGCCCGGCGAGGTAGGGTAAGCAGACCAGTGGCACAGGTCTCGATAGATAGGGGGAAATCAAGTAATTGGACCGTCAAGTATCATCAATTGACACGACACTCTTCTTCGGCAGATATGTAAGTCGTATGAGGGTTGACAGGTAGTCGAGACTCGAGATGATGGGAGCTTCGACCAACTTCGTCATCTGTCTATCACAAACAAGTAGACTTGCGACGGATGGATCCTATCTCCAGTACCTTAAGTATGCGAATCCTCGGGAATCCTCGAGCAAAATCTCTGCGCTAGCTTCGGCTCAAGATCCTCCAGCCAAGAGAGAGGATGGACAGGGGGGTTGCACGCCCACTGGCTCCAGCAAAAAGGCATGGCTAGCAGGGATCTTACGGAATCGCAACAGCAACAGCATGCCCCCCATTTGTACGCAAGCAGGCCAATATCGGCCTTCAAGGTCGGGTCTGCATTGCCAATGCTAATCAACATCAGACAGGGGAGGAGCCGGCCTGATGAGCTGTTCGGGATAGCAACCATCACCAGTTGTTAGTAGTACAGTACATATCTCGTGGTGGTAGTGGTATGTCTGTCCATGTAGGCCTAGCCCCTCAAGGGAATCCCCACCCATCTATCGCCAGATATGGCCACGACGACAACAACAAGTCAACGTCCACAGATGCGCCGACTGCGATATGCGCACGTTGGCTATACCAGTGGTATGTTGCATGCATGACCCCGTCTAGATGAAGTCTATTCCCAGCTTGGCCAGACCGGCAGAAGTTTGGGGAACGGGCTTGACGGCTCCCGTGTGTCTTGGCCTCTCCAGATCTATCTACGACTACACAACTACTTGCACAAGACACGATGCGATGCAGATCCCCCGAGAACCTGAAACCGGAGACAGCGACTTCTTGCTGGCAGGATATGTCATTGACTCGACGGCAGAAAGGACTTACAGCACCATGTAATATCGGGACTCATAGCCCACAGGGCCCGGCTGCCCTTGCTTCCAGCGTGTATTTGAAAATTGCACCCGAGGCTTGCCAAGGTGCCAGCGAATATGGAATCTGCCGTTCGCAATAGACTCTCAAGTTCTCAACCTTACGTAGTAGGTCAAGCCATGACTTTCGTTTACCCGAACATATCAAATAGCATTGCCTAGGAAGCAGGCATGCCAAACTCAATAGGGCGCATAACTCGATAAGCCTGCCTCTGCTTTTGATTGTATGGTGGTGTTTTGACACCCGCCTTACGACATCTTGACACTAAAGCAAGCGTCTATGCGAAGACTTGCCCAAGATGGAAATCCGGCTGGCCTGTGAATGGCTTCCCACTCGCCGGCCTGGTCGAGTGTTCTAGAATGTAGCACGACGTTTAAATTGACAGAAGATGCGTCTTGGCGGTGACAGTGGAGGTGCATCAGACCTAGTTTTCGACGTGCGCGCGCGCGCGCGTGTGTGTGAGAGAGAGGGGGAGGGGAAGCTTTTCGAACCTTCCCCTCACTTGCGAGCCTGAGAGCTTCAAACAGCATGTGGTTTTTACGTCTACACGCCGTAAGGTGACATGGTTTTTGGTTATTCGGAATACATGTAACCAATAACTAGGTTAGGGGGAGGGGAAGAGGGATCTACTTAGTAGCTGTTGGTCTTGGCCAGCTCACGCACGCACGGGAAGTCTAACACAACCACTGGTCCTCTGGAACGAACGATGCTACCTTCCAGGGCCAACCTCTCGCCATCTTCAACGACGACCACTTAATGATACCACTACTGCTCGCACATCGCACATCGCACATAGTAGTACAGACAGATACAGTTGAGACCCACCTGACCTGCACACTGCACTACACTGGCATTGCAATACTATGTATGTATGTAATACCCAGCACACCCATTGCCAATTCAACGTGCATTTGACGCAAAGAGAACCGTCCAGACCCCACGTTTGGGAAAAGGTTACCTAGAGTAACAAGAAAGAAAGAAACGACAGTCGGGCAGAGAAAGTACAAATGCCCAACGACCCTCATCTCAAAACCCACCAGTCACCATCGAAATACCAACTCGTGCTTGATTCTGGCAACGATAGGGACGGGGCTCCGGAGAGACTTGTTCTGCGCGTGTACGCACTAAGGTTAGTTGTATCTGCCATGACGGAGCCCAAGTATCAACCCCCCGGTCTCAGAAAAGAGGGTGTCGTTCCGTGTGAAAATAGCACCGAATACTCCAGAGCGGATGTACCAACATGAGAATATACTACCCTCTATCGATTATGATGAGACATGAGGCATATATTGTGATTGATGAGACTACCGTCACCTTGTCTACTGGTGCACTGCAGCAGGGCCTGAGGAGGGCCTCAGGAAGATGTGCTCTGGAGGCCGAGCTGCCCGAGAACTCCCGACATGGTGTCGCGAGCTATGGGTCTCCGGGTTCCATGTTCCCAACTCATCACGGGCGGGCGGGCCTTTGGCCTTTGCAATTGAACCCCGGTGTCCCTTGGGACTTGGGAGCAAATGACAAGCTCCAATAATCCGGACATTTCCCCAGACAGACATGGATCCATGACTTGTCCATCGTGACATCCACTGCGACCTGCACATGTGAAGCCTCCGTTGGTTCTTGGAGTTTTCGAGTTTTCGTGGTTTTCGTGGTCTTTTAGTTTTCTAGTTTTCGCCTAGTTTTTCTCTGGTGACATGTCAGAATGTTGTGATAGGGCACCCATTGACGAGTTTTGCTTGGCCCCAAGTCACATTCATTCCTATTCGTGTTCCCTTTTTGGAGTGCATTGGTCTCGCTTCTGGTCTCCCTCCCACCCTCCAGCTCTGCTTACTCTGTCCAACCTAACAAGACGATGGCCCCCGAGATGATATTAATGTACAATGTATTTGGATCTACTGGAACGGGCCGAGGCCATTGGTGCAAACGTTCATCCAAAGCCACCCGCCCCCCTCCCTTAATCCCTCACTCACGATCCTTCTGCTTGGCTGAAGGCCGAGCTTGTAACAAGAGTGTTTCCACCTTATATTGTCCATCAAGTCGATTATATCTATCTACACGGTGTGTTCATGGCAGATCATTTCGGTCGCTCACGGGTGTACCTGCCTGTTTCGACTAGAAGCAGGGTAGAAATAATGTACATAGCCTTGCTCCAATGGAATGGTTCGTCGGTATTCGGACCTTGCATACATGGCATGGTGCATACGCATCTAGATTTACCCCAATAAACGCCACTGAGCGCCCGCGGGAGCAGTGGGCGGCTTGCATGATGGACCAGCCTGGGCATGCCATGAATACTACGGCGAATTCTCACGTGGCTTAGAACAACACAAAATCACTCCGCCTTCTCGTGGGATTTGGTGTATTGTGTCATATTGAAAGGCAAGATCTTCAGGACAATCTGTTCAACTTGGCCCGTGGGCCCCTGATTGTAGATTCACTGACGTCAAGGCAGGAAGAGGATGGTCGCACGAAACTCATTTCCGGGCTGAACCTATCTTACGTGATAGGGATTGCCGGTCGTATGTGTATCTGTGTGTGTATGTGAGTAAATATGTGTAGATGTGTGTAGGATTTGCATGTCCTCGGCATCGCGTCCAACGCGCGGCCACTTCGGGATTTCAGGAAAACGCTGAAATGGACAAGTTGTTACAAATAACATGTGAGATGGGGTTGTCGTTATGTTTCCCCTCTCCATCTCCAACATGGCAGCCTGCCATTTATTTAATGCTTAAGCGCCGAGAGCACCCGTCACCCTCAACTTATTGACCTGCAGCAGGGTGCTGATTCCCCAAAGTGGCAGACAAGCCCCCACTGCGTGTCCAAGCAAGGATGCAACATCCGGATCAATCCCTTTCAAGAATACAACGGGGTTTTCGAGTCTTTCGACAGCTGTATGTTCGAGGTGCATCTTGGCTTGATCGGGCGTAGGGATGGTCCCTTTCGTTCGAGGCTGTCTAAGCTGGCCCAATTAGTAGATACTTCGGTATTGCATCGCCGAATATAGTCGAGAGATTGGATGTAAGGGAATGCACCAGGATATAGTGCCGGTCGATACGGAGGTGGTGGCTAAAAGACGATCGACGGTATTGTCTTGGCCCCGGGTAACACTCGACAGATAGTCATTCCAGCCTCACTCGATGGCCGGGGACCCGACTACCATCGCCTCCTACCGGTTGGAGAGTCATACGATGTATTGGCAAGGGTAACGAGACTTCGGCCTTTCTTTTTCTATTCCTTTCTCTTTCCCTATCCTATCACTTGACGCACGCAAGCTACGTACTCGGTCGGATGGGAAGGAATCAGGGTCGATGAAATACGCTACGGCACTTGGAAAGGTAAAATACATGCATCCACTTGCGCATGTCAGCGGCATACTATACATCTTGAGGGTGTTGCACTGATGAGTTGGCGCTATACTCTGGGTGTGGTCTGTACATGATCGAGTAGAAGGTACGAAGTATTTTCCTAGACCTCCGATACTATGCAGAATCTGCCGTGTCTGGAAGCATCCAGAACGGCTCATGCTTTTCCGTAGATTGGGGCAAACTAGCTAGCCGCTTGTGAATCTCTGAGAAAACATATCTGCGACTTGCGTTGGTTGACTCGCTTCAACATCGACTTCTAAGATAGAAACGTTTGCTCGCCAACCATGCCAAAGTATTTCACGCATTTCACATTACCTGGTGTTTGATAGATTAGTGTGTGTTTGCTGGTGACATCTCGTCCAATAAAACCGTATATTCAATGCGAGGGATTCGAATGCCCAAGAACAACAGAGCCCAAATCAAGGATTCTCTCCTTCGCTCGCCAAGGTGCCTCCCTTGAATGCCATTGGGACCGAGTCTCCAGAAACCCGACTCTTTTCCTCTTGGCTCCAGGACCACCGACGGTATCCACGAAACCCCTGTATGGATCGAAAATCAACTTGAAAGAGACGATAAGTCCATTCAATGTGACCTTCGTATGTCTTTTGCCCACCCTCCAAGCCCAGCTCAAGAATCCAGAAAGGTAGGTGATGGTATGTTGGCTTGGTAGAAAACTGGCGTGAACGTGTGGGCTTCAGGGCTAGTAAACAAAAGTGATACCACATATTCTTTAGCCATGCCTTATAACGAGGTTTTTACTGCTGGCCATCCGGTCTTCTAATGGTGCAGTGATCGATCCCGTTGGGCTGGGATGGTCAGCGGTCGAGTAAGAGTACAGTGATGTGAGCCACAGCCCTCGCTTTGGCGATGTTCACGAATATCCATTTCAAGTAGCAAAGCCCATGGGAAGTCTAACAATGTTGTATTTGTACGGCAGCCAGTAATCCAGTGAACGAGCAAAGACTGGTTTGCAAGTACAAAATCCAATCACGTTATGATCCTTCCAATAAGCCATCTTCGCGAAAAGATAGACTCCGTTTTACCATTTAATCAGGTAGGAATGACCATCTAGCTTTCTGTTAATCTGATAAAATCGATACTTATCGGCACCACAGTCGCACTGCTTTATCCTTCCCGCCGCTGCCTACTCGCGAGTCGGTAGGACTCCAATCCTGCAGATATTATTGTCAGAATTGCCCAAAATAGTAGCATCGGCCTCAGAGTAGTCTCATAGTTGTGCTTTTGGAGGATCGCTAGATGAAGGAGAGATTTGAGTTATACATACCACTGCCCACACCTCATCCTCGTGACCTGGGAGGTCTACGGCCAACTTGAATGTCTGCATGTTCCACACTATACACGCTGTTAGTCGATGTCATGTACAGAGGTCAAGCTCAATCTACCTTTCAGTGTGGTATCCTTAGAGCAAGAAACCAACAGCCTCGAATCGGCTGAGAAGGCGCATTGGTAAACAGGAGCAACGTGACCGCGCAAGCTGTTAAGGAATCTTCCGTCTCTGTAAAGTGTGTGCATTAGCAAACTAGCAAAACTATGCTTATAATTTTCTAAATTTAACTTACTTCGCACTCCATATTTTGACTACGCAAACGTTTAGTTAGCATTGGACAAAGTAAACACTCCCTGAATGGGCATCCTGAGTAACTTGCCGTGGTTGTCAAAGGCAGCACTAGCAATCAAGTTGCCATCCGGGGAGAAACTGCAGTGGTTTATCTGTTTTTACCAGTGTTAGTTACCATGCTTACTGGTATTGTTGCCGGAAGCAGCAGGATGAGAACGTAGTCAATGCTTGGCATGCGAAGAGTGAGTGTACTGACCTGCTTCTGATGGCCAACCATCCTTTGCAGAGGCTTTGTGCTCTCACTCGGGGGACCCCAGAGATACATGGTGAAGTCATCGCTTGCTGAAACAAGCCTCTCGACGATTTTACCTTGACGCATGGCAGCCTTCTCGAACCGCTCCTTCGCCTTTTCTCGCTTTGCTTCTACGGTTTCCGGGACATTCCTCGTATGATCGTGGTACGAGGTCCTTAACACGAAGTCGCTTGATGTAGCCAAGTGATTTACCCAGTGAGCGTGGCCATTGAGAGTATGCGCCAGTGTTCCATCAGCGGCATTCCAGCACTTTATAGTCTTATCATGACTGGCAGTGTAGATCAACCCAACGCCTCCCCACCGAACACATGTGACGTTCCCCTTGTGACCAGAGAGTACAAGATCAGCACGACCAACGATGGGATTCCAAACCCGAACAGTACCGTCCTTGCTTGAACTTGCCAAGCGCGGTGCCCCATCTTTCCACATGTGGTAGGGCTCCCAAGCGAGGCCAGTGACCCATTTAGAGTGCCCCGTCAGAGCTTTTCCTATGGGCTTGCCCGTCTCGGGGTCCCAGATCCGGACAGTCTTATCGTAGCTACCAGTTGCTAGCCATGATCCGCAGGGGCTCCACGATACTGCCAAAACCCATCCTGTATGCCCGGTAAGAGTGCACTTCGGGGTGCCGGTATCAGCATCCCATATCCGCGCTGTGCAGTCGCCCGAACCTGTGGCAAGCCACTTGCTGTTTTTCGGTGAAAACTGGCTGGCAAGAATGGGCTGGCCATGTCCTGAGATCTTATGGGACAGGCGAGTCACAGCCTGGACACGAAAGACGCTCTGAGGCTCGGCGGAGAGGGTCAGGGTGGTCTCGAAGGGGTTTGCCACACCGTGGCTCCGCAAAACAGCCAAGAATTCGGACGGCGAAGGATACTTGTCTAGTATGACATCGGAACCGGGTAAATGTATGCGAAACTTGTAGGGAGTAAACTCGTCCTTGTCGCGGCCAAGCAGGGTGTTCAAGAGCAGGGAAACGTTCTTCTCGCTTGCGTCTGCAAGAGGGATTTCGACGATTTCGGCGAGTTGGTTGGAGTCGCTATCAACGAAACGAGCCTTGAAAGAGCCGGCTTCGATCGGGGCGGGTGTCACGTCAGCCTGGGTCTGCGAGCGCTCCAGAACTTCGCGGCGCTGCCGCTTGGACGGGGGAGGGGCAATGGTCGCCATGACTGGTCGACTACAATATTCGAATGCGCCCTGTGCAACAAGTTCCAAGATACCTCCGAGGACGATACGGCTGGAAAATTGGTCTCGATAATGGAAATAATCCAAAAATCATCGGTGAGAATCACCCCTCTGACTTGGCTGCTGTACCTCAGGTAGCACCCTCGAAATAAAAAGTTCAGAACATACCCCACACTAAACACTTACCAGATCTAATCGTTTATCGATAAGAGCAATGCTAGTGGCAGGTGGGGTTAACCTGATGGCATCCCCCACTTACCCACTTACCCACTTCAATGCAGGGAAGGACCAGCTGTGCAGCCACAGGGGTCTGGGGTCTGGGGTCTGTGGTCTGTGGTCCTTCCTAACATTGAATCTACATACACATATATACCTTCATGTTTGTTACCTTTCAACGTATCTGGAATACATATGGGGAAGGGGCAGGCTGAAGAAACCTGGCGGGCTCCTGACTTATGTGCGCGCGTGTGAGCGAGCATCAAACGCGACTGATTAATTATATCTTGTCGACTAATTCCACCCTTAACAACACCGTTATCTCGCTACCTTACGGTCTCTACCTCATCTTGTCGGTTGGTCTGACCTCGTCTTTGGTCCGTAATACTTTGACATGCATTCGTGTTATCCTCAAACGGCTTTCGACACGTCTAAACATCACCTGTTTGATATTGTGGCTTCCTGATGTCGTCCCCAGTGCCGCCGAGGTGGCCGTCAGCGACGCTACAAAGCTCTCTGGTTGGTAACCGACGCTTATCGAATTCCACAACTCGGAGTTCTACTTCAACACCACATCCTACAGTTCAGGCTGGACGACAGACGCCTGCTAGCCAATCGATCTCTCATTCTCGAACTCGAAGTCGGTCGGTGACAAGCTCTTCGTATCAGTCCGGGCACCGTCGCAATGCCAGTGCATCTGGGCAGAGGTCTCGTGCAGCCTCATCAGTATGGGGTTCCGACGGTCATCAGGTTGTCTGCGCCGTCAGCGAAGCACGCGGCGTTTCTCCCTCGATCGGGTTGGCTTTTATCAATACCACAACAAACGAAGCAGTTCTCAGTCAGATCTGCGATTCCCAGTTCTATGCCAAGACGGTCCATAAGATTGAAATCTACGGGCCGTCAGTTATTCTGATGGTGAACACTGCATTTCCACCAAACCCGAAATCCAACTTACTATCCATTCTCGAGGAAAGACTTCCTGGGACGGCTATAGAAGGTCTTGATCGCAAATATTGGTCCGAGACGTCAGGTCTTGAGTTTGTCCAGACACTTTCATTCCGTGAGGATCTGGACGCCATCAGAGTTGCAATACAGGGCAACTACTATGCTATATGCTCTTTTTCAGCAGTATGTGTTACAATGTAACTTGGGCTCTTGTTTAATACTATAATTGCTGACCAGGACCTTTAGGCTGTAAAGTACATGAAACTCGCTTGCCACTTGACAATCATGTCTCATTCTTTGCGCTTGAGATACCAACCATCTGAGGATACTATGATGATTGACATTTCCACTATTCAGTCTCTCGAGCTTATCCAAAACATACAGAACGCAATGTCCAAGGACTGTCTATACGGCTTACTGGACGAAACAATGACTCCCATGGGTGCCCGCATGTTGCGGAGCAATATTCTACAACCATCTACCCGAGTGGAGATCCTAACGCGTCGCTATGATGCTCTGGACGAACTGGCCGTGAAGGAGGATATGTTCTTTGAGATACGGAAATGTACGATTGTTCATCATGTCACTGCTTACTCCACTGCTGACCAGTCGAAGCATTAAAGGGTTTTACGGACGCTGAAAAGCTGTTGACAAAGGTAATGAATAACCAAGTGGCATGTACACACAGCACACTAATCCCTGACAGCTAGTACTTGTACCTGAAGGAGCATCTATATATGCTTCGGAGCAAGCTATCAACCACGTATTGATGATCAAGGCCTTCGTGTTGGCAATATCACCGTTATATGAGGTGCTGGCTGACGCCGACTCAGAACTGCTCAGTTTAGTACGAACAAACTGCCGTCCAGAACTCATACAACCCGTCATCGAGATGATCAAAGACACTATCAACGACGATGTGACTCTCATGAAACTTCCAATTGACATGTGGCACCAGAGAACATACGCAGTCAAGGTGGGCATACCTTATACTGAATGTTCGACCTTCGCTGATGAAATTCCAGTCCGGCGTGAATGGATTGCTTGATGTGGCCCGGCAGACATACAAGGAGGGCACGGATGACGTGCACCAACATGTGGATGAGATAAATAGTAAGATTGATGCCTCAGCTGCCGCCAGCCTACTGACGTCGCATGCAGAAGAGTTTGAAATCTCTCTGGAAATAAGATTTGACCAAGATCGGAAGTACTGGCTAAGACAGCGAGAGTGCGATTTGGAAGGTCGAGTTTTGCCTGACACCCTCATCAATCGAGTCCGAAAGGAGGGCTACATAGAATGCCAGACTCTGACTCTTGTCCAACTCAACACTCGAATCACTGATTCTCACAACGAAGCGGTCATGCTTAGCGATCGTGTGATACACGGCCTTCTCGACTCGATTCGCGAACACATTCCGAACTTATTCGGCGTGAGTGAAAGCATCGCTCTCCTGGACATGATATCTAGCTTCGGGCAGTCGGTTACCGTCAGAGACTACACCAGACCAGAAACTGGAAGCGTATTGGCACTCAAGGCAGCCAGACACCCGATATACGAGAAGGTTTGTAGACCACATACGGTCCAACTGCGCAGGGGACTGACAAATTACAGTTGTTACAGCAAGGCTTTACTCCAAACGATGTCTTTGCCAACGGGCAACATCGGTTTCAAATCATCACGGGTTGTAATATGAGTGGGAAAAGCACATACATCAGGATGGTGGCTTTATTGCAAGTGATGGCTCAGATCGGCTGTTTCGTACCAGCGGAGTTTGCATCATTCCCAATCATCCACCAACTCTTCGTGAGGATGTCTACTGACGATAGCATTGAAGGCAACATGTCGACTTTCTCTATAGAGATGAGAGAAATGGCTTTCATACTCAGGAACATCAGCAGGCGAAGCTTGGCTGTTATTGATGAACTTGGGCGCGGGACTAGTACGAGGGACGGTCTTGCGATCGCCATTGCGATATCAGAAGCCCTGCTCCAGAGTGAGTCTTTTGTGTGGTTTGCGACACACTTTGAACAGCTGAGTATGCTCACGGGTATAGAACCAGATCATAGCCACGCACTAACTCTCTCTAGCCGCGGTCCTTGGAAGCCGCCCAGGTGTGCTCAATTTGCATATGGAAACCGAAGTTTCGCGTGGCAACGACCAAGAAACGCCCAAAATGACGATGTTATACAGTGTCAACTCTGGTCCGTCCCAGGAAGATCATTATGGGATCAATCTGGCGCGAATGATTGGATTCCCGGAGCAGTTCATCGAAATTGCAGAAGACGTATCGACAACCCTTGAGAGACAGATCGAAGAGCAGAAGCGAACATCGCAGTCGAGACAACTATCTTTGAGGCGCAAGCTCATCCTGAGCCTGTTTGAAAGTTTACTTCAATTGAGGAATTCCGACATGGACGATGCTGCCCTTGGTAGCTATCTGAAGCAGCTGCAAGGCGAGTTTGTGTTACGAATGGACGGAATAGCGCAGAATGGTCAAGCAGCGTATGACCGTGACGCTGAGAGCGTTATCGAAGAAGTCGATGCAATGGAATAAGGCATAGAGTATAATGGTGTGCTCATTGGCTCAAAGGACAAGTCATACATAAACACAGGCTCTGCTGGCTGGCTTGAATCAACCGAATTTCCAACATTTGACAGCTCCCCATGTGATGTGCAGAGGCTTTCTACAACAATTCCCGAGCTGCTGTATGCGTAGAGTGATGTTCATTGTAGTGATGTTCATTGCAGTTCTGTCAGAACACGCCATTTCGGATATCCTTACTGACACATCCGCTGCCAGTGTCTGCTACGCCGATAAGCTGGCCATGCGCAGCTCAACCGAACCTGATGCTATGGTAAATTAGCAGACAGATAGAGGTATATGAGTCTAAACATAACTAACACCAGTAGCAAGCGAGAAATGATGTGGCAGAGTAAACCGGTGCGACTTATCCACCAGCTGCCGTCTTCTGCTCTTGCCAAGCGATGCTTGTGGGAGTGTGGGTTGGAAGATCGAGCTCTGATGATGGTGGCGATACAGGCAAAGCTGTAACAAGGAATGTAGCCGCGGCTGCGAACATGAGGACGGCGCTTCTCATTTCGTTTGATTTGGTCAGAGGACACGGTATAGGATGAGTCCAGGCCGAAACGACATTCAATTATATTAGTGACGTATGGATGAGGGCCCGGCAGTGTAGAATACGTTTGCACGGGGTTATGTAGTCGGAATTGTTTGGAGGCTTGAAAATCGGTTGATCTTCCGGCGAAAAAGGGAACCAGGAAAAGACCAGAGGCCAGGAGTCTCACAGAGCGTCTTGCTACTGATTCAAGGGGCAGAATAGTCTTTTATCGTGTCTGTCAATTGCATGCATAGGTGCCTAGGCGCTTCAGCTTTGCGCATAATATAACAAAATCTCGTCTGCGCCGTATAGCATGATACATGAACGGTTTGAAACATATCCTCCACGTGACAGCAATGCAAAGGCCCAATTCCGACCCCAAGTTACCCTATAGCAAAGCCCAAGTATGAAGCCTAACATGTCGAAGTCGTTCCCAGCCGGCAGGTTTTGCCCGACTTGGCCGCGGCCCAGCGTTACGGCCGTTTCAACTGTACAGAAACGAATGCAACCAAACCCAACCCAAGATCTTCTCGAGAACCGTTTAGTGCGGTCATGGAAAAGCAACCACTTTTTCCCAGCCTATTGCCATTCTTAGCCCCTAAGCTCGGCTTTTACGAACCCCAACCCCCCCAAATGTCCTTATCCAAACGCCACTGAATTGGAAAACCCAAACCTCCATTTTTTTATTGATGGGCTTCTAGAACACAAGGAATCGTTCCGAAGACGCCAATCCGCGCAGATCAAACGGCGGCAGTGTTGCGCTTGATCGTCTGCGATCTGGCATGCCTTGTAGCCGAGTAGGCCAGACGATCGAGGGGGGCGGAACGCGATTGGGCTCGTGTCTAGCTATAATGAAACACCCCATGCAACCTCGTTTGCCAACAGGTTTCGCCGTTGTAGCCGTCCATCGGTCGATCCGCGCCTGCCTTGCTGTTTTGCACTTGTTGTAGGCGCGCAGCATCACGCGCTTCCGCCCAACAAATTTCGGCTTGTCCCTTTTGCGCCAGAGTGGTAAATCTGGCACCAGTGAGCCCAGATTGGTTGATGTCAAAGGCATAAAGCGCAACGCGGTGCTGGGAGGGGCGGAATGCCAACGATGCCCCCATATAGGGCTTCCTATTGCATCTCCTTTGCTTCAGGTGTGCTACTCTCAATCGCAGTGCATCCCCCAAACTCCCGAAGTCCGGCATGTGACGGCCGCAATCCGATGAGGCCCTGATCGGAGGGAAAGAAACCTGCTCAGGTGCCTGGAGATCCTCAATGAAGAGGATTTTATGAGACTTAGACAGGCTCCACCACCTCTTCGGTTGTGACGGTGACGTCGGTGACCTGGATGGCAGCGTTGATATCACTCCACGAAACACGGTCCTTTACCCAGCCGACATCGATCTGGCCACAGCAAACCACAAAGAGCTTGGGCTGGCCGTTCTTGACCGCCACTTCCACCGCAGTAGGGGAGACCAAGTCGGTCATGACAATGGTACTATCCCAATCGCCACTGGAGGTGTCGATATCCAATTTCCACAGGAGGCCGTCCATGTAATTAGCAAGATAAAAGGTTCCGTTGGTGTCGGCCATGGCCCAGCCGTCGCAGTCGACCACGTCCTGGGCGGCCATTTCCACGGGACCTGTGGTGCGTAGCCAATCGCCGTCGGGTGCGAAGGGCACCTTGCATATGGTACCGGCGCTGGTGTTTGTGAAGAGGATATGACCGTCGGCGACGCGCATGCGGTTGAGGCCAAAGAAGTCGCCGGCCGCCTTGATCTTCATGGTCTCGTCCGAGATCAAGACGGAGCTTTCGCCGGTCTCGATGTCGAGCTGCCAGATGCAGTGCTTGGCCGAGTCGGCCAAAAGCAAGATGCGGTCCGTGGCGGCGGTGAGGCTGAGGACACAGCCTGCATCGGGAACGGTGGCCATCTTGACGGGCTCGGGGGCGGCATCGGAGCCGGGCTTGAAAGCAATGCGCCAAAGGACGAAGTCGGAAAACTGGGACTTGGCGACATTGATGTTGGCCGACATGACGGCGTATTCATCGTGGCACCCCTTGAGAGGGCAGATGTTCATGATGCCGTTGGAACCCGGGAAGGTGCAGAGCAGCTCGGGGGTGGTGTCCTTGTCCTCGGGCTGGAAGTCGTAGACTTCGGGCTGATCCAAGCGGGTGAGCAGTATGCGGCCGTTGGGTCGCACGGCAAGCCCTTCGACCCAGGCCTCGGATGGCATCTGGGTGATGAGCACAACAGGCACATCGCCGGTGTCGGAGACGCCCATGTTGAGGTAATGACAGCGTGAAGTAGAGGGAAAGAGTGGCGTTGTTGGGCAAAGAATATTATTATCAGTACAGTATGTTAGAAGGGGATGGATGGATGGGTTTAGACTGGATGTTGTTAATACTGTTGCTGGATGGAGCTGAGACCTGTATCCTGTATTCTGTATGCATGCGTGTATGCATGTATGTGTGGACGCAGACTTGAAAGAATGGAAGATAGAAGGAATGAGGGTTTTCTGAAGGTTGCTGGACAAAGTATAAAAAGCCCTAGGCGGGAGTAGGGGTAGGGGTAGGAGAAGGAGTAGGAGGTACTACGCAGAGTACAGTAGTCGAGGACTTGAGGACTCGAGGTACTAGTAGCTCAGCCAACCATGCCAATGAACGAACCACTGCCATACAGTACATTCTGTACTTTGCCTACATCAATGTCCATAGTGGTCCTGGTCCGTATTTGTGTAATTAGTGGACCAGGTCTCCACTACGGCTAGTTTGCTCTTGCCTGCTTGCCTGCTTGCCTACTTGCCCGCTTGCTGTCTATCGTGCTAAATTTTTAGGTGAGGAGGTGGTGTATTGGTGGTGGTTCCCGAACTTGCGGAAGCTAATCAAACTCTATTAGTGCCTAGTGACATATCCGTCCTAGGCTCATAGTGGGGTAGCCATGGACTAGTGGTAGGAGGTATTCCATCGATGGATTTCAATATACTACTAAATTTTATTATAAACTAACCTAGGAAATAACATAAGGGATTAATAATTAATTAGAATTGTATTGTCCAGCGTCCATGACACAGACAGACAGATAGACAGATAGACAGCCCACTTACTTACCTCCCCCCTTCACATCACATCGTGGTACATGTCCATGTCCATGTATATCTATCTATATGATATAGATCCATCCATCTGCCGTGTTCGGGCACAGAGAGAGAGAGAGAGAGAGAGAGAGAGAGAGAGACAGAGACAGAGACAGAGACAGAGAGAGTTGTCTCTGTCTCTGTCTCTGTCGCACAGACACACAGACAGTGACAGTGACAGACACAGAGACAAGAGACAGTGACAATAACCCCGTCCGCCCGTTGTTGGCCGTGTTTGGGAGTCGTCGCTTGCTAACCGCTTCCAAGTCCAGGCCCGAGACGAGGGACTTCGGATTTAGCGTCCTCAGCTAGGAGGAGCCCCCCCACTTTGACTTGCCAGGTTGACTTGAGATGGATGGTTTCCGATACGTCCAGAACCCAAACCGACTTTCAGGAGCTGGAGTCGAAAAGTGGCGTGGGCGGGGCGTCATTGCTGATCGGGTTGCCGTTCTCGCGTGTCTTGTCGCCATGCAATGCATGCAAAGTCCTTACTGTATGTACGTCTTCGTCTGCCAGCGCCATACGACTACTTATATGTAGTAGTGGTAGTGCCACCAGCTCCCAGCCACGAGCCAGCCGAGCTAACAAGCTCGACCAAGTCTGCATGCGGCCATGTGTTGGCTGGATGGGGTCTAGGCCGCTAACCAACCTACCCTTAATCAAGGGTCGCACCCGTATCCTTCGATGGCCTCCCTCTGGGAAGGACTCATCGGGTAATGCACGACAGCATACATACATACACCACATTCGTCAGATCCACTGCCCAGATAGTGTACCAGACGGTCGGCTTCACCAAGCCGAGTGAACCCCCCTGCACCTTGCTGGCAGAATTCGGGAGGCAAGGCACGCGTATAGGTAATCAATATATCGAGATACTACTATGACTCGTCGATACAGTACTGCACATGACCGTAGCCAGCGGTGAATATCGCAACAACTGGGGGGGGGGGGGGGGGGGGGCGCTGGTGGCCCCCGCGGGGGCTCCACTGGGGC
>QUSE01000016.1:1444403-1478464 GCA_006508115.1 Apiospora malaysiana
CCCCCCCCCCCCCCCCCCCCCCCCCCCCCCCCCCCCCCCCCCCCCCCCCCCCCCCCCCCCCCCCCCCCCCCCCCCCCCCCCCCCCCCCCACGTTTGGCACCAGCTTGGTCACCATGCTGCCCATAGCGCAGCACGAGCGCAAGCTGTCCAGTAGCGACTAAGGTTACCTAGGCAGCTAGGCGAGCAGACAGACAGGCAGGCGAGAGTCACCAACCTAGCTCTGAGTGGCCCTAGCTCCGCCCACAGCAAGGGAGGCGAGGAGGCTATGGTGATGGCGCGAACGTCCGCCTCGAATAAAGTAGGTCGTACGTGACATGGAGAGGCGGGGTGTAGGAACGGTATCGAAACCGCTCGCCGTCGCGTCGTAGTGTACGATTCCTGTAAAACGCCTTGATCAGCCAAAGGGAGGAGGAAGAGGAGGAGGAGGAAGACCCGCGCTACGGCGAACGAGCACAGGGACTGCGACGGTGAAGGTGAAGGTGAATGTGAAGGTGTAGATTATGCGTCGGGCGAAGGGCAGCAAGGACAGCGAGGGCAGTGTCTGGCGGGCGCACACCGGCATTGCTGATGATCAAACAAATCCAGAATGCCCACCGTGCCACCAAGTGGGTTTATGCTACTGCCGAAGCTATCGACTTGGCATAAGTGACACCCGATGCGACAGTCGCAAGGCCTTTCTGGCTTAGCCAACTTACAGTACAGTACTGTATGTATGTAGCGACGGCACCAGGCACGGCATGGTGGTGGTGACATGTCGGGCAGTCACAGTCACAGGTGACAGAACAAAACCCGACAATCGACAAATCCTTGAAGCGCCAATCCGCAATCCGGAGGCCAAAGCGGCGCCGATGCCACCTTCCACCTTCCACCTTCCACCTTCCTGCTCACAGCTGCTTCCTTCCTCCTTCACTTGCGGCCGCTGAGCACCGCACCGCTCAGCATCAGCACCAGCGCCAAGCGCCATCGTTGCTCCGTCTGTCTTCCTTCCTTGTGGTAGCGTGTAGAGCTTTGCAACTTGCAGCTCGTGCGCGTGCATATTCTCTGCCACTCTCACTCTCACTCTCACTCTCACTCTCATCGGTCTGTGGACTGACGTTGGGGTGGTGTGAGTGAGAGTGGAATACAAGATTGTTGCTATTGCATGACTCTCCTGCGCCGATGCTAAAACAGACGAATCCCCTGCCCTGCCCTGCCCTGCCCTGCCTTTGAAGTTTGAGCAATGCCATGGGGGTATTCTTCACGTTTAATTGAATTGTTTTCTTTTTCTATTCTACGGGTACCTAAAGTATCCAGTCAGTATCCATTTTAACCTTACCTCGTGCTGGAACAAGCCTCGGCTCGGCTCCAAGGCTCCAAGTCTCCAAGTCTCCAAGTCTCCAAGTCTCCAAGTCTCCAAGTCTTCAAGTCTTCAAGTCTTCAAGTCTCCAAGTGCCTGTCTGTGAGCTGCCTTTAAGTCCTGAGTCCTGACAGTGACAGGTGCGCTAATGAGTGAGACCTCCACCGACTTCAACTACTTGTAGTTGTAGTTGCAATTGTGGTGGTTGTACCACTACATAATATACTGCCCTACGTGTACTTCAACGGCAGCGATATAGAGTTCAGAGACACATAACCGACGTACCATACTGGTAGTGGCGATTGCAGGCACACAGCACAGGCAAGACGAACCTAGGAACTGATCAATCTTTAGGCTAATATCCTGTCGATCGTGGCAGCCTAAGGTTAGCAGCGATCAGTAAGACCTTAGCAATCCCGCCAGGCTAGAGCATTTAAGCTGCAGTCTTGCCATGTTGGCATGTTGATCCCATGTTACCCGAGTAAGGCCACTGCCGCTCCCTTACTCAAGCAAACGCCATGTATGCTCCAAGGCATTTACCCTACAACATAACAGAAACGGCGAGCCACGCTTCACGCCACCCACCCTTCAATGCGAGACGGGATGCGGTAAGGGGAGGCTAGGAGGGAGGCAACGATCGAGAAAGCTCAACCAGACTAACACTCCTAAACCATGTAATATTTCTTCTACTATTGTGGTATATAGGGGAGGGGGGCGATGCGGTCGCGCCTGCGACCTGCTTGACCGGGTAGGTAGGTTGCTAGGTTAGATGCTTGGGCAGCAGAAACTACCTTGAAGAAGTCGCAGTCGCAGTCGCAGTCGCAACCAACATGTAGTAGTATTTCTCTTCCAAGCTGACGAGCCGTCTGTCATACGGACGTGGAGGCTGAAACTCTGGTCCTCATGAGCTTTCGCCAAATCCCACGTCTATTCATTACGTGTGCGGCACCAAGTCCCATCTTGGCCAACGAAATTGAGCCATGGCATTTCGCGGCTGACGGCCTACACCCCTGCCCGTCACTCATAGAGAGGCCAACATAACCGGCCGAATGCGAATGGTAGATGTGTTCACTTGGCGGCAGGATCATACGAAGGAGCGTCAAGAGGAGATTCATCAATGAAGAAAGCGGCCTCGTCCACAAACTATGCCTATGTCGTTGCATAATCGTTCTGCATTCACACTTCAATGACATGACCCGACTTTTGGTTTCTATCAGAATGTGAATACTCTCTGGCGATTGAAGCCAGCCAGACAGCCACTCAGCTAGTTACTTGCTTGTGAAGTAAGCATGGCGCTCCTTCACCACCGTTCCACGCTCCTCGCCCTTTGCCTCGTCTGCTTCCCCTTTCTCTGGCTACTTCTCTGGCGGCCCCCGCTCTCCTGGCAGCCACCCCCGTCGACTCAGCAGCCGGCAATCCACATCGATGCCAGCGGCCCGCCCCCCGGCCCCGTGATTATCGATGTCCGGCCACCGTCATCTCACAAGAGCGGCAGCGGCGTCGACCTCTCGTCCCCGCGCGCCCGCTTCGTCGCCTGGCCCCTGAAGCGCGTCTGCAACGAGCAGGCGACGGCCGCGGCCTTCGTCCCAGGCCTCGTCTTCCTCTGCGACAACAACAGCGGCGGGCCGGGTAACATCCGCAACTACATCCTGACATGCATCCGCTACGCCATCGAGGCCGGCGCGACGGGCCTCGTCATGCCGCGCATCGCGACCCGCGCCCCCGACAACCTCGCGCGGCTGCGTGCCAGCTCCCAGCCCCTCGGCTACATGTTCGACGAGGCGCACTTCCGTATGGCCTTCGGCGCCGCCTGCCCGCAGATCGAGCTCTACGAGACCCTCGAACACGTGCCCCGGCAGCAGCAGAGGTGGCCAGCAGTGGTCACGCAGACCGATACCAATAGTATGGGTCTTAGTACGGGTACCAGGCTGGCGGCGCAGAGGTTAGGGGCAACAACGACCGCGCCTGCGGCCGCGAAAGCCGCCGCCGCTAGCGCAAAGTCGGAGAAGCAGTCGTACGAGGAGATCCGGCCCAAGGACCTCGGCGCGCGCGGCGGTTGCGACCCGCGCGACCAGAACCGACACACGCACCGCTTCGGGCCGCGGTTCCGCAAATGGTTGAACGAGACGGCGATCGAGCGCAGTCTCGGTGCCCCGAGCCGCGGGAACCCGCGCGTCGTCCGTCTGGCTTGGGGTGTGCTCTGGGACTGGCTGGCGCGCGCCGACGGGCCCGAGTTTGTCGCGACGTTCGGCGGCCTGCTGCGATTCCGCGAGGACGCCCTGGCGCTGGGCGAGCGGGCCGCCGAGGCGATGCGGCGTGAGGCCAAGGCGAACAAGAAGAACCGGAAGCGCTTCCTCGGGGTGCACCTGCGCACCGAGAGCGACGCGCTCGCGAAATGGCCCTCGTACGATCTGCAGGTCGACGGGTACATGGCGGCGGCCGAGTCGTTGGGCTACCGCGATGCCGTCGCCTATCTCGCCACAGGGAACCAGACCGAGGCTTCTAAGTTCGCCGAGGCCGCCGCCTCGCGGCTCGGGATAACGGTGCGGACCAAAGAGTCCCTGTTGCAGAGCAAAGACCTCGAGGCGTTGCGGAGTCTAAGCTGGGACCAACAGGCTCTCGTGGACTTTGTCGTGCTTCTTCATGCCAACTATTTCGTCGGCGTCAGCCCGAGCAGCTTCAGTATCAACGTGGCGCTGAAGCGTCACCTTCGCACCGGCGACGTGCACACCCGGCCATGGAGAGTCGGGGGGCGGGGCGACGGCCTTAGCTGGCTGACCGGTAGTTATGAGAAGTATTGGGATGATTGGCTGTTCATGTTTGATGGAATGTGGCCGTAAAATCACCCAATGTGTACAACATGGAAAGTATACCAAAATTTAAAGTCATGTATAAATTCATTCTTCGTGTGCATTCTAACAAGTGAATGGTATCAATCTACCGCCCGCGACATAAGGATATCAACACAAAAGGAAAGAAAAAGCATTACACGTTGTTGTCGCCGCCGTTGTCGCGCCAGACATGGGTATCGCCAAAGCTGAAGGAACTCGATCCGCTATTAATACCGCCATTTCTCCCATTCGTCTCGCTCGGGGGCGCCCCGCCCACGTTATCCACCCCTTCTTCAATGTCAATAAGATCGTCAGTAAATGCAATGGCCGACTCGTCCGGCGATAACGGCGGAGGAGGGTCCTGATAGACCCAGGGTTGCTCGAGGGGAGCGTTCATACTCGGGTTGATGAATCTCAAGCCTTTCTCCTTGTTCTCGTCAACCGTGCTCAACCGTCGGACGAGCCTGGTGGGCATGCCAGCCTGTCGAGCTTCGCGATCGGGATTACTTTGGGTTCCTGGATCGGAATCGCGTTTCAGGCTACGCAGTGCCACAAACACGGTCAACGGTTTGAATCGGCGGTTGAAGTAGACATTATACCAAACCGTGAGAATTAGCAGCGGGGCCACCAGTCCAGCCTGGATGAAGGCCTTCCGTAGCGACAAGGTGCCCAACATGACAACCTGGAAAAACAGCAGGCCTATCATGATGCGCGACGAAATGATACGCCAAGCGCCACCAGTGGCATGTTGAGGCTGATCCATAGCATATAGGAGCTGATACTTGTACGCGTAATACCCCAAGGTGAAATAACAGACACCCACTAGCAGTACGAGATATGATCTCGGCATAATGCTGTAGACCACACAGAGAATGAAGACCAACAACGCAGTGGGCAGGTAGAAGCCGTAGTTGAACAGAGTCGGCTGGACCAGCTCAGCAAAGTCGCGTGGCGTCTTGGCACCCATCCTGTACACAGGGTAGAGTGAGACA
Source organism: Apiospora malaysiana (assembly GCA_006508115.1). Lineage (NCBI taxonomy): Eukaryota > Fungi > Ascomycota > Sordariomycetes > Amphisphaeriales > Apiosporaceae > Apiospora > Apiospora malaysiana. The sequence goes on from QUSE01000016.1 coordinate 1,449,563, forward strand.
CTGCCAAACTGCAGGAGTCTGAAGGGCATCAGACCCAGGCTCTGAAGCATAATGAAACTGATGTAGAAATCAATCATGCTGGCGATAGAAGTAGCCAAGTTCCTGGCAATGGTCCCCGCATCCTTGTTGACAGCATCCCGAAGAGAGGACCAGAAAGTAGAAGCCGACCCTGTGATAGTAAAAACCAGGAACACGTTGAAGAAGGTGAAGAAGAAGTTCTTCGAAACCACCGAAAGCTCCACGTCGCCCTGAGAGATCATTCCCTGTAGGTTGCTGAGATAGTCGTACAAGTATGGCACAGCTATGTTGAGCAACGATACCACAGTAACAGGCAACGCAGTCCGGACAAGAGCCCTGATGAGTCCATGGTTTCTGAGAGCAGTGCCGAGCGATGGTGCGAATTCTTCGATGGTGCAAACGCTGACGAAACCAGCCAGGAAAATGACTGGAACCACCCACACCAGGGTAAGCAAAGTAATAAAGATGGTGATAAGCCACGACTGGGTTCGTCTCTTCCATCGTGACGAATATGTGTTGCGCCAAACTACATCCGAGGGACTGGGCGCTGGCTTCGAAAGGAGCTCGCCTGGACGTGGGTCAACTAATGCTTGTATAGCCATCTGACTAGCAGCAATAGAGTCCATCGTAACAAAGGCGGTGGCCTGAGGTTCGTACTCCTTCTTTCTTGCAGCAATAACCTTGGCGTCTAGACGGCGAAGTTTTTCCTCAAAGTAGTCGATTGCATCTGTCTGGCGGCTTCGCATCTTAAAGAAGCCAAATCGGATCCGAGTGGTCGGCCGTGGTCTCTCACTCATCAAGTTGCGAAGGCTCTCGTTGGCTAGCAACCGACTTCCCTCCCGGGTGCTTTCCGTGTCGGCATCGCCGCTGGCAGCTTCGCCATTGGCAGCGTCGCCATCGCGCTGTACTGGTCTCCTAAGGCGGGGTTCTACGGCTGTTGGCTTTTTGGACAGATATGCCGACCAAGCCTCCTCTAACTTGCGCAGAGCAGCTTTGCGATCGGCCATAAGACCGTCGATCTCGGCCCAGTTGCGACACAGAGTGACCGACTTGACATGGCCGATTTCGAGATTTTCGACGAAGTCTTTAATCTTCTCTTCTGTGCGAAGATCCTTGGGGATACCGGTCAGGCGGAATGTGCGGTCCGTGATGGTTCTCTGAGTGCCCAGATATTCCTGTCTGACCTTGATGATTTTGAACGTCTCCGAGTTTAGGTAGTAGATAACCAAGAAAGAGAAGAACCAGGTGAAGGCGAGATAAGCCCAGAGATAGCTAGGCTCGGCACCCGGCCCAAACCCGACGTTGTCTCCGTCATCTACCGCAGTGAAGGGATTGTAACCATAGTTGTCGAATTCGTAGGGGAACGAGGTGTCGTTGGAGTTGTCACCGTCGCCAGGTGCGGGCGCGATGGCGCCGAAAGTGATGTTGATGGGCCATAGCACGACGGCGGCGAAGAAGAACATAACCGAAAACAGGCGCATCGACATCTTGAAGAAGGAGAGGAAGACATAAGCATCAAGGCCAGCAGATGCTAATACCTGCTCGTCGGTGACTCTCCACAGGGCGGGGATCCATCCGAAGAAGGTGTCGGGCAGGACGGGAAGCGCGATTTGAGGGTCGCTGTGTCGTTTTCGAGCGGCGTATAGGGACGGCCATCGCGGTCGGAAGAACTATCGGTCAGATGCCAATGGTTAGAGATCTTGGCTATAAGAAGCATACAACGCGCAGGTATTCAAGGGCACGGCTTACACAGAAGGCAAGAAAGGCCGACACACCCAGTAACAGCGAAATGACAAGCTGGACTTGGATATCCTTGGAACCCGGGATTATGGCCGCCTCACCGCTGCCGCATGTGGTGTTTTTGGACTCTACCCAGACATCCATGACCGAAGCAAATCAAGGAGCCGGTGTCCGATGGTGGTAGGGAGCTCGAGGAGCAGGAAATCCGGGGGATTTGTGAAGCTTCGTTGCCCTCGTTTGCCTCTGTACTAAGTATGGATGGATGTGGAAGTATGGAAAGGCGGGTTGAGTTGATAGGAACAAATGTGGGATCTACATGAGCTACCTGAATGGATGTTTAGAGGTTTGGATGGATTGACGATGACTTGGCGAATCTAACTTTAGTGACGTAGCATTCGCCAAAAGCCGTTCTGCAGCGGCATGAACATGGCAGAATCATGCAGCCACAGGGCGAGTCCAGGCTGGCTGACAGGTACCCTAGAACAAACAGTGAGAACACGGCTCTCCCACTAGAAAAGGCCACTAATAAGACTGAGACCTTCTGTGCTTTGCTTTTTCGGCCTCTGTAGTACCTACATAGCATCCAGTTGCAACCCCACTTACTGTCCACTGTGCACTGCCCACTACGGTAGTTCCAGGGGTCAAGTCAATGCCAATGCCGAACAGTAAGAGGCCAACTCCTGTCGCAGCCGTTTGTATGTATAAGCGCACCTGGGTTAGATACTTCTCAAGTATTTTCTTACAAGTGTTATTGCAACTTCCATTAAACGACTTAATGAATAAGACTGTATATATGTGGACAGCTCACGAAAAGACACGCACGCTGGGACTCGGATGCAACACGCACAAACAGACAGGCACAAAACATTGTATTGACAGCTGCTAGGAATCCACCGCATTGCTAATTTTCGTCATAGACGATGGCTGAGTTTGCATCCAGGGAAACCCGGTAGTGCAGAGTGCAGGCAACTTGGCAAGAAGAGCGGTAATCGTCCGAAGTCAGGCAAGACCACCACCATAAGTCATGGATAATCTAAAATTTTAGTGAGCAGACGGTTCAAACGTGGATGCAAAAGCAATGAAGGGGGAAGAAGCAGGAGGAAGAAGAAGAGGAAGAAAAAGAAAGGAAAACATGGTTGGCAGCCACAGACTCAATCAAGAGTGGATGAATGTTGAAAGACGGAACTCTTCTTAGCACGTCCAGTGAGTTGGATCAAGGTATCGTTTCCAGGCTGCACAGAGAGTCGCACGTAATCACTTCAAGACCACTTACCTGGAAAAGGGGAAAAGAGGAGGTATAGCGAGTCTCGCGCGGCAAAGACTACTGGATGCATCAAGGTGGAGGGCACCTCAGTTAACCTTAGGTGGACCGTCCACCAGCAAGGCTCCCGGTAGGACGGTAGGAAGCGGTCACGCGCCAGGATGAGGATGGACGGATCTACTCTGGCTCAGCCCGGTCGACTTGTGGCCGTAGCTGTCTCGGATGTGAGTTGCGGCAAAGGGGAATTCGACGAGGCGGCCGTCAATGATCCACGAGTGTCGAACCGAGTGGCCTTCTCCCTTGGAGATGTAAACACCCGGGCTGATGGTTCGCTGGGTACGGTGTGCCGTGATGGGGGACACGGACGCGGGGGAGGGCGGTGAGTAGGCCTCGCTGGCCGGGCTCATGGCGCATATGCTGCGAGGACACTTCCAGGAGCTCGAGGACGACGAAGAGCTCAGGCTTGAATTGCTGTCCCTTCGGGTCGGTTGGTACGGTGGGTGGTCCTGGGATGGCCAGGTTGGGAACTGGTCGTCGCCACGCCTGCCTACGCTAGGAATGGTGGGAACAGAAGATGATGGCATGCAAGTGTTGGAGAGAGGCATTCTACTGCGGGCAGTACAGTCGGTGTAATCGGAAGTAGAAGAAGCTAAAAGAGAGTGCGCAATCGTCCCCTTTATATATTGCAGGACCAAGAGGGTAAACAAGCTTCCACTTGCAGGCAGGCGACTTCAAGTAAGCACTTCGCCCTCGGAAACCTACGTTCATCTCTGGGCTCTCTCTGGGCTCTCTGGGGCCTTTGGTGGGATGAGGGGCACAGGATGGCACTTGGCTTGCCTGGCTTGCTTGGCTTGCTTGGCCTCTTAGCCCGAACTCTATAATCTCGTCACTCGCCCGATAGTTGACAGTGGGCAGTGGATAGTCGATACCCGGTTGTCAAGAGATTCGACAATTGGCCATCATCTATCGTCCCAAGGATCGGTGAGACGTTATGGAAACAACACGGTCATCTTGGGCAGAACAAATCGGCGCCATGCATGAGCCGTGTTGGGGGGAAGACTATCTTGGACATCTTCATCTCCAACCTTGGCGATCCAAGTTGACGCACGATACGACTAAGATGGCGAAAGACGGTGAGACTTGGGACTTGGGTAGGCTTGCCTAAGGCTGTTTGTTGGCTTGGTAGGTAAGAGGACGAGGGTACCAACCGTACAGCTGCCACGGGGGCCACGGGCCATGGGCCATGGGCCATGGACCACGGACCACGGACATTGACCGGAACGGGCTTGGCCTTTGGCCGCAGCAGCAGCAACAGCAGCAACAGGTTGGAACGGCCATCTCGTTAGCGAAATATGTGCGATTCGACTATTTGCTGCAACGTAAAGGAAGGTATTGGCCATCACAGGATGGATTAATCCCGCAAACACTCCAACAAAGATTGATTGGCTGGTCGATCGGTCAAGAAAGGGCGGCCACGCGCTCTGCCTACGGTCTACAGTCTACAGTCTACAGTCTATCTACAGTCTACAGTCTATCTACAGTCTAGAGTCTAGAGTCTACCACAAAGCAACAACGTGCCTGCTGTGCTACCGGTACCACCACATCTGAGGCGGCCTCACACTAACGGGATCCCGAAGATGATCGGCATGGAGCATGGAGGAGCATGGAGGAGCATGGAGGAGAATGGAGGAGCTTGCAGATTTGCAGATTTGCAGTGTCGCCAACATTGACAGCTCGAATAGACTCATAGAGCCCCGGATTTGCGTGCTGCAGGCCAAGCCAAGCAGGGAGTTGCCGGTTTAGGAAAGCCGGTCGCCTGTACGCGCCTCTCATTAGCTATTGCGAGTTGACGATTCAAAGTACTCAACCTAGGTTACTGCTTGCTTGGTACATGTACACAAACATTCCCATAGGTACGATACGTTTCCAGGAGTCGCCCTAGAAGACAAGACACGGTTTGACTTGACGCCCGGGATTCCTCTAGCTCTAGCTTTCCACCTTCTTCGAGCCATGCTCGCAGCTCGCAAAATCCGGTTAAAATAGCTTTCGGGCGTGTGAACCTGTAAACGGAAAGCGAGGCCCCTCCCCTTAGCCTGCTCCCACTTATCACTATTATTATGAGACATTTTCCATCCATCAACCACCTCCCACCTCTCACGTGCTGTGTTGATGCCATCGCGAGCCATAACTTACATCCACACACCCTTTTTCGGAAGAGAGAAGAAAAAAAGAAGGAGAAACGAGCGATCAACAGCCCGCTCCGGGTTGTTGTCCCATACCCCAAGAACTCCGGCCAAAGCCATGCCTCCGCTACGAATAACAGTCAAGCGCTCAAGCCGCATTGATGAAAAAATACCTCATAGAGAGATGGCCATGTAGCCAAGTCATCTCCTCCTGTGCAAGACGTCTTTCCCAGGTGATAGGTGCACTTCACATCTTGAACTGGAGGCATAGTTTTGATGTTACGGCTCTCCGAGCCCATGTAAGAGGGCCTGTCGCATATCTTTTCGCCCTGGGCTATTGTCAATGCACATGTGCAGCCTATCTAGGCCAGCTTTGATTTCCCTCCCTGCCCAGATCACCACTATCCATCAGGTGAGGGTTCATATGTGACCTCGTCACCGCGTGAACTTCTGGTGTGTCTGACTTATTCACAGCTGGTGCCCAGGCGCGCCTTCTTGGGGGGAGGGGGGTTACCATCCGCTCTGCTATGCGGCTGGCAGTCCCAGGCATCAACCCAATGTCTCGGTGCTGTATACTCATGTCTGTCTGTCATCCGTGTTGAAATTATATATAGAAGGGCCGTTGATGGAGTGTCCGGTCGATTTATTCCATTTGTGCTTAACCAGGGCGCTATGGCTGACGACTATCTTGCTTGCCGAGTCAGTGTAAACGACTCGTGTCCAGTTCATTCAAAGAGAAGTATGGCCGAGTCTCACCAAACTCGGTTGCTGCTGTCAACTTATGCAATACAGGCGTTTATGGAAGCAATTAGAATCGGTAAGCTGATGAAGGAAAACCAATAGGGACGCTACCAGAATTCCAGTGCATGACCCATGCATGGGACTTCCCTGAGAAACGCACATCTTACGACAGACCCTACTATTTCCTATTTGGATCAATAAATCGACAAGCCATTCTATGTACGATGGTTTCCTGAAGCCTCCAGTGTCAAATGGGTGATGCCCACTCCCAATACCCTTGTCGTGATTTTAAACTATTGAACTCCGAAAAACATGCACGTATGTAAGACATGGTCTCTGCGTGAGATCAGTCCGAGAACCTGAGACCAAAGCCCATCTCATATATGACCCGACTACCAAACTTGGCATCATGTCGTCCGTGTCAGTAACTATCATGGGGTGGTCACTGTCGCCCTTTGAGTATGCTAGAATAGCACATCCTGGTCTATCTGGCCACCCCTTTAGATCTGAACATGTTCATTTCTAGCTGCTAGAGGCCAAACATCTTGGCTTCATATATCGTTCCATTGTTCAATAGACAGCCGGCGCCGCTCATGAATCAATGAGGCCGGTCCGGACAAATCTTCAGTCACACCAGAAAGCCAGTGCGACGTGCAAAATGCCATCGGTCTCTTTCGATACCACTTCTAATTCTATCTACATCAGCTACTCATTGGCTGAAGAGTCACCAGCGACGAATCAGGAGTGCGCACCTACACACTATGGGGTTCGGTTGGTAACTTGGGAGAAAGGTGCAGGTAGAAAGTCCACAGTTTGTTTGTATTGTAAGTAGCAGAACATACAGGAGAATAGTGAACGACATAAACAATATCACAACTACACCTGAGAACGTCATCCGTGGGGAAAATGTTCCGTATGATTAATCTAGAGCGATATTCAACGCTGCATGATGGCTTATGCTAGATGTTCCTTCTGCTTAGCTGTTTTGGCCAATGGCTGTTGCACCAACCTGCCGACTTGGTTTTGGTATGTGGGCACGATGAAAAGGGGGTGGCTACGTAGGTATTAACGTAGCTCACACCACGCCTCCGCCTCATTATGAATGAAGATTGTCCAACTTGAAACCTGACCATATAGAAAGAAAAGGTCTCACTCGGCAAGGATTGAAAAAATAGTAGGTGGCTTCAAGCAATTAATCAATGGCGTGCGAGGGTGAAAAGGATAGGCTGGGCGAGCGCATTCCGTCCCAGGTTAGGGAGAAGCCCCCCAGAACTAGAAGCGTCAATATCGATCCGAACTTCAATATGTTTCTTCAATAGTCACCACCGTAAGCGATGGTGATGTCCGACACATTGGTCATGCATCGATGCTCTATGATCAAGTCCTTCTAGGAGCCTAAATGGACTAGAAAACGATACTGGCGTGGGAAGAGGAGGTACGAAGGGGTCGCTTCACACGGATGGCAATTTCACGATTTCTTGTATGAGAAGAAGTGAGATGCGATGCAGCGCAAGTATTAACATAAATACCCAGGAACCCAGGAACCCGTTTCTCAGGATAAAGAGAATTCCCAAGCACCTTTTTGTACACGACCTCCATCTGCTCAGCCTGGAAAAACAGCTCTTAGGCTCTGGGCCCAGGCCCATTTCAAAACAAGCACATAAACAAATACCTACAACAACCACTCGTTATACCTGCTGCTACTCTTCTCGATTCTTTTGCCAGCTTATACGCCCGACTCCCCACGCCGCGACAACGATCCACTCTGGGGAAACACGATGCTACTGGTTCGGCTAATCACCGTATGCCTCTGGCCAACTTTCGTTCTGGCCCAGGTTCCTCTCTTGAGCCGGGACACCAAGGACGCGGTCGAAAACCACTACATCGTGGTCCTAAAGCCAGACCTTGCGTCGTCCATAGCAACCGCCTATTATAACTCGCTGCGGACACTTTCTAAAGCGCTTCTCGGCCCTCGTCTAGGCTTACTGCGGACTTTTGAGAACGTCAATGGACTGCACGCATTCCACATCAATTGCGACAAGGGGCTTTTAGAAACAATCAGAAAACATCCCCACGCAAGTACCTACTTGCTTACACATTTCCCTGAGGGGGTGGAGTCACTGCCTGGTCGAGGAGGCTAACATTCGATTTTGCAGGTTGATTACATTGCTCAAGATGGGAAGGTCACCGTGCAAGCGGTCATCAAGAAATCCATTACCCGAGAAGACGTGGGAAACTCGAATGCCGCCTCCCCTATGCCGTGGGGTCTTGCCCGCATCTCTCATCGCATGCCTGGCATGGTCGGATACCTCAAGACGCCGGCGCAGAAGACTCGGTTGTACGTTCTCGACACCGGCATCCAACTAAAACATCAAGAATTTGGCGGACGGGCCATCTGGGGCAAAAACTTCATCGACGGCTCCCCGGTACGTCGTTTGATAGGTCATCTAAAGAACACGAGAGTAACAACCAAGCTAACATGTCCCAGGATGATGACGATAACGGCCATGGAACCCACACCGCTGCCACAGCGGCCGGTAACACCGTGGGGGTCGACAACACCACCGTCCCGGTAGCGGTCAAGTGCCTCGACAAGAACTCGTCCGGGACGTGGTCTGGCGTGTTGGCAGCCATAGATTGGGCCTGCGGCAACGCCACGGCCCTGGGCGCGGTCAAGCGCTCCGTCATCAACATGTCGATCGGGGGCTCGACGTACCAACCGCTCGACGACATGGTGCAACGCGCCTACGCGCAGGGCATGACAGTGGTCGTTGCCGCGAGCAACTACGGCGCCGACGCCTGCGCGTACTCGCCCGCGCGAGGCGCCAACGCCACCACCGTCGCCGCCATCGACAAGGCCGACGGCCGGCCCGGCTGGAGCAACTGGGGCACCTGCGTCGATCTGTTCGCGCCGGGCGTTGACATTACGAGCGCATGGCCCGATGCCGACGGCCGTGCATATGCCACCTTGAGCGGGACCAGTATGGGTGAGTTTCCAGACTTCCATTGCCTTCTCCTCTTCCCCTCATATCTCTTCTCCGTTCTCTTCCTGGCATCGTACCATATAGTGATGTGTTTGCGTGGGTATGAGATGGTGGAACTGACAAGATTCTTGGCTATTGGTAGCTTCTCCGCATGTGGCCGGCCTCGCAACGTATCTGATGTCGCGCGAGAATCTATATGGCGCGGATGTGGTTCGGGATCGACTGATCGAGCTTGCCACACCAGACTTGGTGCGCGACCCAAAAGGGAGTCCTAACAAGATCGCCTTCAACGGTGCTGGCGTTTTTGCGCCATAGACACAGACGTCCAGCATCTTGCGAAACATGAAGGGAAATGGTATGATCTTGGGTTGCATCATGGTTTGCGGGCCAGGGTTGGAAAGCGGCAACTTTGTTCATTCGCACAGGCTGTGGGTAGTGCTTAGGGTTTTGGCTTCTCCCATTTATCCTGTCGCTAATTCACATGTGTGGGTTGTCAGCATCGAGATGATGTATTACTATTTGTTATGAAGCAATGCAGCGTTAGAATAATTGCGTTCGCATAGGTTTATTCGCGTTCGCTGTGTACCCCATTGAAATATTTGTGGTCACTTGTGTCGCAACAATTACTATAATTGTTATCGATTTTGTGTTATGAGCAATGTCCTTCCAATGAACAGAAATATGTACATCGGCGCTAGGCCCTGAAAGAATGAAAAGCTATAGACAACGAACAACTCCCAAGTTTCCGGGATGTTGCTTTTATGCCTGGTGGAAACCCACGTATACACGGGAACAGGCAAAGGCCAACAATTCTAGGCTCATATGTCAGGTCGAATCAGGGAAATCTTTGGCATAGTCCAACTGGAGGTGTTGAAGTGGTGCTTTCGCTTGTCCACAGGTCGCGCCAGAGGCTCTACGATTGCTGGACCGTAACAGTGGCAGAGCCACTACTCTGGTAACCTTCGGTTGCAACAATTTGGTAGTCGTGTTTGCCGAGCTGGAGACCAGAAGACTTCCAAGCGTCGAAGTGCTTCTGGATGTTGACGGTACCGCTGGTGCGCTTCTGGGTGCGGACGGACCAGAATTGCGGGAAGGTCGAGGTGCCCTCGATGGATGGCTGGTTGACACGGGTGGTCTGGTAGATGTCGTAGGTGCCACCGTCGTCGGTGACACTGCCCTTCTTCTGGGCCTGCGAGGCTGGGTTGTACGAACCGTAGGCCTCGACGACGTAGTACTCGACGAGCGGGTTGCGAGTCCAGCCGTAGACGGACAGGTAGCTGTTGACGTTGTAGTTGTTCCAGGTGCTGTTATAGTGAATGCTGCGGGAAGCCCCGGGGTTCCATCCCTTTCCGCCGACAAAATTGTTGCAATTCTGCCAGTTCACGCTGTAAGAGCCGCCAGCCGTGTTTTGCTGTTTGAACATATACCATTAGTCTTCGGTTCTGGTCTTGTTGGGGTAGTCACTTACGTAGTTCACGTTACCTCCGCCATCAGTCCAGAAGCTGTAGTAGAATCCATTGTGGGTTCCAGTGCTAGAGGGAGTGCCGCCCCTTGTGATGAGGTCAAGGGGGGATGACAGAACACCAGTGATGGCCGTGGCCGCGAGCGCGAGGGCAGTGAAGGAAACCATGATGGAAAACAGACGAAGGCTGTCGAGTTCTGCGAGGGTTTGTCTTGGAAGGGTCCTTTCTTGGTCAGGTCATTGGCAATTTTGATGCTTCTTATATCTCAGGGGACCCCTTTCCAGGCCGAACCTTACAGACCTCCCACCGTAGCAGCCTCATACCATTATCCCTAATTATGGCGCGTACGTGAGCTTCCGGGTCTTGACACGAAGGGAAATCCTGATGCTGATCATGTGGCGTGGGACTGCCGGCATCTGTGGGGGATATATTGAAGGTGAGGGATGAGTGCCGAATGATTGGAGACCCAAACTATGGAGTTGCAGTTTGCCAAGCTATAGAAGCATCAACTGCATGATGATCGATAGACTAGGTCAACGATTTCCCGGCGGCTAAATACCCCTGGGATAGTATGGTGGCTAGAGCCCTGATTGTTTATAGATGAACATTCTGGTTCTAGCTGCCTCGCCGGACGATCTTCAGAGAGCTGGGAAACATGGCGGGTGTTCCTTCTCGGAGCACTGCCCAGAACAGCCAAGGCCCGGTGGAGCGAGCCTGCTTGGAGTTATGTAGGCAGAAAAGTAGGTGCCGACAACGACTCCCGTGATGCAATCCATTTCCAGTTGCCAAGTGTTTCATGACATGCCGTCCAATAACACTGGGTTGAATGAAGCTGGGTGAAGCAAGCACCTGATTCACCCTATAAATAGGATGGCGTCACTCTTGGCAAGAGACGAACGGCCCAGCTTCTGCTTTGTTGGATACAAGCCCAATCGGCTGCTGAATTGGGAAAGGGTTACGAGCAAGACATGGCGAAAAAGGCCAATTATTGGTCACGGGAAAACCTCGACTCGACGGCCACGGTTCCCCCATTACCCGGAGCAAGGGACGTCGTGCCTGGAGGTACGCATGCTACCGGTGCACGGGCAGGGGGAAGCTTTTTGGAGAAAAGGCAATAACCTATGTGATTGAGGGGATAGGGGCAATCGGGTAGTCGGGAAGTCAGTCAAGGTCGAGACCTGAAGAAGAGGCTATTCGTGACTGACAGATGTCGCTGATACCGAGGGCGGCAGGATGGGGCACTGTATGCGTGCAGTAGTAGCTCAGAGACCCATGACCCATCAAGCATCGAGGGCGACTTCCGCCCCGGCGTATGCTGAGCGAGACTGATGAGATGAGAAATTGAAGGGAGAAGACTCAAAGTAGGAACCCTGAAGTTGAACAAATGTATGGGGGGGGCCAAGCGGCCAAGCAGCCAAGCAGGTTGGAGGGATAGGTGAAGTGTTATCAGTCTTTAAAGGTCAGTGGGTTAATTAGTACGCAGGCACTCACTCACTGGGCACTAACCTAACTGCTCAGGTACCGACTGACACCCTGAACCCCACGGCCCCCCCGACCCTCAGCTGCCGGCTTGGTATTGCCCCCAGACCAAACCAATTTAGCCTTACGCGTCTCCAGCCGTGGAAAGCGCGTTAACGAGTTCAGATCGCGCACCAGACCTCACGTCACGCAACGTCACCAAGTTCGAGTTGATCCAACACCATCAACTTGTCACGCTCACGCTCACGCTCACGCCCATTTCCAAACTCCCGCCATCGGACACCACACAGCCAAATCAATCCGGATCATTGGCAACACAGCAGCCATTGCGTCAAGATGGCGGGCGCACAGAAAGGGAAGAAACAGCAGTCACTTACAAACTTCTTTACGCCCAAGAGCGTCAACGGCCTCAACGCCATCTGGAAAGCCCAACACAGTGAGACACAAGAAGGGAGCAGCTCCAAGAAGCGTTCCTTGGAGCCAACTTCGGATGACGAAAACGAAACTCCTACAAAGCGATCGAAGCCCTCGGCAGTCGCCGCCCAGGCTACCTCGCCATCAGTCACCAAGTCCGACACCAAGTCCGACACCAAGTCCGACACCAAGTCCGACACCAAGTCCGACACCAAGTCTGACACCAAGAACGAGGCCAAACCCTCTGCAGCCGTACGAACGGGGCGATACTTTTACGATGAGACGGCCTCGCGCCGCGGCCCTCAATCCGAAGACGACGGAGATGATGCTGCAGAGAAAAGGAGGAAGGCAGACTTGCATGCCAAGTTTGTCAAGAAACTAGGCCGGCCAGATAGCTTGAAGGGGCGGGCGTGGCAGGCCAACGAGGAACAAACCAACCCCGAAGATGCCGAGGATGCCGAAGAAGACGAAGAAGAGCAGCGGCCAGCTCCGAAAGGTCGGAAAAAGGGGGGCAAGACGGGGAAACTGACCCCCATGGAGGAGCAGTTTCTGGCCATCAAGCGGAAGAACATGGACACGCTTCTCATCATGGAAGTGGGCTACAAGTTTCGCTTCTTTGGCGAAGACGCTCGCCTGGCCGCCAAAGAGCTGAGTATAGTCTGCATACCAGGCAAGATGCGATATGACGAACACCCGTCTGAAGCTCATCTAGACCGCTTTGCTTCTGCCAGCATACCCGTGCCTCGACTTCCGGTTCATGCCAAACGCTTGGTTGCAGCTGGACACAAAGTCGGAGTCATCCGACAGATCGAAACAGCGGCCCTCAAGAAAGCGGGAGACAACAGAAACGCACCCTTTGTGAGGAAGTTGACCAATGTCTATACCAAAGGGACCTACGTCGATGAGATCGGTGAGCTTGAACAGGGAGGTTCGCCTTCGGGCGGATACTTACTTTGCATCACCGAATCCAAGGCGAAGGGCGGCGGCACGGATGAAAAGGTAGATGTGGGTATCATCGCCGTCCAGCCAGCTACGGGCGACATCATATACGACAGTTTCGAGGATGGTTTCATGCGTAGCGAGATCGAGACGCGACTACTACACATCTCTCCATGCGAATTCCTCATCGTCGGCGAGCTTACCAAAGCCACAGATAAGCTGGTGAAGCACTTGTCAAGTGGCACTAATGTATTCGGAGACCGCAGCCGTGTCGAAAAGCTACCCAAATCGAAGACGGCCGCTGCGGAAGCCTACTCGCACGTCACGCAATTCTACGCAGAGAAGCTCAAAGAGAGCGAGGATAATGAGCACGCCAGCTCTCTGCTTGACAGGGTCCTCAAGCTCCCGGAGCCTGTGACCATCTGTCTTTCTTCCATGATCAACCATCTGAAAGAATACGGCTTGGAGCACATATTTGATCTGACAAAGTACTTCCAGTCCTTCAGTACTCGCTCCCACATGCTGATCAACGGGACGACATTGGAGAGCCTCGAGGTATATCGGAATCAAACGGATCAGGTCGAGAAAGGAAGTCTGTTCTGGGCCCTGGACAAGACCCTGACCAGGTTCGGCAAACGCCTATTACGCAAATGGCTGGGTAGACCCCTATTGGATCAGGGCCAGCTCGAGGAACGCGTGGCCGCGGTAGAAGAACTGCTCAACGACCAGAACTCGCCCAAGGTTGAGCAACTTCAGAATCTGCTAGTAAACATCAGAACGGATCTGGAACGCAGCTTGATTCGTATTTATTATGGCAAGTGCACTCGACCCGAGCTTTTAGCGGTACTTCAGACCCTCCAAAAGATCGCTGTCCAATACTCTCAACAGCGTACTACCACAGACTTTGCCTCACCGGCCATCAGCAAAGCCATCGCTTCTCTTCCAGCCATCTTGCCATCGGTCCTGTCTTATTTGGACCGCATCAATGCCGAGGCTGCGCGCAAAGATGACAAGTATACCTTCTTCCGGGAGACCGAGGAAACGGACGCTATCACCGACCACAAACTGGGAATTGTTTCGGTGGAGCAGGAGCTGGATGCTCACCGCCAACCCGCAGCCGAGGTACTTGGCAAGAAGTCTCCTGTACAATATGCCACTGTTGCGGGCATAGAGTATCTGATCGAGGTAGCCAATACCGACTTGAAGAAAGTTCCGGCGTCGTGGATGAAGATCAGCGGAACAAAAAAGCTGTCCCGTTTTCATACGCCCGAGGTCGTCCGGCTGATCTCGGAACGCGATCAGCACAAGGAAGCGCTGGCCGCCGCTTGTGATGCGGCGTTTGCCGAGCTCCTATCCACCGTCGCTTCGGACTACCAACCGCTGCGCGACGCCGTGTCCGGCCTCGCAACGCTCGACTGCCTACTTTCCTTGTCGAAAGTGGCCGCCCTGCCTGGCTACAGTAAACCCACCTTCTTGCCCTCGGACTCACCGCCGACAATATCCGTGCAGAACGGCCGCCACCCCATCGCCGAGCAGACACTCACCACCTCGTATATACCCTTCACCACCACGCTGGGGGCGGCGCCCGGCCCCCTGGCCCAACTCATCACGGGCCCCAACATGGGCGGCAAGTCATCGTACGTGCGCGCCGTCGCCCTCCTCGTGCTGCTGGCACAGGTCGGCTCCTTCGTCCCCGCCGACGCCCTGGAGCTGACCCTGACCGACGCCATCTACACCCGCATGGGCGCCCGTGACAACCTCTTCGCCGGCGAGAGCACCTTCATGGTCGAGGTCTCGGAAACGGCCCACATCCTGCGCGCCGCGACGCCACGCAGCCTCGTCATCCTCGACGAGCTCGGCCGCGGCACCAGCACCCACGACGGCGCCGCTATCGCGCAGGCCGTGCTGCAGCAGGTCGTTGAGGAGAACAGGTGTCTGACGTTGTTCATTACCCATTACCAGAACCTGAGTCGTGTGGCGGACAGCTTCGAGGGGATGATAAGAAATGTGCATATGCGTTTTGAGGCTACCAAGAGCGGACGTATCATGGATGATTCAGCGATGGAGGACACAGACGATGCTTCGTCTGATGGCTTGGATGAAGAAATCACATTCTTGTATGAAGTAGCTGAGGGAGTCGCCCACCGATCATACGGGCTGAATGTGGCGAGGCTTGCGCGCATCCCACGGAAAGTAATGGATGTGGCAGCCAAAAAGTCGAGGGAACTCGAAAACGAAGTTGCAAAGCGCAGGCTGCATGGAACAGTTCGCTTGCTGGCCGATGTGCTACAATTCGATGGGGGCGACCAACTTGATCAGCTCGTGTCGAGCATTGAGCAACTGTAACACATACATGTATCATCACTTTACTCTTCATCAACGTTGAAGAGGTGTACAACACAAGGCAGGAATAATGGGGGTAGAGGAAATTTCTATACGGCTAATATACAGCTATGATGAATTACGCAAATGTCTAAAGAGGACGTGCTTGCCTGGTAACCCGCAGATAGAGAGTGACCTTTGTCGAGACCTGCCCATATGACTCCCCGTTACCGAATATTGCGCCACATAGCGCCATGTGGTAAGGGAAATGCGAGAAAGAAAACCTAAGAAGAGGAAAAACAAGATAGAGTGCAATATCATGATGTTGCTGCACTGCAGTGATCCTGTAACTGCCATCAGTGAGAGTTCCACGGACCAAGGTAGCTAAACCGTCTTCTGGGGACTTACCATGCGCCACTGCCCATCAGAAGGACCAATAAATCAATAATGGAAGGATAGACCAGCCAGTCGCCAGAGGTGATTCCTCAAGCTAAGTACCACCGACTCCTGTCCATATTCCTTGGTGTCTCAAGATATCTAATGTCAGGGATGTGGTGAATCAGTCTGCGTAGCTTCGTGGCTGCTAGGATAATTGCCAGACCAAAGCTGGGACAGGCTGGATCATTCAGAGATTGAAGCTGTCATGGTGGTGACGGCTCGTGTGGAACGCCGTCGGAGTATTATGGGAAGGAAAATGAAGTGAACTGTAACCGTCATGGCCATTATGGCCGTTGATGGCCTGGAACCCATTTGCAACAGGTTTTGCATCGTCTTCGTACGGCGTATAAGGACGGAACGCCAAGCCATCTCTAGGCTGGACATAAAGAGGATTGAATGAGCCACCCTCGTGGGGACTGAGTGAAGTCAAGTACGGGTTCGATGTGGGATCGCGATGGAATCCAAAAACATCATTCTCTTTGCCGCTGTACATACGAGAATGTCGTCCTTTGTGTGTGGGTGTCGGTGAGAGTAGGTTAAGGTTCGGGTTGCCATGACGTAATGCAAGGCCGGGGAGGCTGTCGCTGCTGCACCATGTCAGATCTATCTCCTCTCATCTCTTGGGCCTGGTTCTAGTATACTCACGGCTGCTGGCCGAAAGGAATCCCAAAATGGCCTGCTGAGAAGGTGTTAGGATCTGCAGAGTTCCATCGCCACTTCGAAGAAGGGGATCCGACCCTCACCTCGGCCGGAAACCTCTGAATCTCTGAATACATCCTCCGGGACATCTTCAAAAATCGGCTCCGCCGGCTCGGCTTTGATATCCTCATCGGTTCGTGTACGACTAGAGCGAGTAGCCCGAGAGGTGACCGGCGCCTCGGGTCCGTCTTCAGGGGTTGACGATGTGGCAGCTAGGCCACCTCGACCACCCCGGCCTCGACCACCCCGGCCTCGTCTACCACCTCGACCACCTCTGCCACGGGTCGCACCGCGGGTTCGACGTGAGCCGCGCGAAGCGGGCTCTGGTTTGGGAATCTGAGTTGCTTTGGACTGTTTGCCTCGAGGCTTTGGTGATTTGGCCCATGGTGCCTTGACAAGTCGAGGCTTTCTAGTTCTTCCCGTGCGGGAAGCTTTCTTCTCGTCCTGGGAATAGCACTGTTAGCATTTCCTCATACAAGTAGGACTTAGTTACATACCCCGCTACCATCGATGGACGGTTCATCGTAGACATTGCGCTCTCTTTGCTTGTTGAACTGCAAGTCACACACAGTCTCAGTCTGAGCCACGAGCCTTGAATTTTTCTGCATTCTTGCCAGAACGGAAGGGTCCTTCTTCTGGTTTCTCTTGCGACGGTCTTCTTGGGATGCCGCATCAAAAACGTCCATGCCCTCCAGCCACTCTCCCTTCTTAAACTTGGCATTGTGAGCGTCTTCGGCCGTCAGTCCCTCAGGAAGATCCGGGATCCCAATGATGCTTGTGTCGGCTGTGTTGTCGGATGGAAAAGACGACACATTATCATCATCATCAGCATCCTCGTCCTCGTCGGACGAAGCCTGGTAGTTGGAATAGTCATCCTCCTCCTCCTCATCCACCATATGGCCGTATTGAGAATAGTCATGTCCATTGGTAATTCTCGAAGGTGGGAAGCCATAACCGCCATGGTACGAGGACTGTCCAAATGCTTGCGAATCATGGTTAGGAAACCAGTATGACCAGGGAAGGCCATAATCGACAGGCATCGCATCTACGGCGGCGGCATTCTCCTCTTCGATCTCAGGCTTAATGTTGCTCGTTCGGGGCTTCGGGCGAACAATACTGTTGCCTCGACGCTATGATGATGTCAATATAAGTTTCGTTCACCCAGAAATCTCAGAATATTGACAAGTACTTACACCTCTGCCGCGCTTCATCGGGCCAATACTACCGTGGTTGTCTGATGCCTTGATCTTGGTGCTCGTTAGACTCCCAGAGTTTCTGTTCTGGCTGGTACGCTGCTTTTGCTCACAAGCATCGCTACGGGCTCGGAGCAAATCCTCGATGCCATTCTCATCATACCAGGAATCGAATTGTTGCATCTTACGTGCAGCACCCTGGTCGGTCTTCTTGTCGATATCCATCTTGAACTTGTTTTGCAAGTGACCTTTGGATGAGATGTGGGTTAGAAGGTGAGAAATATCTGAGAAGTGAGGGCTACCGGGACAGATGAAGCAGGTGAGAGGAATATTGCTGCTGGTTGAATTGGTTTCAACCTGCAGCTCATCATGGGCACCTTCCATGATAGGAAGCTTCTTCGAAGACATTTTTTTTGTTCTTGTAGCTGTTTTCTTCGCCGATATGCAGCCCACTCTCGTCGATAACCCACAGTCGCCAAAAGTAGATCCATAATCGGCTTTTGAACACAGGAGGTTTCGCAGGAATTCACTTCAGACGGAAGAAGGGCTTCAGGCGGAGGAGAACCTCAGACTGCAGCTAGACTCAATATTCCCCCCAGAGTTAGACGTGGGCGCATATGAAGTCTGGAAAACGTGCTGGATACACAAGTACAGTTAGCACTCGCTACACGATCATACGAAAGTAACTGTCAGTGATTGGGAGGATGAGTTGTAGGTAAGTTTCTGTGATCTATGAGGACTCCAATATCTTGGAGAGCGGTACATTTCCAGGTGGTCAATATGAATCGCTGACGAACATTGCGCCCAGGGCTCAATCATGAGCCCAGGGTGTTCACAAGGCACAGCTCCCGGGGATATCCACTAGACAAGAAAAGAAACAGATGCAGATATATTCGTTATGATAGAGGGTGAACTCACTCTTCTAGCGCAATTTCATTGAACAATATACACCCACCTGTGGATACTTGGGTAAGGGAGTCTTGAGGGGGGGCTTTGTTCAATGAGTCGGGCTAAGAATTCAGGACCCTTCTTGGTAAGCAACAAAGGCCTGGGGCGGGTGCTGTGAGAGAGTATATCGATGATGACTTACAAGCAGCTTTACTACGATGTAGTACTGGAGCTGAACTCAATGACAACTCTTGAAAGGCGCCGCATATGCTGGGGCCATTGACAACGGGGCAACCTGATAGGTTATTGACCAGGGAAGCCTTTTGGTAAGCCTTTCACTGTATTGATATGGAGCCGGTCGTCGTAAATTGCAAGACTCGGGATTGGTGACGCGGACGTGGTCAGAAAAAGGGGGCGTTCAAAATATTGCCGATCCAACTTGTTGGTTGAATTGGCAGGTGTTATTAAGCAAGGATCGGTATTCAGAAAAGAACAGCCTCTGAGGGCACCCGCCGTTAGAAGAAGGTAACTTGAGGACTGGGTCGTTGCGGTGGTTCTTTGTGCAAGGAGGATCTCCTTCAAGACACACTATCAATGTCGATATTCCCAAATCGTTGGGGCTCCGCTGGATCTTGGGAAGTTGTCCGGGGCTGCCGCCGCTTAAATATGGAGCAGGGACTCGATCGTGACGCAGTGGCCAAGGTCCAGACCTGGGGTTGAACGCCATGTTAGCTGAAATTTCTATAGGCTACCCTGCCGCAAATACATCCTTGCTGTCTGGTAAATCTTTCAAAATGCCACGATGGCTATGAGCTCAGGAGGCATGCGGATAAGCATACCACCGAGAGACAGATTGAGGCATACCTAGCTGCTTACTGTGAACAAGGGGCACTCGATGGTACAACCAGTCACGGACAACGAGTATTGACAAGCGCCAACGTTTCGGATGGTGATATGATAGGTGAAGGTAGTCACAGACCGTGGGAGCTGCGAGTGGGAAAGGCCAATAGAGCGTGCTACTTGGAAAGGAAGGTTTTAGACAGTAGGCGGCCAGGTGAAGGGCCGTTCACGCCTGATATGTTGAAGATGGTTTGAATGAAGGGAAGGCAAGCACCGTGAGTGCCTCAGCCGAAGGGATTTAGAAGTGCCACGAAAGCGGGACAACGACAGAGAATGAAGAACACCAAGACAAGGGCATTGCATCCAGAGAGCGGACTTGGATATGAGTCTGCCAGGCAGGCTTGGGATTCTCCGTGGACACTTGAATACAGTAGGTAGGTTAGTAGGTTTGGTAGGTATTGAGGGATGAAGGACTGGAAGCGAGGCACGCTGTTAGACACCTGCAGCTTTGCCCTTGTTTACGCGCAGAGAATTGACCGGACCCAATCACACCTCACAAACCCGATATTACGTAGTGTGTTATGGGCTTGAAGTAACTGTTCTTGACAGGAGGGAAGGCACTGCCGGGGATAAGTGGGCATCTGGCAGGCCTCCACGGCGAGCGGGATCAGAGCTGGGAACCCTTCTCTGGTCCGCCCGACAAATCGAAAACTCTATTGGCCCATTCTTATACACGATTAAGTAATCGGGGAAGATCTCGCTGTCTGCCTACCTCTACATAGAGGTACCCAAGATAAAAGATGAAGTCATCGGAAATCCATCAGAGGGAAATTCCCAATATCATCACCTAGCTTACTACATGTAATGTTCGGTAAGCAAGTAAATGTGTGTACCGAGGTATCCACAAGTGATATAATGCATGTTGTTGATAGACACCGTTGAACCTTGTCCTTCATCAACCGTGTCAAAGTCTTGACACTATGCGATGGTATCGTCGAGCCAAGTTATTCCTGGAAGAGTCCCGGTAGATACATAGGTGGTATGTACTGTGTCAGTCATATTCCTGCCGTCTCAGATACACTCAGGATCAGGATACAGATGAACACATCCTAGTGGTGGCTTCCGCCAAATCCAGGGGTTGGGGCAGCAGATGGATGGAAAATAGTGTGCTGCGTGCTGTGTGCTGTGGATAGCACCACTCGAATAGGCATCTAGAGGACAAACTTGAAAAAGACCTCATCGTGGCCATCTCTCTCCGCGGTCGTCATTAGTGACCTTAGTCGCTCCCTCTTCTTGTTCTTCATTACCAAAAGCACATACACACTGCTGACCAACACAAATCCCATAATGGTAAATACAAGCCCTGTCGTGAAGCCGGTGGTATAACGTGGGGCCTCAGCGTGGATGAAGACATTGCTAGACACAAAATTGGCGCAGTTGCCAAACCCAATCATCCACGCCATGCCCACGGCAAGGTGTTTGCGCCCCCGGAGGTTGGCAGATAGCCACCCCATGAGGATGGGCATCTGGGGGAATGTCCCGATCGACATCAGAAAGAGGGCGAGATACCGCACACCAGCCTTGGGTACATAAACGCGCATGATGATCCATCCGACGAGCTGGAAGACGATGGCCCCCAGGACAAAAGGGGTCCGGGAATCAAGGCGCGACGACAGCCATGTGACGAGAAAGGTCGAGGCGATACCTGACGCCCAAACGGGCATGGTCATCAGTTGCGCCACTGTGTTGGTCCAGCCTAGCTCTGTCAAGATGGTGGGCGAGAAGGCGGACACCGAGGAAGCTGTGATATCGCAACAGAAAAAGCAGAAGGTGAATAAATGAATGCGCCAGTCAATCAGCACATTCCAGATTGAGACCTGATCCGAGGCCGAGCCCCTGGTCTCGATTCCTCGAGAGGCTTCCAGCTGGGACAGCAAGCGATTGCGCTCGGCAGGCTTAAGGAACCATCCCTGTGCCTGATGAGGGAAGTTCGGGCAGAAGATGATCACCGGTATCGAAATGGCAACCGTCATTACTGGTGTCAGGTCAGGTCAGTCAGGCCATTTGTTGCCGAACCCCCTCCAGAGCAACGCAGAATGACTTACAGCCTTCGATGATGAAAACCCAGCGCCACCCTGGGTAACCACCTGCCCCCTCAAGATTCTGGATCGCGTAGGCAAGAAGACTCGAGAACAGTGGGCCAGCAAGCGCAAAGTTGAAGAACCATGCAAATCGAAGAGAAGCCTCTTTCTTCGTGTAATACATGGAAATCATGTACGTGGCACCTGCGGGGAGCGAGGCTTCAAAAGTACCCATAAGGAACCTGTAGGAATACACGCCGTTATCAGCATTCCAAGAAGCCGCAGTAGGAAAGGTGAAGGTACGCTCATCTTACCTTATGGCTAGAAGCCCCCCATAACTCTTGGTAAGGCCTTGGCACATCCCAAGGATACCTATACTCAGGGTTCAGGTCAACTCAAATTTCAAGTCAAAGCCATTACAGATCATTGTGTCACATACCTAGCAGGGCCATCTGCCCACCAAGAAATACTCCGGGCCGGATCTTGTTGTGGTTCAATAACAAATTGGCCGGTATTTCAGCCAGAATAAACGGGATATAGAACACCACCAAGGCCATGTTGTAGCCGTTGCTTGGCATATCGAGCGATGCTTCTAATCCGGTTGGGGATCCGATGCCCAAAGCTCGCGCATTCGCAATATTTGTCCTGTCAAGGAACAGTAGAGTGTACAGAACCCCTGTGATGGGAACAAGGACAAGATCTCGTTTCCATAATAGCCTCCGATCCAAAGCCACATCGGCTTCCAACACGGCGGTCTGGCCCGAGCTTATGGTGTCGTCGTTATTGTTTTCTGATTGTTTCCGGTCCTCGTCTGTCGTTTTATGCATGCCGTCCTCCATTGTGACTTGCGACATGCCTCCCTAAAGAGGCAAGGGTGCTAAGCCTGATGGCCAGATGTTTTCCGCCCTAGGTCCCGAGGCGGCGGCACCGTCGAGGAGAGAATCCGGGGTAGGAGGGTAAAGGCCAGAGGATGAACGACTTCAGGTAAGCATGAGGATTCCAAGAGGCACAGCATTCGATAGATCGAGCGGATATATCAGGCGAGTTGGGGGAAATTGGCCCGTGGTTTTTATGGCACTGCTGACTCCAGTCTCTTGCAGCTTTAACTCAGCCGTGGCCCCTGGCTTGGTGCAAGTGGTTGCCAGTCATCTTCCATCTTTCTTCTAAGCAGCCTAGCAAAGGTAGATAATCACGGCACAATGGTCTCGGCGATGCCTCTCGGTTCACCGATACCGCCGAATTGAACACTGGTAGGAACACATGCTCCGACACAGCGCGAGGTTATGCCGCCGCCCTGCCACCCCCAGGAGTGACTTCCCGTGATAGATAGGGAGCCATAGGGGTCAAATACCGGCAGGAAGCTGCATCGCAGGAAGGCGAACGGGTGTTCTTCAGTGGCTCGGCCGCGATGCAACATGACGCTGGTTGATGTTGGGACGAACTCAAGGAGGAGTCCATGACTGGCATGTGGAGAACAGAGTTCTTGGAAGATGCCGTTTTCAGCTAGGCCTGGGGTAGATCATGTACAACGTAGCTTCAACCTTCCCTTTCTCCTTCTTCTTCACCGGTGCCATTCGAAAGCCAAGATCTAGCTAGTGGGCGCTAATCAGGGGAGCCGTCTTCTTCGTAAATGAAGACCAAGCAGCCACGGATACTGTAAGCAAAAGTACAGGAAGCATTTATTTCCTGTTTGGGCCAGATGGCACAGGCAGGGCTGCAGGGGTGAGATGATGTGATCCACAGATAGGGAGAGCAGTCGGGACAGAGTCACGGACTTCTTGAGATATCCATTGTAAGATGGATAAGTGCTTCATCACCGTTTACTGTTGATGATGCGTCTTCGGAAATGGATCCGCGAGCCAATCACCTTACAGCCCCCGACGCGTCGGCAAACAAGTTCCGCCCGCCTATCATCGGTAGCAGCATGTCCTGTTTGACCACAAGTTACAGGCGTTCCGGCAGTATGCTGGTCGTGCATTCTGTGAATTGCGTGTGTATTATTATAGTCTAGGGTGGAAAGCAAGGCGGGGTAGGTTTTCCGACGGCGGATGTGGGCAGCTTATGTATGAAGCTTGAAGTGTATCGTGATATTTGGGATCTGTTACCAATCAATGTTCATTGTGTTGTCCAGTCATCTGTCTATTCGCTTGTAACGAGTTATTGGCGGTATTGTAACTCGGGATGACCACCGCAGCTCAAGCGCCCGTGAGCTACGTCTCGCCCAGGGCCAGATTCGGGCTAATTGTGTGAGTGTAAACGCGTATCTGCTTTACATCACATAGCCAAGAATGAATGAATGCCAGCTAACCTAGATTACTCCGAAAGGCCAGCAACCAATACTGTGGTCGAAGCCGAGTTCAACTGGATGACAGTTCCTGGCGTTTCCTGGCACAGTGGACGCATTGAGATACTTAACCCTTCACTGAAGGACGATGCGACCATGGTGGCTTTCCTTGAACAATTGCGCGAGACCATCGGCGAGGCCGTGGACCGCGTATGCGCTTGTCTGCCGACGTACATGGTCATGGGAATGAGCGCGGAAACCTTCTGGGGCGGCCAGGACGGTGCTAAAAAGTTCGAGGAGTTCATGGTTGAAAAGGCCGGTGGCCTCAAGGTTACTACCGGTGCGCTCGCAGCAAAAGCAGCCCTCGACTGCTACGGCGCCAGGAAGATCGGCATCATAACGCCATACCAGGCCGTTGGCGATCAGCAGGTATGCGCTTCTCTTTCACTGGCGAGCCACGATGTCGCCCTTGGTTGCTGATCAAGTTTATAGGTTGTCGATTTTTTCACCCAGATAGGTTACGAAGTCCACATGATACATGGTTTGAGGTGTGAAACGGCCACTTCAATCGCCGAGGTAGATCCCGAGATTATCAAGGAAGCCTTCAGGAAGGTCAACACCCTGGAGGTGGATGCGCTTTTACAAGCGGGAACCAACCTGCCCGCTGCTAGGGTGGCTGCGTACATGGAAAAGGAGCTTGGTAAGCCCGTCATTGCCATCAATACCGCGACTGTCTGGCACGCGTACAGAACGAATGGAATCTTGGACAAGATCCAAGGTTTTGGTTCGCTCTTGGAAGAGCACTGATCCTCCTCCCTGGCAAACGATGTGGTTAATAGTCCACTTCGATACTGTCAACGCAGGCTTCATTTTCATAGTTGTGGATATATTCATACATTGCCTTCATGAAATATTATTATTCAAGTTTATATGCCTATGCAATTTGCAGTGATATATGCATATAGTTTGGTCTAAGAGAGGTAATGCGAAACTTGAACGACCTGGCTCAAACCGTCGAAGTGGTGAGCTCGTTGGATTCCATCACCGGATAAATCTTATGACTGGATTCGTTAATCTGGGAACCATTCTGAGAGAAAGCTATGAGCTTCAGAAGTTCGCTTTCGGCTTTCTTTAGGTCCCCAAGAATATCATGCTGCCAGATCCAATGGAGCCGCTGATTGGCATTTTCCACAATCTTGTTCATGTCGTCCCCGATTTCGGGATCCATCCAGGTGTAGATCATGCCAGCCTCGAAACTGGTCGACACCACTTTCTGTGCCCGTGGTCGTCGGATGGAATCGTATACTTCGAAGGCATGCTCGAGCTGGTCTGGAGTCTTGATCAGTGCCAGAAGGTGGGCAAGCACAGCAGCATCCTCTAAACCCTGCCCAGCACCAGCTGCCTGATGTGGGCTCGATGCATGAGCAACATCTCCAAGCAGACATATCCGGCCTTTGTAGTATGTCGATGTGCGCGGGTGGTGCCAAGTTGGCCACTTGAGAGGCTTGGCCCAATCCAATAGCTTCAAAAGTCCCGGGTCAAAGTCTTTCAGGTCTTCGAGCATGTCTTGTTTCGTACATGGTACTGGAGAGTCTCCTTGGGTCCAGGGCTGGTGGTCTGTAACGAAGAACACGAAGTTTTCTTCTTTTCCCTGGGAAATGGGGTAGATCGCGACGCCCTTCTCCTTCGCCATGAACCACTTGGCGTCACCGGCATGTTGTCCAAGTATCTCCTTAGCCTTATCCATCGGGATGATGCCACGATAGATGTACATGTTGCAATACGTCGGCTTCACTTGTTCTGGTGCCGTGTCCTGCAGAACCAGCCCTCGCGTGATGCCTTTCACTCCGTCACAACCGATGACGGCGTCGACGGTTACTGTGTCATCATCAATGAAGTTGACGGCAAGCTTGGATCCGACTTGTTCAATTGACTTTGCTCGCTTGTCAAATTTGACGGTGCTCGGCGGGATGAGCTTTTCCATTATATCGAGTAGATCCTTGCGATGGGCACTGCTCCTGGTGAAGTATGGAGCGCCAATGATGCCTTTTGTCCATCCTCTCTTTGTGCCAAACCCTTCTTCGGCATACAGAGCGTCGAATACGCTGTGTTCAAACTCGGGTCTCTCGTTTGCTGTCTTGGCCTTGTTGTACTCTTCGCGAAAGCGGTGGTCAATCAAGTCTATGGCATTCAAGGAGTTGGGCCCGAAGCCGATGCCGGCTCCGATGGTAGAGAAGGCATCTGCAGCCTCGTATACGGTGACAGCAACGCCCCGTTTGATGAGGCCAATGGCTAGAGCCAGTCCGCCAATGCCAGCACCAATAATGGCTATAGAGGGGGGCAATTTTGCGTTGTCCATTGGCCCAGAAGTAGGAGTTGTTGGGTCTTGAAGTTTGTGACGTTTCAAGAATTGATTGATGAAGGACTTGAATTGCAAGATAGCGGATTCCCTCTTGACGCCCTTAGTGGTGGTGGTACTGGCCATCTTGATCACGCCTACGACGAGGTCGCATAAGCTGGGAAGGGCCGAGAGTGCAGGGACATACCGTCCTGCATGATATGGAGAACAGGCCGTCAGACGTGGTTATTACGTGTTTGGGGCAGGTCAGGTAAGTACATATGTAGGTAGGTATTGGGTCCGGCAACAGGCGTAAGAAAGCTGAGCGATTGTCCCGGTGGAGATTTCGGAATCATACATTGGTCTAGCCGCGGGTACGGCCAAGGTCCATGTAGACCAAGTGTTGAGTGTTGCCCATCTCCTCGAGAGAGGCAAAATGCGGAACAGTGTCCCGGTCCCAAGAAAGCTCTCCTGAGCTGACTGCCGATCCCAAGCTGGCAAATCGATAGGTAGATAGATATCTTCAAATCCGAGCGACAAACGGCAGTAGCGGCACGCGGGATACGGGACACGGGACGCGGCTGCAGCAAAGACAGACGCAGCTCGACCGTATGTTTGCTGACTGGTGATGATATGGGTGCATTGTCAGGGATCAGGAGCACATAGCTGGATGTGCTACTCTACCCCAGAACGCTATGTCTGATTGTCTGTTTTCAGCTCTGAAACTAGTCGATGGTATAATCTAGTTCCATTGCAGGCAGTAGGGCAACTACCATTGCGGCTTTCCATGAGGCGTTCCATGATCGTGGCCGTCATGGAGGACAGGACAGGACAGCGGATGGGCTGAGGATCGGATTGCGCTAGCGGGAGTTTCATTCCGAAGCGACTTCTTACCTCGTAAGTGGACAAATTAATACCTTTGAATAAGGTAGGTAGAGAGATACGCGGAGCTTCGATTATATTTGCTGGGGGTAATGTTTGCGTGCCTTTCGGTATGCTACACGATGGTCATCCTGATGACTGTTCTGCGCCAAGTGTCTAACGATCAAAAGAGCATTCTATTCCATTGTAGCCATTCCACCAGCACTTCAATTCCGAGCTCTTGGACGAGATCGCAGTGTGTTGACTAAGCACCCAGGCACCTCAATGTTCCATTGCCAACGATAAGCGGTCACCAAATGCCAAGCACCCATGGACGAGATGCGGGGAACGACAGATGCTTGTCCCCCAAGAGTCAACATTAAGTCAAGAGCACCCATGCCAGCATGCGTTACAACTATTGACGATAATAAGAGATGACAGGAAGCAGGATACTGATACTAACCTGAGGTACAGTACCACCAACTTCAGATCTTGTTCAATCAAGATGCCGTCACTGCCAGTCTAGCATCGGCGCCGCTCAACACCGCTCGCGACTCCTCTCCAGACCGTCCAATCTCATCAATGAGTTTGAACCTTAAAATCTGGTGAAACGACGGGAATGGACCTCGCTTGAGATTGCAAGATTGCAAGATTGCACTACCGTCCCAATTTGAGGGGGGGTGGGGATGGAGATGGTGATTTGGTGGAGGAGAAATGGAGGCAGGCTGGCAGGGAGGAGAAAATAGTGCACATGTGGTAGGTGGCCGGCCCCGTGTGGCCCTGTCGGCCTGCTTGTGTACATGTGACCTGACCTAGTTCGTTGAATTCCTTCAACGGTACTTACTTACCTACTTTATCATTGATGGATAATTTACATATATTTACATATAGATACTATTGATCTACATACCTACCTGTGCATACGTAGGAGGCCAGGAAATGGAAGTTTGAGGTCTTTGCAAATCCACCTTGGCGCTATGCCGTATTTTGGAGAGCACCAGCATAGACCCAAATCACCGTGGTCAGGTAAGTACGTACTGTCTATTGCAAACTCCTGACAACTGGAGTTCATGGTACCCCTAACCCCCCCCCCCCCCAGCATTGGAACTTTCGAAGCTTATCTCAGCAGCCCCCCCCCTCCCCCGGGTTCGCCAACAGGAAAAGTGGCAGAACCTAGAAGCCACCAAATGCAGTGGGAGCAGCGGCATTGGCGGCATTGGACCTCTGGAGACTGGCTGACTGGCTGACTGAGACCCTGGAGACGCTTTGATACTATAACCAAGCTTCGCCGACAATGTTGACCCCCGAGCTTTTTGGCTCACAATGCAGCCCGAGTCTACCAGGCCAAGCTTGACATCACATCAGGTGATGCCGCCATTATGAGTTTCTAGTTCGCACGCCCATAATCTATCTACCGCTTTGTGTCACCAAGCGGAAGGCCCGTCAACAGGAGAAGAAGGGTGGGATAGGGATAGGATAGCGAAAAGAACGACGGAGCGGGACTGTCTAGAACTTGCAAAACGTACCAAGCACCAAGCACCAAGCACCAAGCTTGCCACGGAAAAGCGCTTGCGGAGCCACTTCGGTGAGCGGCGAACAAGCAGCCAACCGAGGATTGGGTTGCGAGACTGGGGGGGGGGGGGGGGGGGGGGGGGGGGGGGGGGGGGGGGGGGGGGGGGGGGGGGGGGGGGGGGGGGGGGGGGGGGGGGGGGGGGGGGGGGGGGGGGGGGGGGGGG
>QUSE01000016.1:1478652-1517462 GCA_006508115.1 Apiospora malaysiana
GTGGGGGGACTCCGCCCCCCCCCCCCCCCCCCCCCCGCCTTATCTGCCTGCTAATTTGGCCCCTCGACGGACGACATCTACCTACGACTGCATACTGTACTCACTCATCAACTGGCCTTCTTGTTACCGAACTATACCATACCGTCTGGATGAGATCGGCAACAACCATTCGCTGATTGTGCAAGGCATCCAGCCAACCGGACACGGGTCAGCCGCCTTCCGCCTTGCGCCTTCCGCCTTTCCCCTTACCTCTCCGAGTCTCTGTCTTGGGACGTGGAGGATCCCATGCTGTTGACCATCGGCAGCTGCCGGCACAAAGCGGATCCGACACCATCCAGACTTCGGTGTGCAGAGCCGCATACTATCCCTGCTTTGGAACCCTAGCTCTTCCTTACTCGCTTCACACCACGTCGCTCTATATCACGCCATTGGATCTCTATCAATAATGGACGCCACTGGGTCCTCTCCGGACACCACTGAGACAGCCCACGGGAAATCGCCCAACGCACCCGCCCCGGAAGCTCCGTCGACCCAGCGCAAAGCCGGCAAACGCGACCGTGTAGCTCTCGCCTGCCAACGCTGCAAGACACGGAAGCAAAAGGTACCCTTCTCGCCCAATCCATGCAACACTCCTTGGACCAAGGCTGACATGATGGCTCTCTTGTAGTGTGATGGGCAGCGACCAGCTTGTGCATCATGCGCTCGGCTGTCTCTGAAATGTGTCTATATCGTTCCCCTCATTCCAGCAGCAGGCGAGAAAAAGCTTTACATCAAGGCACTCGAGCAGCGCGTAGCGGAACTGGAGTCTGCCTTGGCCTCATTGGGCCATATGGGTGCAGGAACAGACCACTTGAGAGGAACGGTTGGTGCAGCAATCACATCACCACACCTCCAAACATCCCATGTGCTACAGACGTCGGCGCAACGCATGCAGCCAGATTCCGATGACGACGAGAATGACATCCTCATTGCTGTACGTGACTTGTCACTGTCTGCCTCGGGTCACTACGTCGGAGCCTCATCAAATATTACTATCGGGCGTGTCCTCAATTCGGTCGTACAAAGCCAACGAACTTCCATAGCCAACGAACATGACAGCCATCTCGTAGGGGATGAAGACGACCCAGCCCCTAAGTCTGTCTACTCGGCTCAGCTCTCCGACTTTGTGGGCGTTCCCATGCTCAGCCCGAATGTTGCTCACCGGCTTCTCGAGGGTTGGTTTAGACATATCGCGACTAGGTACCCAGTCCTACACACTGCCCGTGTTCTAGAGCTCCATGCCAACCGCGACAATATATCAGATGAATACGAGAAAAGTATCCTTCATTTGGTTTATGCTGTCAGTGGACGTTGGCTGGAGTCAGCTGGTGAGATGGGCCATTTCTTTAGTGAGCAACATTACAACATCGCGTTCGGCTACATGGACTCGTTGCTTCAGCTTCGTAATTCCCGCACGGTGGACTACTTACTCCTGATGGCTCTCTACTGCACAAGAGCACCACGGGATCCAGGGGCTTGGACATATGTGGGCGCCGCCATGCGTCTATGCGTTGAACTGGGGCTGCATCGCCGGCCAAGGCGCCAGCTACCGAGTGTCGAGGCGGAAATGAACAAGCGCCGCTTCTGGACAACCTACTTCTTGGATCGCGATATATCCATCGCCATCGGCAGACCGCCAAGTCTTTCTGATCACGATATCGATACGGATTTACCTCTGGACATCAACGAGGACACGCGGGACGATGAATTTGTGCGGCAGGCTTCTGCACATGTGTCCAACCTCCCTGTAAATCCTCCTACAACACTGACATCATTTATCCATCGAACGAGGCTTAAACGTATCGAGTCAGAGATTCAGCACATTGTCTACAGAGTGGACAAGCCAGGGACCATTGCAGACACCACAATCGATGCATTCCTGGGCATGTTAAACTCGTGGAAGGAAGCTATACCATATGATGCTACCAACTACGTTCAGCAACAAAATGCCGCATATGAAGGCGCGGAATTCTACACGATTCACTATTATCGCTGTGTTCGCTTTTTATTGTATCCACGACTTGCGAAAACCCCAATGAACATGAAGTACTTTGAACTTTGCGCCAATGCCTGTTCTGGTATAATCACGGATTACAGGAGGTTGCACCACGTTTTCCCGGTCGGATTCTCAGCCCTGAGCATACAGTCCGTGTTTTTGGCAGGTAAGAGTTCCATTGCTTAACAATTTACGTGGGTTCTAACATAACACAGGGCTAACCTTGATCTATTGCGCGTGGTTGACTCCAGCAAGCTTTCTGAGCGTGGACGCCTCCTTGACGGATTGCCAGTTACTATTGTAGTAAGCCGTCCATATTTCCCCGGAGTCCTCGTCTTGTTTGATGCCTTGCCTAATATCGACTGCCTCAGCATTGTCACTGAACGTTATCCTTCCGCTCGAAAGTATCGCGACGTATTTGAGCGTATTAAGAAAACCATTATGGGCCTGATTGCCCAAGGAAAACACGAGCCTCGCAACCCTGTGAACATAGAATCGCCAGTGCAAGAAGGGTTCAACAATTTTGCCAACCAATGGGGTCAAGGTGGGATGGGAGCTGATTTCTCATACATGATCAATACTATGACAGGCAACGTAACAACACCGCCGTTCGACTTTGCCATGGACTCTACTACGACAGATATGGTAGGCAATGGCCCGCTGCAACAACCGACTGATCCATCTCAGTTTGCCGTGTGGCCCGCAGGGTTACCACAGGACCCAAGTGACCTGAGGCCTATGGATGCGATGGGCGGTATCTATCAATAACAAAGGTGGCCGTCATGATGCACCCGAGGCGACAAGGAATCAGAAGTTCGGGTCACAAAACATCATGAGCGGTAACAGGACTATCAAGATGTATAAGTATATCTCATCAGGAAATAGTCTGAATTTGGATGATGCACAGTATTATATTCATTAAATGAAATGAGAATAAAAATTCCGTCCGTCACGGCAATATGTACTGGGCCTCCTATTACGCTCCATGGCTCTCCTACAAAACCTAGACGAGTGACATCTAGTCTCTAGCTTAGTGCGTAGGTTGCTTGGAATGGCCTAGCAAAGAATACCATGGCCGAAGCATTCCGCTGTTTGCTCCACAGAGATGCAAACTTGGGCAGTAAATAGTATCGGAAGTGATGTTGCGATCGGCTTCGGCCCGTGACTAGAGAAACCCGCCGAGAGTGTAAATCAATAGGAGGGGTTGTCCCGCTCTACTGTTTTTGGATGGCCAGGCCTGTATCTTGAGAGATAACAACAACACAAACCCGACCTCGCTTCTGATTTCTCAAAGATCTCCTTCCTCTCCCGGTCCCCTCACTTGTGATTTGAATTTAGTGATCATGACTTCGCTTCCGGAATTGAATATCCCGACATCCAACTCCACCGTTGATGTCTCCATTATCAACAGCAGCGGCATCATACGTGGCATTGATGTGGTACGTACTTACTGAGTAAACCTGCTTCGGTTGCTTGAGACGCACAGGGACATATACTGACAGTCATGACCTACTTATCAGTGGAGGTTTATGGAGCCTGCGATAGCCGGCCATAAGTGGCTCGCCACACCCTGCTACTCCTTCCTGATTCGGCACCCCAAGCTCAACCGCTCGCTGGTCTTCGACCTGGGGATCAAAAAGGACTGGGAAGCCCTTCCACCGCACCTGGTCCAGCGCTTTCGCGACAGCGGGTACACTCCCATAGTACCCCGGCAAGTCCGCGAGATCCTCGACGAAGGCGGCATGGACACCAAGTCCATCGAGGCCATCATCTGGTCGCACTGGCACTTCGACCACACGGGTGATCCGTCGACCTTTGAGCCCGAGACGGCGCTGGTCGTGGGCCCAGTTAGCAAGGAGAAGATATTCCCGGGTTACCCGGACAACCCGCTGGCGGCCTTCAACCAAGCCGACGTGGCGGGCCGTGAGGTCAAAGAGATAGACTTCGCCGAGTCAGGGCTGAAGATCGGGCGGTTTGGCGCCTTTGACTATTTCGGGGACGGCTCGTTCTATCTTCTCAACACGCCGGGTCACGCCATTGGTCACATGTGCGGGCTTGCTCGGGTGACTGCAGGGCCCGACAGCTTCATCGTCATGGGCGGTGACGCCGTGCACCACGGTGGCGAGATCCGACCACACCCATGGCACCCGTTGCCGGCCTCCATCTCGCCCAATCCCTTCACTGGATTGAGCACAACACCGTGCCCAGGTGAGATGTTTGAGAGTATACTACGGGATGGCAAAGATAAGCCGTTCTATCTGCCTTCGAAACCGGCCAACGCTCCACAGGTTCACTACGATATCCCGGAGGCAATTGAGACGATCAAGAAACTCCAAGAAGTCGATGCATACGAGAATTTCCTTCTTATTCCCGCGCACGACGATACGTTCCTCAACGTGGTGGACTTCTTTCCAAAACCGGCCAATGAATTTGCAAAGAAAGGTTGGGCGCAGCAGGCGAGGTGGGCTTTCCTCCGGGATTTCGCCAAGGCTGTTGGATATGAAGGGGAATTAGTCGGCACACAAGACTTTTCCCCCATTGTTAAGCCATAAGATACATAGTTTCACTGTTTACATCAAAATCCCGACCGTTCTGATTTCCATGACCTTTTCCGTATAGTCTTGAGCATGCTCATGGGACGTTTAATTATCGCCCCTTTGTAAACCATTAGAGTGGTTGGTAGCCGTCCCTTCGTACATAGGGGGGTCTGTTACCCGTTAGCATGCTGGTGAAGATCATGCCCTGCGCTAGCTAGTGCGAGCGCGAAGAAACACCTACCGGAGACAGTTCCGGACCACAACAAACCCAGCAACGACCGACACGAAAGCACCGAGCAGTCTGCTCCAAGCAATGTTACCGTAGACACGCTGGCCAATCATGAGAGCAACCAAGTCGTAGGCGAGGCAGGCGCCAAAGATCCAGTCGCTGCGTAAGGCTAACGCACCAAACCCGAGACCGGTCAGAACCTTGACGGTGGTGTCTGGTGCTTGGCCGACGGCATAGGCGGCGGAGCTGTTGTGCAGGAGGTCGAGCACCCCGATGCCGGCAAACATCTTGGAGACGACATGGGTCAGGATCGAAGTCCAGGAGCCGAGATCCATGGGACCCAATCTCGCGAACAAGTAGTATAGCTGCAGGCAGCTGTTGATAATGACGAAATCGTTGGCCGTCTTCAGATCGGACTGATTCCAGACTACCATCCAGGCTGTTCCAACATTTTCAATTCGTCAGTCTTCTTCATAATCTTCGGGGTCTCCAAAGTCTCTTGCGGAAGGGAGTGATTAAGAATCTAGCGGGCTCACCGGCAATGCAGATGCTTCCAGCGGCGTAGTAGGGCACATAATCCACCATCTGCTTCGTCGCGCGGTCCTCCTCCATGGTCTCCGGTCTAGACTTCCAGAGTTCCCAGAGCCAAGTCGCCTGGAATACCTGCTGTGGGAAGAAGAAGCAGGCAACGAACAGCGGCAGGGGCGAAAAGAACGAGATGTTGGCATCGTGCACGTCTTTCATGTTGGGGCTGCTCAACAGCCCGTACAGTTGCGCCGCGAAGTCGACAACGAACGCGATTGGCGCTAAGTAACGCGCAGCGGAAAGAGAAATGCCCATTTTCGTATATTGACTGATTGGTTTTGTTTCAATGGCGACCAGAGTTGAGACTGGACTGCAAGGGAATGCGGTCTTATTATTGATTGCATGGCCATTGTTGGGGTTGGTATAGGACGTCATCGATCGAGCTCTGCCGTATCTTTTATGGTTTGACCGTCCCATATGCCCGGGCAACAAGCAAATATTCGACATCACGTCCAGGCTGTTCTTGCTATTTCCTGACGACATGATCACATCCTAGTACTTATCGCCCAAGTGAACCTAGGCTCTCTCCTCGGCAAGGCGTACTTGCTTCTCATTTCCTGCAATGTCCGACATGTGGTTCCTTGCAGAAACTCCCAAGACAACATGCTCTTCTGAAAAGCTGATGTCTACTTGCGCGCCGAGACCGGGGGGTGGTAAGAGGAAATTGAAAATATAGTAAAGGCCGCCCGATACCCCATATCCAAAGAAAAACGAGATTTGGTACAGATGGTACCATCCTTCGGAGACAGGGGGGCCGCCGACGGCCATGACGAAGCCAGGCAAGGCCCATACCAGGCCCAAGAAGTATGCAAGAACCGCCCTCCAATTCACGCCATTCCAGAACCAATAGATGCCGTCAGGGGTGTAGAGGTCCGGGATGTTCCATTTTGTCCGGCGCACCAACCAAAAATCCACTACCAAGATCGCCGCAGCCGGAGACATGAAGACGCCAAACGATGACAAGACGGTGATGAAGGTTGTGGCCTGCGTCAGAAACCTCCAGGGATTGGCCAGGACGCCTAGAAGCGCAAAGATGATGGAGCCGCGTCTACGAGAGACCCAGCGCGGCACCAACATGGCAATATCCATGCCGGAGCTGACACAGTTCTGCGTATAGTTGATAAATACGGTAACAGACAGGAGTCCCACTCCAGCGAAAAAGGTCCCGGCCCGGCAAGCGACAGTATAGTATTGGACTTGGACTGTCTGGAGCATGATCATCGGATTCCATTCCACCTGGCCCAGCATCTCAGCACATGCCGACGTCGTTACAATGCCGATCAGAGCCACCAGCGTCACGGTGATAGGGAGCGCCGTGAACTGGGCCAGCGTTGGCGAGTGTCGATGCTTCGCATATCTTGTCCAGTCGCTAACACGTTCACTGCCACCGGTGTAAGTACCCGCAACCGAAGTAATGCCATGGACCATAATGAAGCCGACCTGGGACTTGGGGACCCCCACCGCTGGAGACACGAGGTTTCCGGCCCCGCCGTTGGCATGGACGGCCCAGCCCATGATACCAAGTAGAGTAGCACTGGAGATGGCTAAGTTGACGACAAGAAACTTCTGGATCTGGTGTGGTGGCACAAAATAGATGATCGGAATGTACAGGAGGATGAAAAGTACGAAGCCGATCAGCTGTGGTGTAGTAATTCCGGCGCTCTCAGGCAGGGTGTTGGCCATGTGTAGGAAGCTTGGGAAGATGGCGTTGAGGATCAGGACGAAGGCCATACCTGTCGGCCGGTATGGTCAGTCTCCCTTGCCTTAGCCTTGCAGTGTGCGCTCTTACCTCCAAAGTACGTTTGCGTTCCATAGAATACGAACGACTGAAAGACATTCAGCATGACAACGAAGTACGCGCCCCATAGGCCAAAGGCTGCTCGAGCCAGTGTTCCGTAGCCAAGGTGGTGAATGGTCCCTGCCGCCCCATTCAGGTAGGAACTTAGTGACGCAATGACACATCCAATTGTCAGTTTTCTTAGTTAGTCAAACGCATACGCAAGGTAGTGCTAGGAATGGGGGGTTGAAGTCTACCGTACCACAACGCCACAGGCCTGCCCGGCTGTCAGGCCTATACCAATGAGACTGCTGCCGATGGTCCAGCTAGAAAGCGAAATCCCACAGGTCCCCCAGTAGGCATAAAACGATAGCCATCCATATGTCCGTTTGTCTCTCGGGATCGGATAGACATCTTTGTTGCCCCACCTGCTTGTTGCGATAGACTCGTATTCATCGTCTGTCGGGTTAACCTCTAGCTTCGCCAGGAGGTCTCTAATGCCCATGGTTTGGACTGCATAAAGTCAATTGATATTGGCTATAGGTACGAGCAAAGATACTGGAATGGGCGAAGTATCTGTATGGGCCAGATTGGCTTTGGCAAGGCCAGGCTTTAGTTGTGATGGTGTGTGTACAGTAAATCTATCTATCTATCTATCGATCTATCTATATATATACCATTGATCCAACAAAAACCATACACAAATATAGGCACATGAGCTTGGCAGGTTATTGCGAGTTATAGGCCTTTGACGTAGTAGATTGATTGGGTTGCCACTCTGGCTTCCGACATAAGTAAGATGCACAGAGTCGCGTGGGAAAGATGTCACCAAGCCCGGGGATCTCAAGATAACTACGTAGTCACAGTACATGCCTCCCAGTCTCCCGACAGACCATCCCCGATACTCTTATCACTCGCTGTCCTCTGGATGTCCCAGCCACCGAGTGGCCTGCGACTTGTTGCTAGTGTTGAAGAACCCGTGCTTTTGAAATCTCAATTGGAGGTTTACTGCATCGCGACCGCATGGCAACATGCTTACATCTGTTGACATGCGTCTACTGTATATGCACGCCTCGGGTCGAATCTGCCGCAGATTCCGTATCTGGAACTACCATGGCATTCTTATGATATCTGGGGTAATACCCAGATTAGGGTGTGATGGCTTGGCCACTGGTGTTCGCCGGCAGGTTTGTTCCGATGTCATATGTCCTAGGTTAGGTAGGCCCAGGATAAGACGGCAAGTTTGGATACTTGATGCCGAAGTACTCCAAGTCCTCGAATGAGCGGCCTCCGACCAGGGACGCACATGACCCACCATGTAGTTGTTTGGGAGATCCTATCTAGACCAACTCATGCCCGGCTCTTCCGCCGGAGTGGACCCCCTCAAAGTCCACCGGTTATCTTCCACGTACTGAGAGGGTGTCCAGGCCCTTTGCATCATGTTGCGTGCAAGAGCAAGGCGATTGGCTGTGCCCATATTGCGTGCCATCGACTCTCATATGAACAATGTCTCATCGGATATCAAAGGGTTTGGAGCAAGATGTGACAGACCGGCAGACTACACAAGTAGTTACTATTGTCGAACATGGTGGACCTTTTCGATTTTATCGTGGTAGGAGGTAAGTGTGTCCTTGGAATCGCAAGACCCTCAACCAAGCGACTCACACTCTGCCAGGCGGTGCGTCTGGCTGTGTGATCGCGGCGCGACTAGCAGCGTCGCCAGCCCAGCCATCTGTGCTCCTGCTAGAAGCAGGAGGTCTGAATGAAGATGCCGCTCACCTGTCGGGACCCCAGCGTTATGAGGTGGCGTTCCGCGAAGCATCACCCCTGAGCTGGGCCTACAAGACCGAGCCTCAGCGGAACGGCCAGCGAATTGACTACTCGCGGGGAAAGGGATTGGGTGGTAGCACCGCCATCAACTTCTGCGGATGGGTCGTTGGATCATCCGAAGACTATGACGAATGGGCGCGGTTAGTTGGCGACGATGCATTTAGCTGGAAGAACGTCCGGCGTTGTCTCCAGCGAATCGAGAACTTCCACAACGACGTACCAGCTGGTTACCGAAATTTCATCACGCCACGCAGGCAAGGTGCGTAGCGACGTTGAACCTGCACGAGGAGCATTGGCCCGTCACTAACAGCCCCAGACCATGGGATAGGAGGCGCAGTTGATCTGTCGTATCAGGGGGGGTGGCTATCCACGGCGCACGACGTATTCCAAGCCGCCGAAGAAGTCGGCTTTGGTGTGAACCCAGACGTGAACAATGGTTCTCCTATCGGCATGGGAATCGGTACAGCTTGTATCTACAAAGGGGTGAGAGTAACATCTGCCAGCGCTTACTTGTCGAACCCCCCGAGCAATCTCACAATAGTAACGAATGCACTGGTTGAGAAAATCATGTTTGAAGGAAAACGGGCTGTTGGGGTGCAAATCATATCCGGGCCCCGTTTCGGGGCACGTAAGGAGATTGTCGTCTCTGGTGGTGCCATCAACAGCCCTCAGCTCTTACTTCTCTCGGGCGTCGGCCCAGAGGAAGAATTGCGGAAACACGGCATTGATTGTATACTTGACCTGCCCCAGGTCGGAAAAAATCTGCAAGATCATTGCTTCTCGACGGCAGGCATAGTCATCCAGAAAGGGTGCGATACAGTATCAAAACAGAGCCCGTCCCCAATGGGCTGGTTCCAGTTGCAGGCTGTCCTGGACTCGGATGAATTCCACGCACTTCCTCCACAGATGCAAGCATACCTGAAGAGGCCCTCAGTACCAAGTTGGGAGATGGCGACGCATACCCCTTTCTTTGGCGATGTCGAGGTAGCGGATGACGAGGACGTTTTCTCGGCCATCTGCTTGGTGATGAATCCTCAATCAAGGGGTACAGTCTCCCTGAAGTCAGCAGACCCCAGAGATGCGCCAATCATGGACCCTCAATTCTTAACACACCCGTTTGACCGAAGAACAGCGATCGAGGGTATGAGGGAGATGCTTCGGTTTTTTCAAGCCCCTGTCTGGAAACAGAAGACGGTTCGCAATGTGTCATGGCCTCAGGACGACTCGGACAGCGCCATCTGGGTGAGGACCCTTTCCCCCTCTCACATACTAGCCTTACCTCTTCCCCAACCGGACGACTAACATCGACCAGGAGTCCTTTTCTTCTGATCTGAGGAGTTCCTGGCATATGGCAGGAACAGTGAAGATGGGTCGCAATGCGCACGAAGCTTGCGTGGACTCGTCGTTCCAGGTCATCGGCACGCAAAACCTACGCATAGCTGACATGAGTGTCTGCCCCCTGATCCCCAGGTAAGTCAAATAGTGGCATTCTACAAAGACCAAATTAGCCAAGGTTAACAATGCCAGCAATCATACTCAATCGACAGCCTACATCATTGGGGAAATAGCAGCGGAGAGGATGATGGCTGAACATGGGCTGAACTAGGGCCCGCTCAGCTGGACAGGTGAAGTGCAGCACTCTGTGAAGGAGAAGATATCGATATTTGCCAAGACCAACACGGCTTGTTGTGTATGCTTTCATTGCCATCAATGTATTGAGTGGTTCGGGGCCAGTGCCGCTGGCCTGTCATGATGCGTCCCGTTCCGACGGTAGAAGATGCCGCAGGATCGAATCAGTACCAGGCTGTCGGTAACCCAGTTTCCGTGGCGGAATGGGATACAGATTAGATCCGATTCCCACGTGTAGGCCCCGGCTGTACTGCAGCGTCGTGGCACAACCCGACAATCTACAGCATCGGACAAACTATGCCGATGGTGATATGCATCTTTACGACCTCCCTGCAACCCCGCATACCCGACCTCCACCATACCCCATACTTACGAATCATGAGCTCATCAAAAATCCTCCAGGACCGATCATAATTCACTACTCCGGAATTGGACTTACCCGTCATCGACGCTATTGCTCACCATCACTATAGCCCCGGCTCGACTGGCAGCGAATGAAAAAACCGCCTAGCATGACATGTTCCCGCGGCATATGCCCCAAATATGCCGCGGCTGCGGGCGAAAACAACCCGCTCGGGATAATGGCCGTTGTCCCAAGGTGGGTGTGTGACGAGACCAACGTGAAGTCATTTCCAGCAAAGGCAGAAAGCGGATCAAGGTAACCCACACACTACTCCGCGTCTCCCCCTACTGGATATGGATAGTACAAGGTAATTGATATCACGTAAGGCGTGCCGGAAGAATGCCAAAGGCAGAGGAGGAGCGGAGGGAGAGCTACCTTGTCTAGGCAGAATAATACACTATCGCCAGTTTAGTAAAGACCCCCTGTGAACCTCATATACTATAATTCAGTACTATAGACGCATTGAATGGGTTTATTCGGATAATTACCATTCGCGCCAAGGGAAGTGAGTGCTTACCAGCAACAATACTGCCAGAATCCACTCGTGATTGGAGCTGTTTGACGACCACCTGAACACCCCTTAACGTGTTACTCTGTTTCGCATTATGGCCCCTATCCAGGTCAACCAATACGTCAACGGAGAGGTGAGTTCATGCCCCTATCATCAGCTTGCTAGTGACCGGACGAGTAACTTATCTCTTGTAGTTTCTCTCCTCGAGCGACGGCCAAACCTTCGACCTCTTCTCGCCCTATTCGGGGGAATGTGTAGCCCATGGTAAGTTGACCTTTCGCAGATAAAGTGCGACAAGCGCCTCTAATCTATACAAAGTCTCCGAGGCGACTACCGAGGATGTCGACAAAGCGGTTGATGCTGCTCAAGCAGCTTTGCCAGCCTGGAAGGCCTTGTCGCCGCAACAACGTGGCAAGCCTTTAGCCAAGCTTGCTCAGATGATTACGGATGCAGATGCCGAGCTGGCCCAGTTAGACGCTCTGTCTCTCGGCAGACCGGTCAGCACCTATTTCGACGGATATTATGCAGCGACACATTTTCGCTACTTCTCCGAGGCGGCGTACCCCGTCGGCACCTCCAGTCTAAATACCCCGGGCTTCATGAACATCTCCATCCGCCAGCCGTACGGCGTCTGCGCCGCCATCATCCCGTGGAACGCGCCGCTGGTGTTCCTAAGCAAGAAGCTCGCCCCGGCCCTGGCCGCGGGCAACACCATGGTGCTCAAGACGTCGGAGAAGGCGCCCTTGAGCTCCGACCGAGTTGCCGCCATGCTGGTCGAGGCCGGGTTTCCGCCGGGCGTAGTCAACATCGTCCACGGGCACGGCCCTGTGGCGGGGCACGCCATCAGCAGCCACATGCGGATCCGGGCCCTCTCGTTTACGGGCTCGGTGCGGACCGGACGCGCGATCCAGGCGGCGGCGGCGGCGTCCAACTTCAAGCACCTGACCTTTGAGCTCGGAGGCAAGTCGCCCGCCCTCGTCTTCGCCGACGCCGACCTCGACCGAGCCGCCCAGGAGACCCAGCACAGCATCTTCTTCCACAGCGGGCAGACCTGCATGGCCAACTCGCGCATCTACGTCCAAAAGGATGCCGCCGCCGCCTTCATCGACAAGTTCAACGCCATCGCCGCGGCGCGCAAGCTCGGCGACCCCAGCCAGCAGGAGACCATGTCGGGCCCGCAGGCGGACAAGGCGCAGTACGAGACGGTGATGCGGTACGTGGAAGGGGCAAAGAAGACGGGGCTCATGGTAGAGACGGGCGCGCCCCTCCCTGCCGAGAAGGGCGATCTGTTCGTGCAACCCGTCGTGTTCCTGCAACAGCCCGAGGACTCCCAGATTATGAAAGAGGAGGTTTTCGGTCCTGTCGTCTGCATCAACACGTTCGAGACGGAGGAAGAAGCCCTCAATATCGCGAACGACACCGAGTACGGCCTGTACGCCGCCGTTTATACCAAAGACCTCGACCGGGCCATGCGCGTGGCCAAAGGGCTGGAGTCGGGCATGGTGGGGGTGAATTGTACATCACCTACAGGGGCCTGGGACATGCCTTTCGGCGGGTACAAGCAGAGCGGCGTTGGGAGAGAGAGCTTCCTGCTGAGTATGGACGACTGGCTAGAGCAAAAGGCAGTATTCATCCGTGTTGGCGGGTTGGACGAAACTGGAACAGGGAACATCACACTTGGAAGGTAGTACAGCCTCGCATACCTAGTTGTACCATGGTCATGACTTAAATGACTCAAGTGAGTTTGGGCTTGAGCCCCATGCTAGATGGCAACATCGGCGTTGTTTGAGGGCTACCAGAGCATGTCACGTTATTTCCATATAAGGGTGTGTCATAACAGAAAGTCATCTCAACGAATACAACTTCGATATTTTTGACATAAAGATTCCTGCCTGCCAGGCAATGCAGAAAATATAACTCCGTGAACGCCGCAGCCAATGCAATGGTATCTCCCGCCGTTCAATCTTAGAAAGCAATCCGTCTTTTGCGTCCAGTAAACTTGGAGGTGGCCTTGACCACCTTGCCTTTCCTCTCCATCTGCTCCTTTTTCTTGATGATCCAGGCTTTGGATCCCTTCTTGATCTCGCCGGGGCCAGTCTTGCCCCGGTTTCGGCCATCCATGACATCCACGCCTTCCATGCCCTGGACAACGCCTGTGATGTCGCCGCTCTTTCCATCGACAACCGCGGCA
Organism: Apiospora malaysiana; assembly: GCA_006508115.1. NCBI lineage: Eukaryota > Fungi > Ascomycota > Sordariomycetes > Amphisphaeriales > Apiosporaceae > Apiospora > Apiospora malaysiana. Next base: position 1,492,380 of record QUSE01000016.1, read on the forward strand.
CCCACGGTGAGAACAAGGTAAAGCTTGGCATTTTTGGTGTCGGGGTCATCCTCCAGTAGACCGGCTCCGAAACCAGCCTTGACAGCCGCTCCCGTTATCATCTTCTTCTGCTCGTCGTTCTTGGGGTAGAATTGACAGACGGCCCTTCCACCTCGCTTCAGACTAGCATATAGCCCGTTGAAGAACCTCGATAGGCGACCAGCAGGGGATGTCTCGCTACTCTCGGCATTGCACAGCCATTGGATCGCGCTGATGCTGATGGCGGCATCGAAGGATCCGGCGCGGAAAGGCACGCCTTGGCCGATGTCGGCCAGTAACAAGTCGCCTTCCACATCCCGCTGCAGAGCTACGTCCAACATGGACGCCGAGACATCCATACCTATCCATACGTGTGGGCCACCCTCTTCGGGCGACAAGGAAGACAGGATCTCGCCGGACAAGCCACTACCGCAACCGACATCGAGAATTAAAGACGGAGAGGACAGATCTAGAAGCTCGAGGGCACGATGGGTCATGGAGGCTTGGATGTTTTGTATTCGCGATGAGGTTGTGTATTTACGGGCCTCGGTATCATTGTAGTGCACATCGGCAGACCTGAAGCAATGGTAACGCTGATCAGCATGCGACACTTGTCAAGTCAAAAAAAAATATAACGAAAAGGGAATTGTGGAGGGGTGCTTCCTACAGTGTATCCTCGGGACGAGACATGATGGGCAAAAAGGCTTTGCACAACCTCTGGTCGCCCGTCGTGATTTGGATTGGGGTTGTCAGTTCTGGGATGCGATCGAAGACAATATGTTGATTGCTGGGTTGCAATTCACCGTCGACTTCTTGATCACGGCGTTCATGACGGTCGCCTCTATGCTCTCTATCCCAGAAAATGCAAGACCCCTCTGAAGGATAATTTTAGTGGGGGCGATTCCTTTATCGATATGTCGTGATAAGAGGTAGCCTAACCTAAGAGGTAAGCTGGCTTATCTACCGGGGGAGGGAGGGGCGGTTCTTCTGCTGTTCTGCACCTTAGGTACCTTGCTGGGTTGAGTCCCAAGTTACCTGTACTGAAAGTCAGTATTGAACGCTACCTGCTCCGTACGGGGGGCTTCCTTATTCCTTATTCGATCGATGGGTTATTTTTTTCCCAAGTTAATTAACCCGGCCTGCCCCAGCCTACCAGCCTAGCTTGTCGCCCATCAAAGGCCACGCTGGCTATCGTACGCGTCGTGATCCATATAAACCACTGCTCGCGATCCGATTCAAGATAAGGAAACACCCGCTCGCGACACAGAAACCCAAGTGAAAATTTTCAACAATACATCAATTAGCCTCAAGCAGATAATGAGATTTCCCCCGGCCTGATAAGATGTGGATTCTACCTCTGGTCGGCTATTTAGGTTCCGTCGTGGGCTTCTGCTTTCTGACCTTGGCAATTGGTAGGCCACGCTCCCATCGTCAATTGACTTGATGCGACATCTTCACTGGAAGCTGACCACTCCAATCCTACCACTATAGCCTCGGGCCTCTACTACCTCTCCGAGCTGGTCGAAGAGCACACCGTCATAGCCAAGCGTCTCCTCACCCGACTCATCTATGCCATCATTGGCCTCCAGCTCATTCTGTGCCTCACTGATGGCTTTCCCCTGTCCTTGACCCTGATGGGCATCGCCTCCCATGTCGTCTATCTGGGCAACATGCGGCGCTTCCCCTTTGTCAGGCTGACAGATCCTTTGTTCCTTGCCTCGTGCTGTGGGTATCCCTCTCCTACGAACGTGGCGGCGCCTCGAGACTAATATTAGACAACGCCAGTCCTCGTCCTTGTTAACCACTACTTCTGGTTCCGCCACTTCTCGAGCGCGCAGTCACGTTCATACGCAGCAATGAACAGCGTATACGACCAACCAGATATCCCAAGCTTCACGGAGATCGCGTCGTTCTTTGGGCTCTGCGTCTGGTTCGTTCCCTTTGCCCTGTTTGTCAGCTTGTCTGCAAGTGACAACGTGCTGCCTACCATGGGCAGCACGCAGCCTACGAACGACTCGGACGGCAAGAACAAGAGACAGAGCATAGTCAAACTTGGCGTGGACCACATCTTGTCTGCTATAGGCGAAGTGAGTCGGATGGCTGGTTGGAAGAAGCCCGAAGACAGCTTCTAGCTTTGTGTGATAGTCGCAGCCATCAACGGCACAAGGCAAACGAACATGATGCAGATGACGGCACTTCGGTCTTCAGGGGCATTTCCTTGGGGCCTATGAAGATGGTGATTGTATGCTGCATTCTACCAGCCACCTGCGTCAGGATCCTGGAGGAAATGCGAGTTGCTTTTAACACTCCCTTGCATAAAGTACCCCCAGGCACTACTTTCATGAACCACCTGTAAGTTGTACTAATGCCTCTCTTTTCTTTGCACAGCCCTTTTTCATGATGACCAATCCAATAAATTGCTAGATTGTATTTGAATCACCTACTACAAGGTCGATATTGATGCGAAATATTGTTTAATCTGAACAACATCCCTCTTCTGCGGACTCCAAATTCTCTCGATGATATAGGGGTATCATTGCTAACGTGGTAATGATTTAGTAACTCGGAGGACGCACCATGCGAAAGCATGGTATGAGCATTTCGTGTTCCACCCATGAATCACTGGCTGGTTCTGCTTGCATGGAGGCAAGGGCACACAACTCGACAAAATCCAACATCCTGGGCCTGCGGCGCGCAATATATTGCGGGTTTGGAACACGCTATGGCAACCATCCAGCGAATCTCGAGGTTTGGCTACTAATCACCGCGTTGTTTGCAGTCCGGCATTATCCTAGGATGGTCATGGCTACCAAGGCGCAGGTAAAGAAAACCCTGGGCTTGTAGTCGTTAGGGTCTGGGTTAGATTAGCCTAGCCAGTCGAAACAGGTGGAAAGATACACTCTGCACCAGCAGTTCTCAAGCCAACTGCATGGCAAGAAGCTTTGCCATACGGCGTTATAGGTTCGAGTTGACGATAAAGTGTGAACTTAGATCATGATCAACCAATGTATTACCAAACCAGATCTCAATCTCCTGCGAAACCTACCGATTTCAAGTTCAAAGCTACCTGCAAACCATAACGTGTAGGTAAGTAAGAAGTTCATGCTAGAGAATACCTGAGTCGATGCTATACCATTCGTGACTTTTAAGGTATTCAGTCGGCTACACCCCAACTCAACCCCTGGCAGAGTGTAGGCAGGATGAGATAGGGCTAAATGTCATTCTAGATCAGTCTTGCTCCTATCTATATAGACCACGTTCGTTGCCTCGTTGAGCATGATGTCTCAACATACACAGTCATCTCCATCTTCTAGAAGGGCGAGCTGGCGAACTCAACCAGTTGGACGACTGTGGGAGGCCCACCATCTGGGGTGACACAAAGGCGCAAGCAAGTAACCGACCTCTTCGACTGCATTCCGTCACATCCCCTCAGTGCTTGCACGATGGTGGTATTTATTCCTTTGCCGGGTTTCACTTGACCGCTCGACCCTTCTTCACGCCTATTTCACCCACACACAACTGAGGTTACGAGATTTACGATATCCTGTAAAGTATACCACCGCCAACAATGCAGCTGCTTAGACACACCATCCTCCTCCTGACCCCGTGCTGCTCGTGGGAGGGGCCAGGCACTTTGTACGGAGAGAATCATATTATTAGGAAATGGATACCGAGGATTGCGTACGAGTAGATGGGAGTATGCTAGGAGACAAGCGTGACTCACGGACACTGACCTGGCATAAGACGTTCTGGTCACTTACTTATTTGACGTCAAGGACACAGGCATTAATCGGGATAACCAATGAACCAAAACCTATCCTACTGAACACATGTACTTGCCTGCATTTGGAATCAAACACCCGACAATATACATACCTACTTTACATGCATGTTTCTATCTACAAGTCATGGTAGGGTCAACAATGTCAGATTAGGTACCCTAACTGGTATATTACGAACGGCGGACCGTGAAGGGCCAGTGGGCTCCCAAGAATAGGGATCTCGTGGCTTCCTCCTTCCCACATTCTCCCCTGCCCACCTTCCCACCAAGGTGTCAAGTATAACAAGAGGTACCGACTTGCCCCAGGTACTGCATCATTTTATTGGCTCCTTCTAGAATCCATGTTCTGAGTGGCGTGGAGCTTGAATCCGGCTTCACGCATTGGTCAGTCGCAACATTGAAGGAGACACTGATTCTCGTTCTTTGTTTGCCTTCAGGCCAGAAGATATTCCTTGTTCAAACGCACCTGGCATTGGTGCAGTTATTGATCGAGTTTGGTACGAGTAAGAGCCCAGCCCTTTACGCAGCTGCCACTCGACCCCAACTACCAATATTCTGGCAACAACAACATAAACACAATGGCCTCCCTTCGGTCCGAGATGCTGGACCACCTGCTGGACAAGTTCGAAGAGAAGGACAAGATCATCCTGCGCAAGATGATCAAGGCCTCTCTCGACGGCGACGACAACGAGGCCGTTCTCGCTCACCGTGCTTTCACGTCTGTAGGTTTCACCAAGGCACATTGGATAACTTCTGTCTAGCAATATCGATGAATTAACAGCTGCGCAGGTGGTTGCCTACATTGACGCTCACTCGACCTTGAGTTGTTTCGAAACCACAGCTCTCGAGAGTATCCAAGAAACCCTTGCGAGCTTGGCTACAAATGCAAAGAAAGCCCCAGACTCTACCCAAGCCACACTCACAACTCCACCCCCAGCCCAAGGATCCTATTTTGCCAAAACGCCCCAGCAGACTTACACCCATGATGGTGGAAAGGAGTATTCTCATGGTAGTGTTCAGGCCCCTGGACCCACTACTCGAACCCCCACAGACGACCTGGCAAAGATGCAGCTCCGCGACCACGATATGCCAAAGTCATCGCCCGGAAACTTTGGAATGAAGGTGATGATGAAGAAAGGTTGGAAGCCAGGCCAAGGCTTGGGTGTAAGTGGTGACGGTATTACCGAGCCTATCCTTTCGTCCGAGCAACTTGTCCCAGACCGAAAGGACTTCAACCCAGGCGTGGGATCTCAGAAGAGAATGGAGCACCAGTCCTCTGGACGTGTGGTCAGCTCCGCTAGCCAGGTCAGTATTATCACTTCATTGGAGCCTGCCTCTTTGTAGATACTAATCAAATCAGACAGAAGCAGGACGCCGTCCCGCCCCCTCAGGTCACTTCCGACCAGTCTTTCGATGATGGACCAGATGATGATACTTGGGAATACTCTTTCGACAAGGATCCTGTCTTGTTCCACAGCAGACCGAGACACCCGAGCTCGTACTGCAATGGCTGGTGAAAGACGACGGATGGTTTTAAGCCTTGCACTACTTGGTTCATATCTCCATCTGTATGGGTTGAGTCCAAGGCCACTTCACGGTTCAACACATGCTGCTGTCGGTATGGTTGTCGATGGAGGAGGTTTCTAAGAAGATGCAGTTGAACTCGGAGTAGATACTGTATTCCAGGTTCCAAGTTAATCGGAAAAATGACTTGACACTGCCTGGGTTCAGTCCAGCTAGCTAGGCGAGTCATGGTCATGTTCCAAGGTGGTAATGAGTTTGATACGGTTTCAGCTATTGGGAGTATGCAAACCCATCAATCTGTCTCCAGCGTGCGCAATAGAATCAAGCGTTCTACCTGGCGAGTACGCACGGATTCCCGACTTGGCTACTTCATAGCTTTGCTCTAGGGCCGCTGCGTGCTTTCACCAATGTACCTTGGATGCCCTGCTTAGCCTTATCCCTCAAAACGCGCCGTAGGATCTTGCCGCTTGCACTCTTTGGGATTTCGTCGATAAACTCGATCTCCTTGATCCACTTGTGCTTGACCTTGTTCTCTTCAACATACTTGATAAGCTCTTGTCCAACACCCTCGCTACGGGCCACCCCTGTCTTCAGGACAACATATGCCTTGGGTCGTTCCCCAGACCAGTCGTCGGGGATCCCCAGCACTGCAGAATCCTCAACCTTCGCATGCCCCAGAAGAAGGTCTTCCAGCTCGGCGGGTGCTACACCGATCCCATTTACTTTGATCATCTCTTTGATACGATCCGTGATGGTGATAAACCCTTCGTCGTCGATCATGCCCTGGTCTCCCGTGTGCAGGAAGCCATCTGCGTCAAACGTCTCTTTGGTGGCCTTCTCGTTGTTCAGATAGCCCATGACCACCTGGGGACCGCGCGCCCAAATTTCGCCGGGCTCCCCGATGCCGGCTTCGGTACCGTCGTCCTTAATCAGCTTGACCTCGGTAGAAGCCACGATGGACCCTCCCATGTGCGCATAGTCGTAACTGTACTTGTCCGGGGGGTGGGCGGTGATACACGAGCAGGACTCGGTCATGCCATAGCCCTGCTTGAATCCGGTGCCCGGGAACTTCTCCCTCAGCTGCTGGATGATCTCGGCAGATAAGGGGGCAGCTCCACTCGAGAACCGCTTCACACAGCTCAAGTCGTACTTGGCCACGATGGGGTCGCGCACCAAGCGAATCAGGATAGGCGGCACCAAGAGGAGCTCCGGGATCTGGTATTCTACCACGGTCGAGAGCATCGAGTCCATGCTGAAGGCGGGAAGCATGATGACTTCGGCGTTGATGAAGACGGGCAGTATCATGCTGTGCACTATCCCCGTGATATGGAAAAGGGGCAAGACACCGATGACCTTCCTCAAGCGGTCATCGGGCTTGAGCATCTCGATTTGGAGCGCTTGGGCAATGGCGTTCTGGTGGCTGATCATGACGGCCTTGGGTAGCCCCGTGGTGCCGGAGGAGAAGCTGAGAAAGGCGCAGACCTCGCCGTTCTTCTTCCTCGGCGGGAGCTTGGCAGCGGGGGCTTAGTTGCGCTCGCCAAGGTCTCTCCCCATCTGGATCAGCTGCTGTATCGTCGCGTACCCGTCAAGCTCGCCTTCAAGCAAGAAGATGTGGGACTTGGGGATGCCGGCTATACGGGCCGCCTCCTCGGCCACTTTGATCGATGTCGGGTGGGTGGCCAAGTACTTTGAGTTTGCCGTCTTGAGAGCATAGGCCATTTCCTCGACATTGTAGGCTGGCGATGCACCCGAAACCACACCGCCTGTGCGGAGTTAGTGTATTCATTCCCAAAATTGACCTCACCAAAGGGGGGTCCTTACCCAGACGGACAGCAGCAAACAGTGTCACTGGATACCTTTTTGGCTATTTGATTAGCGGCCTGTCCCTGTCCACGTTGCGGTATTTGTGAATAGTCACCAGGCGCATACCATATCGTATTTCTACTGAAGAGGGAAATGGTGTCGCCGGTTTGAAATCCATACTTGGATCTCAACGCGGTGGAGATGTACGTTGCCGCATCTTTGACCCCTTTCCAGGACAGGTGCTCCTTGGTGGCTCCATCCGTGTAACCAGCCCAGTCCGACTGAGGGAACCTATTGAGGGGAGAATAGGAAGACTTCCCGTCGAAGAGCCATTCCCATATGGTACAGTCCTTGGGAACTTGGCCAGACGCTCGTTAGATATGCGGACAGGCAATGATTGAAGTGTAGCTTACACGTACAGGTAATGTCCGGATGTTTGCTTTTGAAGATAGGCATGGTTTGGTAGTGTAGACTTGCTGGAGACCCGTCGTTGATGAACAGGCACTGAGTTGTATCAGAGAAGGACAACCGAGAACCCCAGATCAACATGTAGCAGATACGCGTGCCGTTTCTTATATGACCCGGCACCCGGGAACCAAGTGGCATGCATTATTGATGGGGAGGGGTGCCTGCGGGGTAATGCCCATCCATGACATTGATCTACTGCAACCCGAGGCTGCCATCAGGGATGCTATCCATTTTGAATCATTCATGGAACATTGCAACCTATAGCCTGATGGTATACAAATAGAGACAGCCAAACATTGCATTGTGTGACAAGGAGCGCGATTTATACCTACTGAATCCTTGAATTAGACTGTGACGCCTTGTCCCTGTCAAGGAGGCCAGGGCTTGGCATAGCTAAGTCCCATTAATGCAACAAAGCCCGAATTACCTGGCAGCTACATAGACACCTATGTAGGTAGGCAGACATTCCCGTGACTCCATTCACCACTTCCACCAGACGTCAAACGGTCAGGTTCGTAGAGATGGTTCATGCAGGCAGCCATATACCTCGGGAGTGACCCCTGGTCTTTCAACAGAGTGGGTTGACAGGGTTTATGCCGATATAGCAAAAGGGAGGTGACCGAACAACAGACAACACTTTCCAAGCAATCTGTAGTCTGTCTAGTGGTACAGTTCATACCTTCTATTACCAGTAGTTGAAGGTCGTGGTTGTCCGGGTCACTTGATCCCCAGCTTTCAACGTTTAACCAAGCCAAGTTTCTTGTTACGCCACATGTGGCTTATGGAGGCTGGGCGGCGCGGGCAGGGGCAGGAGCAGATACTACCACGATAGCAACAAATCTGACCAATGACAGGGTAGCAGCGTCACTATTCGGTTATTCAGACGCTGAAAGGCTTAACGTTAGCGCATTGGGGACAGACCTAACCTTAGCCACTAACAGCGACCCATGCAACTGGAGCTGGGCTGGCTTTGGGAATTGCAAGTCGCAGGTGCAGGCGCAAGTCAGTAGATAAGTACCTGCTCGGAAGTCTTCGGCTTAGAAGAGACAGCAGGAAGGTGGCAGAGGCGGCAGAGGCTAGCAGATCTTTTGCTTTTGCGCTATTTGTATCTGATTTGCCATGCAAGCTGCAACCAACCCAAGCAGGCATTCCATTCCAATTGAGATTTCTTCTTCACATGCACTATACTTGTCTTCAACTCTAGGTCCCTCTTGTTTTTGTCGTCTACCAAATCGACCATCGACCTCGCCTTTGCTCCCCCCTGGACATTAGACATTGCAATAAGACAATCGTATCTGCCACAATGTTGTCGCGCAACTCGGCTCGTGCAGCTCAGGTAAATCCAGAACTCTCCCTCCCTTGTCTCGCCTCGCCTCGCCTCTCTCTCTCTCTCTCTCTCTCTGTCTCTCTCTCTCTGTGTGTGTGTGTGTGTTTGTGTGCGTCTTATCTACACATGTGCTGCGGGCTGCGGGCTGCGGGCAACATGCCTCATTCGCGCCTAGCCATTGAGTGATTGGGTTGCAACCTGCTCACGCTACGAGATATTGGCTTGGGACTACCTTCGTGAAAACATGGACTTTGATTGACATGTGTCTCCTACTTTAGCGCCTGGTGCGAGCTGCTGCTCACCAGCAACCCCATGCCGCCGCCCGGTCCTACGCCACCATCCAGTCGGACATGTTCAAGCCCACCAAGTTCGGCAGCAAGTACACAGTCACCCTGATCCCCGGTGACGGTATCGGTACCGAGGTCGCCGAGAGCGTCAAGACCATCTTCAAGGCCGACAACGTCCCCATTGACTGGGAGCAGATCGATGTCTCGGGTGTCGACTCTGGCTCGCCTGGCAGCGCCGAGGCCGCCTTCCGCGAGTCCGTCGCTTCCCTCAAGAGGAACAAGCTGGGCCTCAAGGGTATCCTCCACACCCCCATTAGCCGATCCGGCCACCAGAGTTTCAACGTCGCCATGCGTCAGGAACTCGACATCTACGCCTCCATCTGCCTCATCAAGAACATCCCCGGCTACGAAACCCGCCACAAGAACATCGACCTCTGCATCATCCGTGAGAACACCGAGGGAGAGTACAGCGGTCTCGAGCACCAGAGCGTCCCCGGCGTCGTTGAGTCTCTTAAGATCATCACCCGCGCCAAGTCGGAGCGCATTGCCAAGTTTGCCTTCTCCTTCGCCCTGGCCAACGGCCGCAAGAAGGTCACCTGCATCCACAAGGCCAACATCATGAAGTTGGCCGACGGTCTCTTCCGCAACACTTGCGCCAGCGTCGCCAAGGAGTACCCGACCCTCGAGTACAACGACATGATTGTCGACAACGCCAGCATGCAGTGTGTCTCCAAGCCCCAGCAGTTCGACGTCATGGTTATGCCCAACCTGTACGGTGGCATTCTTTCCAACATTGGCGCCGCCCTCGTTGGCGGCCCTGGTATCGTTCCCGGTTGCAACATGGGCCGCGACGTCGCCGTCTTCGAGCCTGGTTGCCGTCACGTCGGTCTCGACATCAAGGGCAAAGACCAGGCCAACCCTACCGCTCTCCTGCTCTCCGGTTCCATGCTCCTGCGCCACCTTGGTCTGGACGACCATGCCAACCGCATCTCCAAGGCCGTCTACGACGTCATTGCCGAGGGGTAGGTTGCCCCAAAATACCCCTCCATATTCTCGTAGGAGTTTACCAAGTTACTGACCAATTCTATAGCAAGTCGCGAACACGGGATATGGGCGGTGAGGCCACGACTCACGAATTCACCCGGGCCATCCTTAACAAGATGGAGACGTTGTAAAACCTCCTCTTAGGAAATCGCTATACCCAACCTTGATACCACAGCCCCTATATTTGTAAACGACCCGTTTCATAGACCAGAGTCGGACACGGGGGATGCTAGCATGAGTGCATGGAGTCACGGCATATGATGATTCTTAAACTGTACTGTAGGTAGATTAGGATAATATCCAAATGTTCAACCAACGACTAGGATGTAAGCGATATGCTTGCGATATTGGCATATCTGTGTTCTTGTTATGCCCACTGCGCAGATATGTTGGCATTGACTGCAAAATCTGTGGTTTCACCAAAGATAGGGCTACGGAGTTCAGCATGCCGAGACGTAGCAAGAGACGTAGCAAGAAAGCACCCCAAAGATTTAGCCGGCGTCGGCTTTTTGCAAGCCAAATGTGACCCCAAGAATACCTACCCCAAGGACAATATGGACGTGTTTTTTGTAACGAAACTTGGATATAATATAGAGTTGCCTGGATGGTTCCCCTTCGAAGACCTCACCCGTTCGACGCGACTGGCTATACATGAGAGAAGATGGCAACGAAGAAACAGGAAGCCGCCAAGAAAGCAACGGGGGCAGCGAGAGGCAAGAAGCCGACCCCCCTATTCTGGCATTGGGGTATCCTTAGTCTCGTTGCCGTAATCTGTTTAGCATTGTTCAACCCGGGCACCTTTCACCGAATATCGGCATCACTGGCATCCACGCTGGGCCTCTCCTCGGCCCTCTCCTCGGCCCTCTCCTCGGAGTACGGGCAATGCCTACAGCATCAGTATAGGACGGAAATCGTGTCCCTTGACCCATTGCTCATCTACATTCACGGGTTCTTCAACCAGCACGACATCGACGGCGTGCTGGCCGCCGGGGCGAATCGATTCGTGTCATCTGAGGTGTACCAGGACGGCAAGCTGGTGCAGAACCCGTACCGGAGCTCGTCGAGCGCCGGACTCCCCGATGACGATCCGGCAGTGGCTTGCGTCCTGGAGCGCTCGCGACGCTTCTTGGGAGCGGTGCTGGATCCCGAGACGGACGAGATGGGCATCCCGCAGCTCGTGAGATATAAGAAGGGGCAACAATACCATGTGCATCAAGACTGGTTCAAGACGCCGAAGCCTGCGCTGGACGGGTCGCGGCGGTGGTTCAACCGGGTGGCCAGCTTCTTTGTGGTGCTGCAGGCCGAGTGCGAGGGGGGCGAGACATGGTTCCCGCTGGTGGAGGCGGCCAGCGGTGGTGGCGGCGGCGAGGGTACAATGTGGAGGAGGCGTGAAGAAGGGGGTTTGGCGTTCCGGCCGGTTGCTGGGAATGGGCTGTTCTGGGTGAATCTGTGGCCGAACGGAACGGGGGATACGCGGACTGTGCATGCGGGATTGCCGGTCCAGGGAGGCTCCAAGACGGCCATGAACATCTGGCCGCGGAAGTATCTTCCCTCTTCGTCCTGAGCACTTAGTTGTTGGGGGGTCTAGGGGGGCATGCACCTTGAGGATCTCGAGGCTGGCCTACTACGTCAATGGGTGTACCTAGGAGGTAGGTATGGAGTATATGCTGGGCAATGTGATATCTAGGATGGTCTAAACGCGACAAGGACGCGTGGTGTAGAGGCGGGAAATTGAGACTAGATGTAAATGCAAATGTAAATGCAAAATGCAAATGCAAATGACGGCATTGGCATTGACTGATTGGCAATAGCATTGTTTCTCGGCTCTTTTTGTATACCTACCTAGTTTTGTAAGTACCTAGGTACTGGAAAAGTGCAAGCAGGGGTTGGTGCAGCTACCTCTTACCCAGCTAGCTTTGGCAGGTGGCAAGTGGAAGATAACAGGTGGCATGCGTTCATGCCTTTCCTTGGCTTCCAGTCTTCCAATTCCAGTCATCCATCCAATGACTGGGTGGGTACCTACTGACTGGCTTGGTACTGGACCAACCAACAACAACAAAACAGGCGACAGGCCCAAAAACAAAACATACGCACACCATTGAAACATGATCTCCCTGGCGACCCTCCGATCCTCCTGTTTAATGCATCAGTTATTAGTTATTTCCACGAAGGTTAGATATACCTAAGACTCGAGCAATGTTCAATACGACTGACTAGCTGCACAAGTGAGTGACTGACTGTATGTGAAAGGTCGTTATTTGGTGATACCTACCTAGTCCAATTGATGCTCAATGCGATCCTAACCGCCTCCCACCCCTCCCCCTCTAGTCACATCGATCCCACATCCCATCCCACTAGAAACTGGAACTGGGACTGGATTCCCATAACACCCCGCGCTAGGCTAGGTGAAGCTATTCAACGCGAGACGCCCGATTGGCCCTACTTGGCTCTGCCATAAACAATAAGCCCAACGCAGGCGGAGGAGCAGACGCAGACGTAGACGCAGGAGCAAGAGCACGCACGTACGTACGCCCACGCCCACGTCCACGCCCACGCGCTTGTATCATTATCATTATCGTTGATGCACTTCCATCCACCAACATCCGTCATTCACACACACCCACTCTGATAACATTCGTTCCTTCAATGTTCCCCCGTTCGACCATCTCAAACCTGTGAGCCCGTTTCCCTTTCTTCTCTTTGGCATCCCGAAAACCAGAACCTGGGTTACGTTACCGAGCATACCAAGTGCATTGCCATTGCACACCCGGCGCGAAAGTGGCATGTCACCTCAAGTGCAATAGCTGCTCTCATCTGCTCGGCTCCGGCGCATTGTGAGGCCTTCGTTCACTCGTGTGAGAGGGCGTGCCTTCGCTTCTTTTATTGATATCCCCCCGCTTCAGGTCCAAGCGGTCAGGTCACCCGTCCCTGGGCTAGAGGCATCTCTCTCTCTCTCTCTCTCTCTCTCTCTCTCTCTCTTCACGCAGACTCTCTCACGCACTCACTCACTTTCGCAATCGCCGCTCGTTCCCGCCCATTCCTTCGCTTGCCGACCACCCACTTATGCTGTGCGCATAGCCTGCCGCTATCCACGGCCAGACAGAGCCTGTACTACCACCACCACCAACACACCCTTCACGACTGACGATCACTACCAACAAAATCGCATCCTCCATCTTGACCATGGCCGACCGCGACTATGACGAAAACAGCAACGAGGCTTTGGACCCAGAGCTCCTGTATACCAAAGAGTATTGCATAGGAGGCGGCAGTTTCGGTAAAGTTTACAAGGGGTAAGCACATATATCGCCTCAGACGGGGGCGCACCGATGTCTAGATTTGTGTGTGCTAATTGCAAACCATGTGCTAGTGTCGAGAAACGGACCGGTCAGGCAGTCGCTATCAAGGTTATTGACATTGAGAGCGCCGAAGACGAGGTCGAGGATATCATACAGGAGATTGCCATTCTTTCGGAACTGCAGTCTCCCTATGTCACAAAATACTACGGCTCCTATGCCAAGGGCGCAGAGTTATGGATCGTCATGGAGTTCTGCTCTGGCGGCAGTTGTGCCGACCTGATGAAGCCGGGCATGATTGGCGAGGACTACATTGCCATCATCATCCGCGAGCTGCTGCTTGGACTGGAATACCTGCATGCCGACAAGAAGCTACATCGCGACGTAAAGGGTGAGACATCCAACCTTTTGAGCATATAGCTATGTCCATCATGGCTCTTGATCATTACTGACTTCATTGGTGTATAGCCGCAAATGTTCTCCTCGGTCACAATGGCCAGGTCAAGCTGGCTGACTTTGGTGTGTCGGGTCAGCTGTCCGCCACCATGACCAAGAAGAACACTTTTGTGGGAACTCCATTCTGGATGGCACCTGAAGTCATTAAGCAGTCAGGTTACGACCATAAAGCCGATATCTGGTCCCTGGGTATCACGGCTCTCGAGTTGGCCAACGGAGAACCTCCCTACGCCGACATTCACCCCATGAAGGTGCTCTTTCTTATTCCCAAGAACCACCCACCGAGACTGGAGGGCAACTTCACCAAAGCCTTCAAGGACTTTGTCGAGCTTTGCCTCCAACGTGACCCCAAGGAACGACCTTCAGCCAGAGATTTGCTGAAGCATACATTTATTCGACGGGCCAAGAAAACCACATATCTTACCGAGCTCATCGAACGACACAGCAGATGGAGCGCCACCCACAAGTCAGAGGAGGAGGAGGCTATGGAGGGCGGCGACGAAGTGCGCCAGAGGGAGCCCGTCAACGAGGATATGTGGGACTTTGGCACAGTGCGTCTTGTTGGCGACCGCGGAGGTATCGTGACGAGGCCAGGTCTCAACCAGATGGATGATTCGGCCAGGAATGCTCGGGCCTCGAGGCCCCTGGAAGGTGACTACGGCGAGAGACCAAGGGGACAATCGCCTGTTAAGTTGCAGGATTTCAATGGCTCGTCCGTTTCTAGCACTCTCAAGGCGGGCAATTCTCCCTCGACCGGCACATCACGCCAGGTGTCTCCGCAGCGAAAGCCTGTTCCTGGTCCGATTCCATCATCCCCAACCAAGGTGCCTCTGCCCTCTTCTCCCCAGAAATACTACGGCGATCCCGATACGCCGCGACCTCTCAACAAGCACACGCCCACTGTGCCTACCATGAACTCGACAGATTACGACCATGCTCTGCAGGAACAACTACGGTGGGACATGGGGCATATGAATATCACCTCTCCTCCGCCCCAGCTCCAACTCAACGCCCCATCGCCGCACTTGGCCCCGAGGCAATCCCAAACCCAGCTTCACACGCCAGGGCAACCATCACAGCGGGTATCTTCGAGGGTCGCGCCGCTAAGCCTCCCCGAGATCCCTCCTTTCCGGGGTCCTGGCTCGCAGTCTTCGTCACACAAACCTGCCATGCAACAGCCAATGTTTCCGAGTCCTCAGGCTTTTCCGTCCAAAGCCCAGCCCAAACAGCTCCCTGCGGCCCCCGAGGCTTTCCCTTCGCCGGCGCCAGCAAATCCCAACGGCGAGCTGGATGCCTTGAACGACGTTATCTTCCCGGCCCTTGAGGAGGCTTTGAAGCGGCGGCAAATACGATTACAGCAGATTTACCGCAACGAGAGAGTTACGCCCCAAAGGCAACGGGCCGAGGCCGCCCACGATAAAATCAGGAAGCATGTGTACAAGCTCGCCAATGTCTGCAAGGAGATTGACCGGCTGGACAAGAGCGAGCCAGTTGGCATGGGTAAAGAAGTCGGCACCTTCCTCGAAGGGCTGCTCGAGGAGATCCTCGTTCGAGTCGAACCCCTAGACGAAGAAGAGATGTCCTAATGTAATGAATGGCCACCGCCAGCATACGGGTAATGAATAAATGGGAAGAGGAGATGAGACGGCACTAAAATATCGGTGTACGTAGATTTCTCTTTTGTTGATATAACGAGGAAAACGAAACAAAGGTGTTTGATGTTCGTCGGGAAGGAGGGAGGAGGGGTTCGGCTGCATGATTCTCGTCGGCTACTCCGTGTCGAATTGCAGCTGGATGAACGCGTCACCAGGCAGGCACGTAATGGAGTGTACTATACCCCAAGATTTTTCATCAATAGACAATGGCGCGGGACTCGTGCACAATAGATGCGCTGTCCCTGGCCAAAATCTGATTTATCGCCTCATAAAACTACCTTGACCTCGATCTATTCGTTTCCTTTTCTATCTCTCTTGTCAGAGAAGGGGGCGTGAGTTTCAGCCGTTCTCAGATGAGTTCAAGGAAAGCTTGATATACCCCTCAACTCCTGGGCTGCCCATACAAATGTCAATGCTGGTGGTGGGCGACGCTCCAAGAGAGGGACTCCGAAGATCATTTAGATACAATCACGACAATGGGGCTGGCACCGGGAGCAATCAAGTACTAACCTTAGGAAGGGTGCCAGAGGTATACACACATTCAATCACGACACATAATCTCCAGTCAAGGTTCCTTTTCTTTTCTTCTTTTTCAGTTGCATTGATCCATTCTCCTATAAACACGATGACAGGTAGCAGTTCGTCATAAAGTCACTCGAAATGGACGCCAAATTTTTGAACTCCGTTGGCGCCGAAAAGGCGCCCCCGTACGTACCCCCGTGCTCCCGAAAGCAACATTAGATAAGTGTGGTTTAGATGGAAGCTTCACCTACGGGTAGAATCCAGGCCACCCCAAGAGCAAAGCTTGCTCGGTACATGTCGGCGGCTTTACCTGATTCTGGCTGGAAATACGGACAAGGAAAGGGTATACGGTTTTGATGATGCCAAACCAGGGTCGTGCAATTGCCCCAGGCAAGCTCGACTTCGAGCATACATATCATGTCGTCAGTGGCCCGGCAAGCCGAGATAAAAGACCAACTCCGTCATTCAGACAGTACATCGTAAAAAAGGACCGAAGTAATAACCAAGTCGCCAACGGCTGCCTGTGCATGAAATCAAGACAGGTCACAAATAGAAGGCAAGCAGGACAGAAGATGAAAAAGCATCTATTTTAATGCAACGCGAAACTCAAATGCTCAGAAACCACGCAAACCCGAAACAAAGGTCATCCCTCGTGAAGGACGGCGCCAACTCATCGCGTAAAGACGTTATGATACGGGTCATCGGTCTCGTCATCTGAATATCGAATGTCGGAAATCTGCAAGTAGATCGCACCCCGCCACCCGCATGCCAACAGCCTTCCTGGCCAACGGTGCAGTGAGTAGTCAACAGCACATGCTTATCGCCCTGGTTGGGTATGCCCCAGTCCGTCGACGACATGATAGCAGGCGCGGGATTCGGTCGTGAAAAGTTTGGAAGGAAATGGGTGATGAGGCAATGGAATATGCGTCGAAACGTGAGTCGCCCCGAGGACGGTGAAGGAGTGAAGACATCGTATGCGAAGGAAAGTGTATCAGCCGAAACCAGAGAGCAGGACCCGAAGATGTACGCGCAGTAAAGCGACCAAAACGCCGGAACGCAGGACGCCTCAATGCTAGAATCGTATCAAGGCGTTTACTAGACCAACATTAGCCATCAAGCTCAACAGGCCTGGAAGGTGCGACTACGAACCTGAGGACCCAGGCCACCAGGAGGGGGACCTTGTCCATTGCCGCCAAAACCAGGACCACCAAAAGGACCGCCAGGGCCGGGAGGGCCAGGAGGACCAGGAGGCCAGTAGTGAGGAGGCGGGGGTGCAGGGCGATAAGGAGTACCTACGCCCGAGTTGTTCTGGGATCGGCCCCACGACAGACGAACGCGAGAGTTTCCAATAGGATAACCCTGCATTTGATTAATAGCCATCTCCGCAGCGTGGCGATGGACGAATTGAACAAAGCCACATCCCTTTCCGGGCGGGATTTTGACGTAAGTGATCTCGCCAAAGCCCTGGAAGAAGGATCGCAGCTCGTCCTCGGTCACATAACCCGAAAGGCCTCCAACGAAGACAGTAGTGTTGTTTGGGTCGGTGAACTGATTCATGGCCATGGGGTTGAAACCGCCACCGCCTTGCTGGAAGCCGTAGTTGGGCTGCTGCTGGGCCATCCACTGGTTGTTCATGCCTCCGGGAGGCTGCATGCCACCTTGAGGAGGCATCATGGCAGGGTTGCCAAAGTTCTGGAACTGACCACCTTGGTGACTTCTTGAATCGCGTCAGTGATACGTTCTGATACGATCTTTATATCACGCAGAGGAGATGGAGCAGGGCTTACCTGTTCTTAGGTGTGGCAGGCGACACGCGCATAGGTCTATTGCCGCAGTAGACACCTTGCATCTCCACAAGGGCACGCTGCTGGTCTTGCTCGTCAGAGAAGCGGACGAATCCGTAGCCGCGAGACTGGCCGGTTTGCTGATCCGTCATGATCTTGGCGCTCTTGCAGGAGGGGAAGCGGGCTTGAAACAAGGCGACCAAGACGAATTCGTTCACTTCGTGACCAAGATCACCAACAAAGATGGAGAACTCAGGGCTGCGGGTATCGCGACGGTCGACTAAGCCACCACCCGAGGCCCAGTTTAGACGGAAGACACGGTCGGTGTTGGGAACCGGAGTGCCGTTGAGGGCCAGTGCCTTCTGCGCAGCTTCAGGGTTGGTGAACTCGACGAAGCAGTATCCGGCGTTGCTACAGTGAGTCAGTATTGAAGACAAGGTAAGTGCAAAATCCAAGAATTAATACAAAATTCTTACCCAGAATGACGGTCACGGATGATCTTTACTTGAACGTTTTCGTTCATAGCAGAGGAGTAGATGGACCGAATGAAAGATTCATCCATCCATCCAGCAAGTTCGCCCATCCTAAGTGCGAAAATTGAGTCAGTTAAACGACTACTTTGGGTAGGCACGGTGGGCCGGGGTCAAGGCTGCAACTGCCAAGTTTGGCAGGCACGAGTATTCAAGTGTGTTACGCAAGAAGCGCAGGGACACCGAGATTGGAAACGCCCGGGGTAAACAGATGACAGGAACAAAGTTAAGGAACAAACTTACCAGAGAGTTTGACGAGCAGCATCAGCGGAAGGGAAGCCAGTCGAACCATCACCGCCGGATTGACCGTTGGGGGGGGCGATGGGAAGGCCGGAAGGAGGCAGGCCAGGACCACCGCCCTGGGAGCCACCTTCTCCTTGGCTACCAGATCCATTGGAAGGAGCCTTGCCGTTGTACGGGTTAAAGTTGTCCATCTTGTTGACCTGAGAATGACTTATGTTAGAATACCAAGTCCAAGAGGATTCCCATGACGATTTCGAAGAATGAAAGAACAAAACATGTGAAAAGAGGATCACAACGATGAACGGGAGTCCAGTATTGCAAAATGAGACAATCTCGAAGGATGAAGGACGAGGATATGCTTGCAAAGCAATGGATGAACCAAGTGGCACCGGTCCAGGAATACCTGCCGAACAAGTGCAGCTTGATGGGAAAGAAATATGTCAGGTATTGGGGCAAGTATGGGCTTGTGTGAAGGTGACAATTTTGACCTTGTGTCGTCAGAGAAACATTAACAAGTCAGGGCCTTTGATTGTCTAGCAGGGGTATGCAAAAGCCACCTCGGCGACGGCGGGGTCGTCGACGATGGACAAATCTCCTGAACCCCTCGCTTGCCGAGCTGCTCTTCCATGCTTAGGGCCTCGGCAATGAAGAGCCTCGAGGCATGTGGCAGTCTCCCCATATCCCCTGTTAGAAGCTGGTCCATCGAAAGAACGGACACACTCCAGTATTCAAAAAGGGGCTCTGAAGAATGGGGGTCGTGAAGTGGAACCCCAAGCAGTCGTTCACTGCAATGGCAGCACAATGGTGTAAAGGGAAACACAAAGGGCGAACGGGGAAGCCGGGTACACTCGCAGAAGCCACCGCTTTCTCAGAATGGAGCTGAATGATAGTAGTTTATGCGACGGCCTGTGGCAGCAGCAAGTGACCAGGCTCATACACCAAGAACGATGAGATGACACGAACTGTTGTCATATTTCGAGTCGGGGGGACGGCAATAAACTCCTGAGTTTGGAAAAAATGCAATGAGGTAGACGGCAGTCAAGACGTTTGGGAGAAAGTTCATGATGCTGAAATATGGCTGGCATTGGTTCACGGCTGCCAGAGACCTTGCTCAAACTGCCTAGAACACAATTTCAAGGCGTGTATGTATGATGAACGCAACTTTGCCAGGGGTATTGCTATCTGGAGGTCATGTGGGTATAGCATTGCTTGTAGAAGAGCCTGGATTTCAACCAGATGGTTACCTCATTCAGGGATGAGTAAATAGGTTCTGGTTTGAGGACTACTGAGTCCGGGGCTGTGACTGAATGGCTATACTGGGAAAGATTGTCCAGGCATATTTCCCCCAGGTATAAAATCACATGACTGTGCATCTCAATAAGGAGTACTTACTAAGGAGTCTCACACCAATGTGCCGATGACAGTAGGTTAAGATTCCTGGAGAGGGTAGAAGCTACATCAAAGACATATTAGCAAATTAAACCGCTTGCTAAAAGACACCAGAAAGAATGAAAGCTCGACGGAAATGACAACAACCATCATGTTGACTTGTCTGCTTGCCCGGCCCAACACTGACAGCAGCACCTCCGCTCTGCTCAAGGAAGAAACCTGCAAGCCTTGCTTGTGGGGGTTCCCGCAATCATAGGTGCCGCTTCCCCAATTGATCATAAAATCGTAGGCATCGCCAAGACGAATACAGTAGGGACTCGAAAGCAAGTGGCATTGAGTTGCAATTGCTCTCTCTTGTGTGGGGTAGGGTCAACCAATCAGGGTTGGGAGACTGTAGGGCAACTCACCAACTGATATCCAGATGTGCTTATACCAGCAACGAACGCCGACGCCGCCAAGTTTTCCTGCCTGAATGCGGATTGAAATGCAAACGTCGACAACCGAGACCTTGATCTAAAATTTTCCGATTCGCCAACCAAAGATTCGAAGAGACACTTGATCAAGAGAGACGAATAAAGTGAACGTCGAGTCGTGATACGATCTAAAGGATAAGACTTTCGGAATTCCTAACCTATGCTTGCCGGTGGTTAACATGCAGCCCAGAGTAGTAATTAGCAGCTTTCATGGGGATAGTAGCGATCAAGCATGGCTAGTTGCCATAAACTGGTTGAAGGAGGATGCCTGGATCTTGCTTTGGATAGTATAGACTTGGAAAAACTAAGCTGTCCGTTCAGCTTCTCGGCTCAGGTGCGAAAGTAATTCGTTTGCAGTACATCCACGGATTCCGAGACTGTGCTGGATGATTCGCCATGAGGGAAGCTTGGGGGAAGCTCGGGGGCCGCGCAGGGCCAGTGAGCAGTTCCGTATTGAATATGATTACTGAAAAATATGTCAAGTGGGTTTGCAAGGCTCTGAGCAAATATGTCGCGCCAGGTTCATTGCGTTCACCATCAACTGTCGTTTAAAACTCGCTCGTCTGCGGGACGGCTCCCAATTGAATGCCCAAGGAGACTCACGGAGCACTACCACTCGTCATGGGGAGACCAAGGGAGCACCTCCTTCCCCCGGAAGGGCCCATGGCACGAGCATGTTTGCGTGAGTAGCCCCGCGCTTGAATCAGGATATCGCAAAGGCCACAATAACATGTTCGCCGCCTTCTCCGATTGGCTCATCTAGAGGACAGTCTCAGTGGTCGAACAGGTCGAACGACCAAGTAGACAGCGCGGTCTATTCGAGGTAGGCTGGTTTTCGCATGCCACAAGTTCGATCGAAGTGCCCCCCGACAACCGAAAACCGAAACAAGTAGAGTTGCGATAGAGTCGCGATAGAGTCGCGCGTGCATCGCATCGAGAGGAGATCAAATTCGGTTCGGTAGAGCAAGTGGGGAGACATTCGAGAGCCACGCCACACGCCGAGCCCAATAGACTACTCATATGCCCCTACTCATTGACCTCGAGATGTCGAGGACTGGACAATATGCCGCATGCCGATCCGGGTGGGTGACTTGGCCAATAGATCAAGGGTCCAATCCGGGCTCAAGTCGTAATGAGCAATAGACCAAGGTAGAGGGCAAGGCGAACATCAGGTTGGAAGGCTAGCAGAAGCTTGATCGCTACTTACCCCAGCATGGAGGAATGGTGGGGAAGGAAATCCGGACACTTACTTTTGTGCACCAAATGACGCCCTTTTTGGTCATGCAGACGTGAGAAAGCAGCAGAGATGACAAGCGCCGTGGAAACGAACACCCGCAAGACCGAGAAATACCGGGAGGGACTGAAGAATAATGTCGAGGGATCGAGTCGTCGTGTCGCACGTCGTCAAGATACCAGGACGAAATTGGGCGGTGCGATCTGCAGTAGAACTAGAACCGGCGTGGTGCTCAGCAATGTGAAAAGGCCGCAACGGAGGGAAAAGTTTTGCGCGACGATGCGGAAGTTGACGAGAAGTCGGCGGCTTTACCGGAAACGGGCCGCGCACGCGCACACAGCAGGAAACGAACCAGCACCAAAAGGAAGCTTCTTGCAAAACGCACACAACGAATACAAGTAGCGAGCCAAACAGGCAGCGGTTTCGCAAGCGGCAGAGGGGGTGAAACGAAGCTGGCGGGGGAATTAGGGTTAGAGGAGGGAGAAGAGGAAAAAAGAAGAGAGAAGAAGGAGAGACCGAGACTGTGTGGAAGAGATAGAGACCGGAAAGCAGCAAGAAACAAAAGCAGACAACGATGGTGCCGGTTTGGTTTGCGTGTGAGTGGGAAAAGGATGGTGGAATGAATGGGGAATGGGTGGAGGAGACGACTCTTGACTTTGCGGCTTTGCCAGGCCTGGTGGAGGACCGCAAAAACTCTGTGAGCCGCTAGTCATTTAGCACAAGCCCGTCTCGCTGCCTGTCGTCCATTAGTAGTACTTCCAGTGCTTTGGCGACCTCAGTGCTCTTCAGTACTGCTCAGTAACGCCGCAGTACCCCTACAAGTACACACTTGAGCAATGCCATGCCATGGGTCATGGGCCATGGCTGAGTTTACCACCAGTACTACTAATGAGTAACTTACCACCTGTACGGACAATAGGCTCACTGCCGACATACAGCCTCCGACAGTCCGGTCTACATACTAGGTTATAATACGAGCATAGGTACATATTAGGTATGCATTTATCGATACCTAAAGCTCTCTGTTGCAAGGAGGTAGCATCTCCAAGTAGGTGCTGATACCACTGCTGTGAGAAGATTAAGATAGAATCATAAACTTTGCACCAATGGATAGAACCGATAGAGAAATATACTACGTACAAACGCGAAGACTACTTGCTGCCATCCAGGTAGGCGGCAGGTCCGCTGTGCCGCGTGAAATCATTTGATATGTTTCAGGGTTGTAAAATTACCTTGGTGCCAGGCCAGCACGGTTCTGTGTCTTCATGCAAGATACAAACAAGATACGGGTGGCCGACGCGACTCAAGTGCTGAACTCTAAATGCACGAGTTGGTGGGTGGCCGAGAAGATGCAGATGCAGAGATGCAGAGATGCAGCACCGAGAGATGGGACAGATCAATTGCCCTTTGATCGCTAGATTGATCGTGTCCTGTCCCCTCCAGTCTCCAGTCGCTGCGAACTTGCATGTATAGAGGTATGTATCTCCTTACTCGTCCCTGCGCGCGCATTGCTTTGGTAGGTTGAACCTAGGCAGAACACGCATGTGCAAGACGGACTCGGACTCATAATCACTCAGTTAGGCCAAGTATATCGATACCAAGGTAGGGTACACAAGGTATGTAGGTATACCTAGCTGTGAACCACTCAGGTTCGCAAAACCCCGAAACTGTCGACTATGTATATTTCGCCTAACCTAGTAGCTAATGTGTAGTTGGTAGAATAGTAGGTTAGGTGCTAACCTATGGGTAGCTATTGGGAGGGGGGCCGGGGCGTGACCTAAAATGACGTACGTCTCGTTGCAGTTAGTATTCCAAGAGTACGGTGGTGGTGGCTGGGACTCATCAATCGTTTTTGCTCCCAGCACACCTCGAATACCTGATGTATTGGCCTGCTGTAGGTAGGTAAGAGGAGTGTTTGTTTTCTATATGGACCCAAGGTGACAAGAGCCGAGGCAATTAATTACCTTGTCGTTTACAGCGGACAAACGGCAACTGCAGCAGAAGCAGGGCAAAGCTGGAAAGACTTGGTTGGATGCAACTTGACCTTCGAGGCTTGTGCGTCAACGGGGGCTCAAATATTCGCTGGACTAACATTTGCAAGGGTTGCGCACTAAAAGCACGTACCAAAGAGATGTTGCTGCCCTATTAAATTGGTTTGAAACTACGTCAGTCGGGTCCAACCAAAGAAGTATCACAGCTTGAGATTGCGATGGATACACCGCGGCTCATATTGCGCATGCTCCAAATGGACCACCGGTACATATTGATTGATCAGAATCAAATGTGCAGGTGATGTTACTGCGTATAGCCCATCGGTGCCCAGGTTCGAGATATCTATCAGTTGTAGTCTTTGGACGCAAGACTTCAGCCGCAGAATCACCCTTGAGAGCTACGAAAATGGTTGTGGAGTTGAAGGGCTGGCCAGGTTAAACCTGTGTCCACCCCCTCATCAATGATGTGCATCAAGTACACCCCTACATAATTGTCGAAGCCTACCTAACCTGACCTTGCGCGGGATTATAGTGAAGACCACAGAATCAATGGCCCGATGCGCCTTACAGCTAGGCAGGTAGTAAGAGTCAATAATCCCAGGGTCGATCTTCTGTCTTGCTTGCAAACAAACAAACGGGTGAGGTGGTTGATCATAGCAATGAATCACGGCCTGTTTGCTTGCACCCTGGTTTTTGCACAGCGAGTGATGTTTTCCTTCGCTACCGCTCATCTCTCCCTGAAACGCGTCCTGGTCTACATACGTGCGTGTATACATCGGGTGCTACCAGACGATTAGCACCTTCCAATCCCACTGAATGGCAATGCCCAAACACAGGTGGCAGAGGCTCATGGCACATTGACGAGCGACGCGGTAGCTCTTCTGCAAAGCGGCTGTTTGAGAGATATCGGCAACCCGCACACAACCATGTCTCTGTTGTTTGCTCCGCACTAGCACTTGTCCGCCTGCATCGATTTTTGCGTGCGGCAATGCTCACTGCTTGGTTGAACGGAAGCTGATTGATATAGCTTTCGAAGGATGTCTACTCGCTTCCACTACATATGGATCATAACGTTTATCGCGACTTGGACGGAAGTTGCCGCATCGAGATTGGGGGGGGGGGGGGGGGGGGGGGGGGGGGGGGGGGGGGGGGGGGGGGGGGGGGGGGGGGGGGGGGGGGGGGGGGGGGGGGGGGGGGGGGGGGGGGGGGGGGGGGGGGGGGGGGGGGGGGGGGGGGGGGGGGGGGGGGGGGGGGGGGG
>QUSE01000016.1:1517609-1586155 GCA_006508115.1 Apiospora malaysiana
CCCGCCCCCCCCCCCCCCCCCCCCCCCCCCCCTGCTAGGGTTAGCTACCAGGTATTTCCCACGTGTACAAAAAGCGACAGTCCCGAAGATCCAGGGCAAACGAAATCTGGGAACGCATCTTCGAATCAGAATGGAGGAGCGCGGCCCCGGAATTTCAATGATCTGCAAGCATCCTTGTTCCAAAAGTCAGCCCCTCCACCTCCAACCCAACACCTTCCAGGCCTACGAACATTGTAACCTATTCAGAACGGTTACATTGATGAAGCTGGTAGCTATGATATGGTTCTTCTGATGCTACCACAAAACTTCGCCGTGCTCGATGCTTGCGACTACAACTCCTGTGCCACCTTGGTGGCTCAAGATCAGAAGTCCTTCGGAGGCTGGAAGGCTGCAACTCCAGTCTCCATTCATCAATTGACTTTGCACATTGGATGATGCATATTGAGACTAGTCGTGGGACTTGTGTAGCTCCGATCTACTGTAGTCACAGGAACGAAGGGCCCCCCGGAAGTCGAAGTCAAGGTGGGTGTGTTTCCATCGGTCTCGTCACAGATAGCGAACCAGAACTCTGTCTAGCCCTTGGAGGACAGTCGCGCATGCGGGCAGCCACTCGGTCAAATGTCATTTGTCATACTGCTACGAAAGATTGGTCTGTACTGTGCACAGTGCTGGAGGCTGTTAGTGGTACCTTCATTCCCCGGCGCCAGCCGACGGCTCGAGCCTTTGCGATAACTTTAAGATCTTGACAGGTACGGTACTCTTTACTCTCTCCAAATGCCTCACAGAGCAGAAGAATGGCATGGTTAGATGGATGCGCCGCCTTGTCGGCTAAACGAGCCCAGGCCGCGCGTGCAATGTGGCGCGCTGGGCTGTGGTACAAGCTGGCTGTCCATAGGTAGCATGGTGCCCGCCTTAGCAGCGCGCCCATGTAATTACCGGCGAACGTCGATGGGTCTCAAATGGCCCCGTCGCCAACGGCAGTCCCGGTCCTCCAAGGCATCCAAGTGCCTTTGTGTGAGTTGGAGCTCTTGATAAGCTTCAAACATGGGCAGGCTCCGCCATCTGATTGCTGGGTATTGCCGAGTGCGTGATTGAATGAAGCGATCCGTCAATCTCGCGGCGCAAGGACTAGGACCTAGCCTGAAGGGGTCACCCACTACCTTATGGGCCCTCTTCCGACTGGGCATAACCATGTGAATCAGCTAAATCCTCCGTAGGGCGACGATAAAGCTTTAGATCCGTTCCAGCCGGAGAAAATGCGGAAAAATAATCATCACCATTATATGCAAAGTACCTGTAGATCAATGGGCTCAAAATTGCAGTGTCGTTGGACTATGGGGTGGACACTTTCAAGATTGAAACATTTCCAAACTTACAAAATTCTAGGTATTGGAATCGAGTTGACTCGCAGAACCACATGTAGTCCAAATTGCTACCGTTAGTTTAACGCCAGTTACATCGGGGGGTGAAGAGATGCGTGCACTGCAGGTAGTACAATAAGCGCTATCAATCGAACGAGTCCTGTGCAGAACGACTGACATTACCTGGCTAAGTCAAGGAGATTGATCTTGCCTATTCATGATGATTTAGAGTAATTGGATTGATTGGATCGGATTGGATCTGCATCTTTGCGTTGTTCTGTGAGAGGGAGGAGCCAAACAAAACTGGCACCCGCCACTTGTGGCTGAACGTCCACGTTGGCCAGTTGCCTACTGTGTTGAGTTGACGTACGCCATTGCCGTCTATCAGCTGGAAGACCTCCAACACAAGCCGCAAGCCGATCAGAGACTCTTGAAGAAACCCGTTTCTGACTTTGTTTATTCTAATTCCGAGCAAGCTTGAATGGTCTACTTGAAGTTTCTTTTCCTCGGCCATCAAGCAATGGTATTACACCAGTATCGCTGGTAGTCGTCTCGTCGCATTCGCGAAACTCCCTTGCCAAGGTAAAAATGGCTGCAACCGAGGCTTCGGGCCTCAAGACCGTTTCCTCGATTCGCTATCGAATCGCGAACGTGTCGACCGACGAGACCAAGCTCAGTCAAGCGTTGGAGACCCAACTCGTTCCGCTTTTGGAACACGCAAGCAGTCAACACAAATCTGTGCGCGATGCAGTACGCATTCATCCAGCCACCCGGTAATATCCATAGCGCCGGGAAACTACTGACAACTGCTCCAGGCATTTCAAGCTTATATCAGTGTGACGAAACTTATCCAACCGCCTTCGTAAGACATCCTTCCCTTCTTGCTTGTTATGGTGGAATCTTACATGGATGGATCTTGTCAGGGTAATCCTACCGGTTGCCGCTCTCTTAAGGCAATATAAAACCACCAGGTCCCCAGTAGTGAAGCAGCTTGACCTGGGTCTGGTGAAGAAGGGCCTTGCTCGACTGGATCAGTATAAACGTCGGTCACTGCTGCCCGTCGTGACTAGTTCCATCTCGAACGAACCCAACCAGGCCGGTGCGGCCGGTATATTCATCATCCTCTTGCGGCTCTTGCTGGAGATCCAAGTCCCACTCAGGGGAAGCAAAGAAGACACTGAACTCCGTGAAGATATTGGGTTATCTTCTGCCTCGGATGCACAGTATGTTTCGCAGTGGCTTGGAAAGTTGTTTCTGCTCAGACAAGACATGGCCGTAGCTCCCAGCGGCACCGACCTTGACCGGGTGCTAGCAGCTTCGCCCACGGGTCTGAAACAGGATGAGGTGAATTTCTTGAGATCTAACGATCCCAAGACATGGGATCATAGGGAACCCGGGAGCCTAAGCCTCCCAGAATGTAGACTGAAGGCCATCAACCTTCTTGCGAGTGGCGCTTTCACAGACGAAGAACGGTTTTTGCCGGCCTTTTGCGCGGCCGGATTGACGGACTCCCGCGTAACCTCCGTTGCGGAGGACTTGCTGAAACGAACGAAAGTGGATTTGGAGGATGTATTAGTCGTTCAAAGTCTATTTGATTTACATCGGTAGGTCGTCCAAGCAAGCTTGGTATTGCCGCTTTGCACAGCCCACCCAGAAGAGTATAATCGCTGACTTCCACTGAACAGAGTATTACCAGCGTCTCACCGGATACAGATTCTCCAGATGCTTTCGAAATCAGTTGCTGCCTGTCATATGGGGGACCAAGTGGTACAGATGGTAAAGGCTGACTTTGAGCTCACCACAGGTGAGGCTGCTCCCGTCGGTGGGCTCGAGTCTCTTCGGCTACACAAGGCTCTTCTTGGGTTCCTTTCTTGGATAGCTAGAAATAGCTCTGGGGCGAATATAGATGCAGGCCCCAGTCTCGTTCTGTTGCTGAAGGATTACATCTTGCAACAGGGTTGGCCGAACGCCGTATCTGCCGCCAATCAATCACGAGCACTGGACGAGCAAAGGCTGCGAGCAACTGCCTATGAAACAATCGGTACCCTTGCGAGAGCGAGCCATTTTGAGCACAAGGCCAAAGACTCCCTTCTGAAATGGCTGTTCGACTCCCTTGTATCCGATTCGACATCGGACATCATAGTCTATATCGAAAGTGCGTTATCCAGCATGATGGGTCTGTTCCGAAGTGATCATAAAGATGATCATCATGATCTTGAGCTCTTACTGGTCGACTACATGACGCTACCAGACCGGCAAGGATTGCGAACTGCGAAACATGTTGCGGCTCGCTTTGCCAACAATTGCTTGCCGTACGATAACACCAAGGCACGATGGGTGGACCTTCTTGCTCTGGGCGGTGGCTCTTCTGAACGCCGCGATATAGTTGAAGAAGGCCAAAAAGGGTTGGATCCCTGGTGGGCGACCAAGTTGCGCCCCGAAGAAGCATTGGTCCTTCCAGACTGGACCAAATTAATCGACTGGTTCTTTGACTTAAATCCCAGAGGTGCTTCGGATGATCAGATGGTCATCGATCAAAGATCTGCGTATCCTCTTTTCACCGATGAACGCCTACGAGCATTCCCTGCCGCTGTCAAGTATGTGACGCAAATGATCAAACTGGCGGCAGTGGGAGATGATACGGTCGAAATCGATTGGGAGCCACAGATTGAGAGGCGTCTTCAGAATGACGTTCCAACTCGTGCTACTCTCAGGGGCTATATTGCTAGTGGCAACCACAAATACCTTGTCCGTCTGCTGAATGCGGCCCTGGATGGAATGCGGGATCACCCAGATGTAGGGGAGGAAGACTGCATTCGCTCTTTTACCGAAATCATTTCCTACGCGCCGGTTAATGGGATTACCAAAGAGCTCGCGCCGCGTGTGGGCGAACTTCTATCATTGCTCAAGTCCAATAACCAAAGAGTCAGGAAGCTGGCAGCGGAGGCTTTTGGGATCATTGCACCATGGAATGAAGGGACTGCATCATATCTCTCTCAACTAAGGGATGTGGTGGGATCGTTAGAACAGCCTTCCGCTGCGCTGAGCGGCCACTTCCAGGGCTCGCTAGCCTTCCTTGGCAGCTATATGTATCATTCTGCGCTTTATGGGAGACTTTCTGACGATGCCGTATCGCAGAATACTGAGATTATTCAGCGCATTTTCATGTCCGCCATGGACTTTTCAGATAACCAAGTCCAAACGGCATCCATTGAGGTCATTGGCCGGCTATGGACTGTTGGCCTAGCATACCCGGCCGGTGATGATAACTTCAAGAAAGTGCTCGGTTATTTGGAGCGACTTGGGAAGTCTCACAGCGAGGAGGCGATTACCGCGTTGGGGAGGCTCTCCATCCCTTCATCGGCCGATCCTAATGCGGTGGATGTCATCTTGGGTGCTTTGTTCGGTTTGTCTGATGTAAAGAGAACCGAGGTGCATTTTGCTATTGGTGAAGCCATCGCGGCTGCCATCCTTCGATGGGACTCAGAGGCCATATTACTGGGCCTGAACATTGAAAGCTCAGATTCGGCGACCAGTAAAATCACCGAGACTCTTTGCAGACGACAGGCACGCATCACCGAGATTATAGAGAAGCTGATATCTGGCTGTAAAGCGACCAAACCATCCTTGCTCAAAGCAAGTGGGATCTGGCTATTCTGTCTGATTCAATATGGTTCCCACCTTGAAGAGATTCAAAAGAGGCTCAGAGAATGCCAAGTTGCCTTCACAAGGCTTTTATCAGCACGAGACGAGCTGGTACAAGAGACGGCCTCGAGGGGCCTAGCCCTAGTATATGAAAGGGGCGACCCTTCCCTTCGAAGCGACTTGGTCAAGGATCTCGTTGCAACTTTTACTGGTACCAAGACCCAGCTCAAGGTCGATGACGACACGGAGCTGTTTGATGCGGGAGCACTGCCTACCGGTGAAGGAAAATCCGTCACCTCCTATAAGGACATCATCAATCTCGCAAATGAAGTGGGCGATCAGAGTCTCATCTACAAGTTCATGGCTTTAGCCACCAATGCTGCTACGTGGACTGCCCGTTCGGCATTCGGCAAATTCGGACTAAGCAACATTCTGTCGGACGCTGAGCTTGATCCCAAGATCTATCCCAAGCTGTATCGCTACCGTTTCGATCCAAATTCCAATGTGAGGCGTTCGATGGATGACATTTGGAAGGCTGTTGTCAAGGACCCGACTACTGCACTTGATGTTCACTTTGACGCCATCATGGATGATCTGCTGAAAAGCATTCTCGATGGCAGAGAATGGCGGGTGAGGGAAGCCAGCTGCGCAGCTATCGCGGATCTCATTTACGGTCAGACGTTTCAGCGTTATGAGAAATACTATACCAACATCTGGAGGGTGGCGTTGCGAGTACTCGACGACCAAAAGGGATCGGTTCGAGAAGCGGCCTTGAAGTTGTGTATGGGGCTGTCCAAGACACTTGTCACACAGTTGCAAGAGAACAATGCCACATCCTCGGCCAGAGCCATGGTTGCTCAGGTCCTCCCCTTCTTGTTATCCGAAAAGGGGATCGAAAACTCCGTGAAGGAAGTCCAGTACATGGCTATCATGACAGTCTTGGACGTAGTGAAGAACGGCGGAGATACACTAAAGCCTTTCATTCCGACAATCGTGATCCATTGTTTGGGTCTTCTGGGCACGATTGAGCCCGAGGCCATCAACTATCATTACCAACGTGTTGGGGAGCAGGATCGAGAGGAGCTTGACAAGCTTCGAAGTAGCGCCGCCACACGTTCTCCCCTCTTCGAGTGCATTCAGAACTGCCTCCGCTTCGCCGATGATGAGGTCATGAAGCAGCTGGTACCCCAGCTTGCCCAGACAATCAAGTCGGCAATTGGATTGCAGACGAAAGTAGGGTGCGCCGAGGTTCTTAGCACGCTTTCACTGCGACACAGCATTCTCCTGCCACCATACAATGCCATGCTGCTCAAGTCCATGGAAAGCCACATTCTGGAACGCAACCACGAAGTTAGCAAGGCCTACGCAAGAAGCTCGGCCTACTTGCTGCGTGCTGCCAGACCCGAGACGCGCGAGCAGTTCGCTGCCAAACTGTCCGATGTCTATTTTGCATCTCAGGACAATAGCCGCCGGCAGAAGGTCGCGGATACGGTCCTGGCAGTGGCGAAGATATCACAGGACGTATTCAGCGACCTTGAAGCTCGACTGCTACCCCTGGCCTACGTGGCCAAGCATGATACGGACGAATACGTTTCAGAAGAATTTGAAGCGGTATGGGGCCAGCATGCTGGTGGTGACCACACGGTGATGCGCTTTGTCGAGGAAATCGTGCAGTGTGTCATGATGGGTCTCAGTACATCGCAGTGGGCCCTCCAGCACAGCGCGGCTTTGACCATGGCGTCTCTGATTACTGCCGTTAGTAACGTTGCAGGCAAAGACGGACAGTTCTCTACGTCGGTCCTCCAAAGAATATGGCCAGTACTCGACAAATCTCTGGCTCTCAAGACTTTCCCCGGCAAGGAGAGACTTGTCAAGTCCTTTCCCACATTTGTCCACCACAGTAAGACCATGTGGAGCTCTGACACGGCTGTGGCAGCCCAAACGAAGAAGATTGCGCTTCGTGAAGCGAAGCGCAACAACGAGACCTACCGGCCGCATGCTCTTGAGGCTTTAGCCGCCTTTGTAGCAGAGCGCGACGACTTAGATATGTACAGTGAGTTGCTTCCCGTAGTTTCGGAACATCTTGTTTCTGGGGATGAAACCAAGCGAGATTTGGAGCGCAACACCATGGCAGCAGCATTAAAGGTAGTAATGTCAGCCTACAACCGCCCCCGTCTAGTCTCCAAGCCTTTGGAAGTGCTGGAGATGATAGTGTCGGAAGTCGAGAAGGCCAGACTAGCACGATCTGTGGCCAGAGACACTTTCTTTGGGTGCGCGACAGAGCTTTTCCAAGCGGCACTGGAATGCGAGGGGCCCGGTAGGTCCGACTCGGGAGCGCTAGCATTGAGATGGATTGCTGTGCTCACGGCAGACGAGACGGATGCTATGCTTGAGAATCAAAGAAGCGGACGGGCCAAGGCGCTTGAGGCACTAGGGAAATGCTGGAGCAAGGGCGTCTTCGGACCGGCAGATGAGCAAAGCAATGTGCGGGAGGAAGCACAGCAAAAGATGCGGACGATGGTAGAATCGGAGCGGTCTCTGGACGTGCAGAGACTTTTGAAACTGGCTACTGTAGCATTCTCCTAGATAATGCGTTATAGTCATGCTGTAGTTGGAGCGAAGCGTATGTGGCGTTTTGAGGTCAGTTGAGGTCAAGATACGAGAAGGCCACCACCTACATGTCCTGCATGGCGCTGTGACGACTATCTGTAACGAATCCTTAGATCTATCCAAGTACGCAAATGATCATGTTACAATCGAGCTTGGAGGGTGTTATTATATTGTATTTGTACATGAGGCCAGCCAAAGAAGAAAAAAGAAAGAAAAAGGGTAATTGAATGTGAAGATTGGAAGTTAATCTAGGTTCAGATCGAGGGTTAATATTTATTTTTATTTGATATTCTTTCATGTATTGTTCAAGCTTCCTCCCACCTTAGGTACACGCAGCGCGCTTACCCCTACCCCTGCCCCCCTGCCCTGGGCTGAACTGGGCTGGCAAATGAGGCTGGCTGGTTCGAATTTTAGGGCCAGTATGTACGTAAGTATGTAAATACCTAAGATGACTTTTTAATCCATTGATGCATGCAGTTGGGTTTTTACATAAAAAGTATCAGGTAGGTATTTACTGTAGGTCCATTCGCTGCGACAAAGTCATCCATCCCACCATCAACAACCACATCCCACCTTTCCCACCTCTCCCACCTCTCCCACCTGCCTAGCTTGCTAGCCTACCTAACCTGCTAGGTTAACCTACTATGTAGGTTACCAAGTTACATACCTATCCAGAATACATCCTATTTTCGGCTGGGTTCAGGCGCGCCCCACCACCCAACTCACTGCTCCAACACCAAGGCGCATACCAACATCAGTGCTGCTCAATACCTAGCACTATCGCAGCACTGTCGCAGCATCCGTTCTTAAGTAGTAACACTTCCCTCTCCGTCCGTCCTAGGTTTCCCTAGATTTCCCCTCCATCAAAC
The DNA here is from genome assembly GCA_006508115.1 of Apiospora malaysiana. Classification (NCBI taxonomy): domain Eukaryota; kingdom Fungi; phylum Ascomycota; class Sordariomycetes; order Amphisphaeriales; family Apiosporaceae; genus Apiospora; species Apiospora malaysiana. Next base: position 1,526,095 of record QUSE01000016.1, read on the forward strand.
CTCTCCCTCGCAACTTTACCCAGCCCACAGCCCGGCATCGGCATCGGCATCGAGAGACGCAATCATGGACGAAGACGTAGCACAATTCCAAGCCATCACAGGCACCGACAGCGAACAAGTCGCACGCGGCTTCCTCGAAATCTCGGGCAATGACCCCATGCAGGCCATCCAACTCTTCTTTGAGAACCCAGAACTAGCTTCGAGCTTCACCACACAAGCAAACAATGCTCCTTCCTCACATACAGCCTCGACCGCTCAACCCCGCGCCACCTCGGGCCGTCAAGATGACCATGGCGTCATACACATCGACTCGGACGACGACGACGACGTCGAAATGAGCCAGCCCCAGGAATCACGTAACCAGTTCACCATCCCAGACGACGACGTCGAGCATGAGAACATAGCAGCCCTGGCCCGCCAAGCCCAAGAAGACGAAGACGCCGCTATGGCCCGGCGTTTACAGGACGACATGTACTCGCAAGACCCGGGTGCCGTCGACGGCGTCAGAGCTCCTATGGCCCGTACCACCGAGACGCTCGTTGCACCGGACCCATCCTGGAGCCTGAATGACGACGACAGAGAATCTGCCGTGCTGGAACAGCTTCGCCGCAGGCAGCAGTCTCGAAACAACAGTAAGGCCGGCATCAATGCATATTCACCCAGCCCGTCAGCATGTGCTAACTCACCTTCGATAGGGCCCGCCGGAAATCCGTTCAGCCAATCGGTCTGGGACGATCCGAATGCGACAAGCGCCGGTGTACCACCGGTGCCCATGGGATCTCGCCCCAGTGGCCCCGCGCCATCGAGCTCGCGAACCCAGCGGCTGGCCGACCTCTTTCGCCCTCCCTACGATATCATTTCGCGATACTCATGGGATGAGGCCAGAGAAATTGGCAAAGACGAGAAGAAATGGATCATGGTTAATGTGCAAGACATGAGCGACTTCAACTGCCAGGCTCTCAACAGGGACCATTGGAAAGACGAGAACATTGCGGCTTTGCTCAAGGAGCACTTCATCTTCCTGCAGTATGAGAAGGGCAGCGCCGAGTCGCAAACCTATGTCTCCTTCTACTTCAATACAAACCACGAAGACCCCAGCAGTTACCCTTATGTCTCCATTATCGACCCCCGGACCGGCGAGCAGGTCAAGACATGGTCAGGCCTCCCTTTCCCGCCCGCCGGTGAATTCTACAACGATCTTGTCGAGTTTCTGGATCGATACAGCTTGGCTGCAAACAGCAAGAACCCCGTTAGCGTGGCTAAACCCAAGTCTAAGCCTGTTGATGTCGGCCGCATGACCGAGGAAGAGATGCTGCAAATGGCCATGCAGAACAGCCTCGATTCTAGCGGCTCATCGTCAAGAGCAGGCGTTCAAGACCCCGATCAGCTTACCAAGTCTCAGCTGGCGAACGAAAAGGGCAAGGGCACGGAGACAGAGGAAGGAACGGCAGCGGCAGCGGTAACGCCGCCGTCGAATTCCCCTTTTCAACAGATTTCCTCGACTGCGCCACATAGCGAGCCAGAACCCAACCCCGCCACGGTTACGCGGATTCAGTTCAGGCACCCTGGCGGCCGGGTTATCCGGCGTTTTGCCGTGGCAGACCCGGTCCGTCGCATTTACGAATGGTTGAAAGCAGAGCCACTCGAGGGAAAGGACGGCGTGCCGTTCGAGCTCAAGGCTCAGCCCGGCGGAGATCTGGTTGACAAGCTTAACCTGACGATCGAGGAAGCTGGCCTGAAGCAGGGCACGGTAATGGTCGAGTTCATCGTCGAAGATGACTCGTAGGAATGATACTGCATGTCATGGTGGTTCAATTTGCATTGCGCCATGTTTTTACACGGGGGTCGACCAATCGGGGTCGTTGTTTCTACTCACTAGGCGTCAGAGCGAGGAAAGACGATTGCATCCAAGCTGGAATAGCATGGCACTCATGATAGACCGACTGCACACATCTAGATGCAGTTGATACGAAGGCACATTGCCACAAATATACCAATTTGCGCCTTAAGGGGTGATATCGCTAATACAGAAGCTCATGTAACCTTAACAAATTCATGGCGGTTGCGACATAACAGCTAGTGATACAGGGGGGGCGTTGGTGGACGATTGGCGATCTACATAGCGCACGCTGGAGAGTTCGGGCGGGGTTTCGATTCCGTTGTTTACAGCTTAAACGTGTTCATGACAGTAGTCGTCGGCATTCCTGACAGCGTGGCGGCAGTGAAAAGGTTGTCCAAGGTTTATATAGGCCAATCAGCCGTCGGCCTCGGGCCCGAAGATCGCCTCGCCCTGAAAGTCTCAGACTAGAGCACCCTGCCCGCACATCCCCATGGTTGTCCGTGGGGAGTCATTACGCAATGCACGGCTCTTGAATCGGTCGTCGTTGCACATGCCTTTTGCCATGGATGGTTTATATATGCATGGTGTGCGGGATTTGAGCTTTTGTCATCTCCTTCTCCAGGTCAGACTGATACAAGTAGTCAATTGCCTGAGACGAAGTACCAGATGTCATATACGCTATTGCGTGCGCTATCTCTAGGCCTAGGTAAGTGGTGCCCCAACTACTAAGCGGTGGCCGTCTCTCTGATCTTGACTTGGTGTACTAGCAGCGACCGGGGCGCAGGCTCAGATGTGGGATTCGGGGTCCGGCTGGAATCCTCCTTGGCTTGGGGGATCTGGCGATGGCAGTGGTAACGGCGGGAGCGGAAGCGGAAGCGGGAGCTCGGGATCCGGGCAAGGTAGTGATGGGGGCAACGGCTTCGGCACCTTCCAGAACGGCGCCGGCTTTGATATCGATCAAGCCATGACCATTCGCCAAATCCATGGGATACTGGCCGCCATCGTCTTTGTGGGGCTGTTCCCGATTGGAGCCATTCTGATGAGAGTCATTCCTGGGCGCTTCACCTGGATCGTCCACGGCGTGTTTCAACTGCTCGCGTACGGTGTCTATATCGTTGCCGCCGCAATGGGGATTCAACTGGTACGGCTTATACGTATCCCGCCAGACGGGGCGAGCATGGTATGTGGGCAACGGTTCCCGGGGCTTAGTAGAGATGGAAGGGATTCTAGCAGCTAACACGCAGCACTCGCATAGCTCACTTCGGCCCAGGCCAACGCTCATCCTATCATCGGCCTGGTGGTACTAGGAGTGATCTTTTTCCAGCCCATCCTGGGTTGGTTGCATCACATCCAACTGAAGAAGACCGGCCGACGAGCCGCCTGGTCTCACCTGCACCTGTGGCTCGGTAGAGGCGCCATCATCCTGGGCATCGTCAACGGCGGGTTTGGTCTAGAACTCGCCAACGCCTCTAACCCATCCATCACGGCCTACTCGGTGGTCGCCGCCATCATGTGCCTCCTTTGGCTCCTCTCGGCACTGATCTTTGAGTGCCGACGCTGGCGCGCCCACCGCCAGGACGCGCTGGAGCACGCCTATCAGCCGCCGCCAGCATACGATGTGCCGCCTCCTTACACCCATACTACCGCCCAGCACGGCTCAGGCCATCCTGGTCCAGCTCACCGGGATAATCATATCGAAATGGGCAATGTCAAACAGGCTCGGAGGAACTCCAATGCGTCAATTTCTTCCTCCGGCTCAGGCAGAGTGGCGCACCCCTAGTCAAGGGCCCACGTATTTAGCAGGGTCAAATGGGCACGTAGGATCATGTATTGTCAGTATGTATGGTGACGCGCCGATACATCATAATATAATTATACTGGTATTTGCCAATTGGGTATTATTTCGCAATTTGATCGCTCGCTACTACAGTACACAAGCGGAGGTGTACGCCTCGACCCAGCGCTCTCATAGCAACCCCTTGCCGGTAACCCACCAAATGAACAGAACAGCGTCATAGACATTGTGAATAGTAATCGTTCTGGAAACGACAGGTTGTCCCAGAAGCACACAGCTTACATCCGCTCCACGTTTTCCCTGCACATTGCCCGTATTTGGCAGACGTACCTGGACCCAGCCAGTAGTATCAGTACTTGCGCTATCATGATCAGGGTAAACAATAATATCTTACATCCTCCTGGGTTGCCTGGGTTGCCCGGATTGCCCGGATTGCCCGGATTGCCCGGATTGCCCGGATTGCCCGGGTTCCCTGGATTTGGACTGCCTAGATAAATCACGTCAGTCATGTCCGCAGAATCAATCAAGTTATCTGACATGACAACTTCTCGGGCAGCGATGTCCTTTACCTGGGTTTGTAATCAAGACGGGTGTCCCGATGACGGAGGTGTCGTCAATACTGCATACGTTCTTGCAAGAGGTGGACGGCTGCCCCGGAAACGGCCAGCCAGGGAAACCAGGAAACGGTTGGCTAGGCGTGCCGCTGATCGTATTGTTATACACTATATCTATCCACTGGACTTGAAGATATGCCTCGGTGAAGAGACTCACTAAAATACACACGTGGTTAACGTTAACCGGGGCATACATAACTTCGCAAAGTTCAACTCGGTGAGACAGGAGTTGGTTTTTAGGAACGGGAATATTCACTGTTGCCACTCCAGCTGCCGCCATTACTCCACGAGTTGAAGATGACCTGACTGCCGTCTCGCGGAACTTGGAAAGATATGGTCGACATCTAGGGAAAAGGAGGGTGTCAGCCTGTCTGACTCATTCATATGGTCTCGCATGGAAGACGCAGAATACATGGGCGTTCGTACTAGTCTGCCGTTGATGAACCAATTGCTCGCCTTTGGGGTCCAGTCCATTCGGTGCACCTGCCAGCTCCCCCAGTCTACCTGGCGTGGGTCGGAGATGTTCTGCGTTGAACCCGGTACGTCTCCGTCGTCATTCCACGATGGTTGGTTGGTGTATTGGATCGAGTACTTGGGATCTGCCGTTCGGATCTCGAGGTCGGCTTCCTGGACCTTGGCCAAGTCCTGAGGGGATCGGTAGGTGAACATGGCGGTGATGGCGCCCGGGGGGCCCTTCGTCCTGGCTTTCATGCGGACGCTAAGATATCTGTAGTCAAGCGCCACCGACTCGAACTCGGCGGCGGACTGGAAGCTCTTATGCCGGACGGTTCGCATGGTCAGGTACGTCTGAGACGAAGGGCGGGGGTCGGTATTTCGCTCAAAGTAGATGTTGCTGGGCGAGTTAACCATAAAGACGGTGGCGTCGGAGATGGTCGTGTTGGTTTGGTTGCCTCGCTGCAGCGTGTCGCTGTTGTTCCATGACTGGATCTGCCACCAGCTCTTCCAGTCGCCGGAGGAGAAGTAGGGGCTTGCCACGTCGGCTCCCGCACTCAGGGCAGGATCGTCGATGGCCTTGGGGACATTGACATATTGCGGTAGGCTGCGGAAGTCAAAGAACTTGTGGTGGCTGAGAAACTGGCTCGCCGTCTCGTTGGTTTGGTAGCAAGCACAGTTCGAATCGGTAGTCAGAGGATAACAAACAACGACAGCAACTAGATAACCAGTCAGGGCAGCAGGGGTCCAGCGAGGGGAAGGCATGGCGGAACGCTCCTATAGGGACTTACAATAGTCAAGGACATCCAGAACAATCGTGGGTTTTTCTTCCTCGACATGCAATGAACATTGATGAACATATGCTCGGTTCCTAGACCCATGGTGCAAAACAGCCCGGACAGGCCAGTACTGATATCTCAAGGGCCCCTGGCAGGTGCGGTAAGCGATCTAGTATATTTCTATCTTCGGAAGCAGTCCAGCACTCTAAAACATTTGCCTAAGCAATATATCACAACCACAGCACGAGATGGGTCGATGGGTGGTTGCTAACCATGGTTTCCACTAGAGGTGCGGCAAAGTAGGGCGGCGCGAGGGTGTAAGCATGGCTTTCTTACCGAAGGACCCAAGCATGTTACGTTGTCGTCGTGTTCCATGATGGCCCGATCCAGACCTGGGACAAGCTTTTGATTCTCTGTAGGAGTAGGGGACCTGTGACCTGTCGGGATCCAACCAGGGTTACATGCTGGGCTTCTTTGGCCGGACCCGAGCCTCCGTGCCCGGATAAAGTGAAGGCACAATGTCAGTGTCATGGTAATAAATAGCCTACTGATCGGCAGATCTCCAGGGTCGCATTATGCAAGCTATAGCTGATGCTGCTGCTGCTGCTGCTAGTACTGTTTGTTACCATTGCAGGTATATTTTATATGCCCACCTCAGCCATGCCTTACCTCGACTGCCGGCCGGCCTAGTCACCTTAATCTTAACATCTGGGGCATTGCAGGGACGTATATGGGGGAAATGGAAGAGGCAACGGCACAGTATTCTGCGGCGATGTTAACTACCTTTGCTCTCCCCTCTGTATCCCCCGGTGTGCAACCACCGATACCTTGAATACAGAGGTGGAATATCGGGGGTTGGGTAGAGAGAAGACCGCCAGCAATTGTGCCCTCAAGGATCCTATTCCCTAGCCTACTTACGCAACGACATATTCAGAGATGGCCTTGTCAGCGACGATTTTAGAAACTGAGGAATGCTACGTGGGAAGGGAAGATAAGAGTATCTACATGGAGATCATATTTTACAGTCATTGTGCATCGTCTACCGGCAGTTATGGGCAATGACTCAGCGAGGATTTGGGGACGCTGGGGGGGGGGGGCTTGGGCAAAGGAGGGCTTCCCTGGTGCCCCATGTGGATGTACCTAACAGCCACTTTTACTTCATAAGTGCGCCGACTAAGTTGACGATGTTGCTATTTTCCTCCCCCATATCTTTATGGGACCTGCTTGATCAAAAGTTAACTTGACCTTTGCAATAACGACACAAACCCAACCAATCCATTGCTCCCTTATCCTGCTTCGTACTCCCCCAACCTTGGCTTTCTTATTCGCACATTGAATAGTAGTGCCCCCTTCCTCTTCTTCTTCTTCTATGGGTGTGGAAGTTCATCGTCACCACAAGTAAGTTTCCTTCTACTCACAACCTGCATCCTCTCACAACAGCAAGCACCCTTCACCATCCCGGGTCGGTAAGTGTCCCCGTGCCCATACTCTACCACCACATCTCAACATCCAGTTCCCTCGGTGTGCTGGGAAACATCGAGTGTCGCCTACTTCTACTCTCCTGCCAAGTCACTTCATATGCCTGGGCAACATTGATCTGCCATCAATCCCCAACCCACTCTCGCACAACTTACCTGATCAACCGTCACTCAGTTACCCACCAACACCTTCTTTCCTTTTCTACATCTCTATTCTGCTAGCCAACCCAGCCGCTGGTAGGTTCAACAAGGTAGGACCTCATGGGAACTGATCGTGAAAAAAAAAAAGCCTGTAAGTTTCTAACACGAAACCAGGTGTCACCGCTGTTTGGCTGTGATATCATCATACGGCATGGCCAACGACAACCCCCGCCAACCGGAGGGGCCTGGCTCCCAGAGAAAGACCGAGCAGCATGCTGTCGTCACCTGCTTCTCCCATGGCGACCAAGAGGGAGTAAGGCATCTTGAAGATTTAGCCCAGTTACTTCACGCCGAGTCGAACGCTCTTTCACCCGCCATTCGAGACGGTATCGACACTTCCATCAGTGGAATGGCCATGTCACATCTCCAGGCCGTACAACATCATCGCGAGAGAAATAGCCATGAGCTGATCCAGATCTATCGATCCTGCCCTACGGGGCATGCCAACCACATCGTGGCCATTCGGCGTTTCCGTGATGCTCAACATCAACTTCACACACTGGAAGAGCGACTCACTGATCAGTTCGAGGAGTGTATTCTCCATGGTGGTCTTAGTTGGGCTGATACCCCTACCCACGGTTCGGGAGACTCTATTCCTGGTACGGATTTTCAGGACGGTCTGCCCAAGAACACCGGTCACCCCGAGAATGGGTTGAGGGGAGGCGACGCCAGCACCGTTACGAGCCTTGGCTTCAATGGCAGTAACCTCATTTTACTCGAAGACGATTCGACCGAGGAAAAGCCCCAGGTTGTCCAAGTCGATGTTGGCAACTCGTCCGCAGATCGAAACGGGCCCAGTCACGACCCTTCAGTCTGGCAGTCAAAGGTTGACGAATCTCGCCAGCTTTTCAACAGAAGCCCTAGCATTGGGTCCGATGTCGATACAACTCCAAAAGAACCCATGGTGGTTATACCCGCTCGCAGTCCTGATATGCCGCTCAACTCAAGTAATCAAGATACCCCTCGCATCGACCGTGTCGAAGCACGCGACCAAAACCGCAACATCATGTTGCCGGATGAAGACGTCGGGGACAGAATTTACGACACCGACCAACAGCGACAGCAGGCCATGCGGACCTATGCTCGGCAGAATGGACAGCTTCCTCCCATCTTCCAATACGGAGTTCAATATTGTCCGAATCTGACATTGCCTTTGCGACCCGAGCAAGAGCGCTCCGACTACGAGTGCCGAGCCGTGATCATCTCGGAGCTGAGCAATCAAGCAAAGCTGAGCGATGTGTTGGCGGTGGTGCGTGGGGGAAAGATCCTGCGGGCCACCATGGTTCCTCCGTACGGCATCAGCAACAGTGCCACGGCCATGGTGCAGTTTGCCAACTGGCGCCACGCACACGAATACAACAACTATGCCAGAACGCAGGATATCATGGTGCAAGGCCAAAAGTGCTCGGCTGCGCTCGCCAACACGCCGTCGTACCCGATGACTTCAGCAACGATGAATTCGCTGGGACAGGGATGCACAAGATGTGTCGAGGTCAAGAAGGCCCCCGTGGAGGAACTGGGAACTTTGATCATCTCGCTGCGACGCTGGTTCTCGAGTCTGCAGGGCGTTCTTGAAGATGCAATGCTCGACCTGGGAGAGAACAGACTGGTGCTGCGTTTTAGGGACGTGGATTTCGCCACCAGGGCTTATCGCCTTGTCAAGAACGGCGAGACCCTATTCCCGACGCTTCATCATTCCATCTTCTTTGCTGCTGACCCATGCGCCGGACCGATTGACAACTTGAATGAGCCGAATACCATGGTAGACGAGGGCATATGTCTCATGGACATTATAGGCAACCATGGCTGGAATATTTCCACGGCATACCCTGGTCTGGGCCATAACGACGAAAACGGTGTTGACCGCGGTGAGGAGAACCCGTCACTGGCTATACCTAGCCCATCGTCGGCTACCCCTGACCATGCTCCCGACCACGAGGCACGCCGCAAGACAGCGGGCGAGAGTACACGACCTGCCTCACCGGTCCGTAACGTCTTGGACAAAATCCACGAGGATCGACCCAACTGGATGTTCACAGACAAGGAATATCTCGAGATGATCGGGTTCACATCGTACTTGCGAGACCCGAAGGAGTGGACAGCCAACATTGGCTACTGGATGGGTCGAACTCGCAAAGATCTCAAGCCACCTAACTAACGTGCTCGGCCCTCTTGTACCATCTTGTATCTATATGAACACCATCATCTCCTGAATCTAGGCCGATCTAGATGCTACGGGAGCAACGAGGATAGGCGCAACGGTAGCGTTCTTTTATTTATTCAAGGGCAGGGGGCAACATATGGAGTCGTTAGACCGATAGACTGAATAGATCGACAGACTCGGCAAACCCCTCCATACGTATAAAAATCACACTCTCTCATTTACACCCCCACACCCATGGATCGCTAGGTGACTACAGTGCCGCCAGTGGATATTGTTCAGTGAATCATACTAATGAGCATGCGCTTGATTGGACTGTTTGCAGTTCTCCTAAGTTTCCACCGCCGACTACCTGCGTAGGTGCCCAAATATCCACCCACGCCTTGCCTCATACTATCTATACAAGCAGCAGTGTCTTTTTACAAAGCGGCAGGGGTATCTAAAAACCAAGGTCGTCTTCCTCGACTAGCAATCGTTCGTCGTCGTCATGATCACTCCCCACGGCACCACCAGCGACATGCTGCTGTGCTTCTTCGATCTCCCCCTCAAATGCCTCGGCGACACTTGAGTACTTTCTAGGCGGCCTCTGGGGTATGGGTGATGTCAAGACCAAGTCCAGGTCGGCCCCATCTTCCTTTGCTTTCTTCTTAAGGTACTTCTTCACCAGCCCAGGCGGGAGGTTTTCTTCGGGTTCCCATGAAGGGTTCTCTCCTGGCGCCCAGTCGCCCTCCCAACGTACCTTGAAGAATCGCACAGGCTGTCCATCCACGTCAAATATCCGGTGCCCTTCAAGTCGCTTGACCTCCCACGTCGGTTCGAGTTGCGGCTTGGGCGTAGATAACCTGCGCCGTTTTTTCCGGCGGGCGGACGCTGGTGTTGCGGTGCTTTCGGGCTCGGGGCTTCTTGGATGTTTTAGCGAGCCCCAGGGCCCGGCCGCCCTTCCCACCGGGGTGAAGCTACTGGAAGGCACTGCGGGTTCGTCTGCGCCAGCATCATACTCGTTATTCTGGTTGAGTTGTTGTATGACGGCGGTTTCGTCTGCGCCGGAGTCGTACTCGTTATTCCGGGCCAGCTGTTGCGTGAGCGCCTGGTCGAGGTCTACCTCTTCATCATCAACGCCCGATGTCAGCTCCTCGGCGAGGTCATCAGTATCGACAACAGGGGCGAATGCCTTCTGGGGCGTTGACAAGGAGGGTTTTGTCGCCTTTTTGGGGGTTGTCGCAAGCGGTGGCGCCGAGGCAACGGCAGCTGGTTCAACATGTTCTTGAGAGAGCAGAGATGGGGTCGGCTGGAAGTCAGATCGCCTCGGGCGGCCGCGCTTCTTGGTCACGGTGTTGGGCTTGGAATGCGATTCTGCCGGCTTCTGTGGGTTTGCAGGTCTGCCTCGGGCTTGCGTCCGGGGGGTCTTGGCGAGTTCTTCTTGGGCGAGCTGGTCGTCTTCCAGAGACAGTTGGTACTCATAGTCCTCGAGCACACGAGAGGAGACGTAGTCTAGTATTTGGGTGGCAGGGACGGCCAGGGCGGCGGCGGGTAGATGAGACCACCTGACGAGGTAGTGCATCTGCAATTTTTGGGGGCGATGCTCAAGAGGCCGCACGAACTTGTCGGCGATGAAGGCGTAGGAGTCATTGTTGAGGGCGAGGGCCAAAGGGGCCAGGGGCGGGCCATCGCCTCGGCGATAGGGTCGAGGTTTGGTGGACAGAGGGATCTCGATTCTGGTCAAGCGAGGTTTGGTCTGGGCGCGCGGAGTCAGGCCATTATGATGTGAATATGCCATTGCCCATAAGCCGCCGAGTTGCACGGGGTGTCATGCTTTCTTGCTCTCCTACGGGCGACCGAAAGGAATACTGTGATCGATGATGAGGCCGAAGACAAGGCTACGTACGGGCTGCTGTGCTGGGCCAGTGATGGTCTTTTTTTTTTTCCTTTCTTTCTTTCTCTCCCGCGTTATCGCGTTTCTGGTACTTTAGGTAACCTAGCTGTTTCTAATTTATCGCGTTAACCTTGATGGGCATCAGGTACTGGCGAGTGCTAAGGTTCCATAGCAGAGGTACCTGTCCGAGCTGTTCAACTAGCTAACCCTTGTTGGCGCTATAACTAGGTATGGGGAAGCCAAGTATGTAAAGGATGTAAGTACCTGTCACAGGCCCACAGGCAGTTGGGTGGTACCGGTAGATGGCTCCTCTCAGCCTCCACTGTGGCATGTGCCTGGGTACGGTACAGTGCGTGTCTGGTGCTGGAGGTGCTGGAGGTGCTGGAGGTGCTGGAGGTACCTGCTATGTAGGCAGCTAGGCTAGCGTTGAAGGTCTGGCGGAAGGTCGCCAAGAATCAAGAGCTCTCCAGAAATGGCCAGAAGCTTGGACTTTTTTTTTCACTCCCATCTTCGCCTTCACTTTCGCCATCCCACCATCCAACGATCCGACTCCACGATTCACTACCTCATCCACCGACCTTGGCTACTACCACAATACTGTCCATATCCGCCGCCTTGTATACTGCACATACACACACACACACACACACAGCCAATCATATCGTTCCTGGGTATATCCAGTCTGGCCCTCAGAGAGCCTCACACAACATGCTGGCCACCAACGCTCACATCATGCGCTTCGGCGGCGCATTGGGCCGGCGGAGTCTCCAGCTGCCCGCCGCTTCTGGCGTCACCAAAGCCGCGCCACTGACCACGCCGTCATGCCTCCCATGCTTCCCATGCTTCCCACCACGCCACTTCACAACCACCACCTTGGGCCGCCACGTCCGCCCCGACACATGTATACCCAAATCCTTACAATGCCACTTCGTCGCTCGACGCGCCGCTTCCACCACCACCACCGGCCCTGCCGCTTCCGCACGCGACCTTAATTGGGACACATTCTTCAAGCTGCGCAAGACCCGGAGACGCTACCAACTGGCCTGCAGCTTGGTCACCATGTTTGTGGGTGGAAGCATGGCCAGCATGGTCTTGGTTAACCTAGAGATGGACTGGATGGGCAGCATCCCACTCGACCCTTTCATCACGCTGGGTCTGATGACCATGGGCTCCGCTGCCCTTGGCTGGCTGGCTGGCCCCAGTCTGGGCTCCGCCATTTTCTATACCCTCAAGCGTGGCGTTAAACAACCCATGGCTATCAAGGAAGCCGAGTTCTTTGCCAGAATCAAGAAGAACCGTGTCGACCCCAGTGTCAGCTCCGTTGGGAACCCCGGTGAGTCGACCCCGCCTCTCTTTGGCCGACCAATTCCTTCTGCTTACTGACCATGCTCTCTGTTATTAGTTCCTGATTACTATGGAGAGAAGATCTCCAGTGTGGCGGGCTACCGGCAATGGATGAAGGACCAGAGAGCATTCAACAAGAAGCGCACCAGCTTCGTCTAAACCTTGCAGCTTACCATGGGATCAGAACGGGGTCAAGGATGGAGTATCCCCCGCAGCTTGTAGCTACCATGTCCTTCAAGTTGCCCAAGGGCCTTCCACTCCATGCACTATTACCCGAGAAGGTTTGCTATGTACTTAGTCCAGAATAAAAACCCGTGATCTCCTTTTTCAACTTATCTTATGCCTTCTGGCTAGATGAATGGGATTGTCTTGTCTACTTCGTCTTTCCACGCCTCCATGCCGCCTTGTATGTCACCGATGAATCGATGGTCTGAGCCCAGTCGCATCTCCCTTAACTTGCGGACCGCTAGCTGCGAATCATTTCCGACGCGGCAGACGACGTAAATGGGGGCGTCCGCTGGTAATGATTCAGGTAGCCAATCTGGCCGAGCCCCATCCTGCCCACCCATGTCTGTTCTCTGGAACATGGAGAATGGGACATTTACGGCGCCCGGGATGCTGGCTACGTCGTAATGCTCGCGGTCTCTCACATCCACTAGGACATGCGCCAAGCTAGACTTTTCGGTCATCAAGTTGCTATAGGCTGTGGCGGTGATGCGCTCGTTCGGGGCCAGAACTTGGACGGGGGTCCGTATACCACAGAACAGTACATAATCGACCATGCCGGACCTGAGGGCATCGAGGGTCAAGCTGGAAGACGCGCCGCAGGCGAAGCATTCAGGTCGCCGACCCCGCATCCGCATGGATCGGAAAGTCGATGCGCCGGCAGTAGAGAAGAGCAACAGGCTCGGGGTCGGTACCTCGGGCGTGGGAGGCGGGCTGGCGGCAACAAGCTTGATGGCTTCTAAAGCTTGCAACACGCCCATGACACCTACGACGGGCCCTAAAATACCGCCCTCGCCACAGCTCTGGACACTGTCGGGAGGGGGCGGCCTGGGGAAGACGCAGCGATAACAGGGGCCGCCGTCCTTGCTTGCCTGTGGGGCCGGCGGGTTGTTCAGTACGATCAACTGGCCGTCGGTTCGGAGCGCAGAGGCCGACACTAGCGGTTTTTGCAGCAGGACGCAGGCGTCCGAGATGAGGTAGCGGGAAGTCGGGTGATCGGTGCAGTCCAGAATGACGTCATATTTGGCAACAATGTCGGCGGCGTTCTCAGGGGTGAGATGCGTATCATGCCGGACACACCTTGTGTGGGGGTTGAGGTTGGTACAGTAGTCGGCCAAACTGTCAACCTTCTTCATGCCGATCTTGGTATGACTGTGGGCGATCTGGCGATGCAGGTTAGAGGCCTCGACTACATCGCCGTCCACGAGACCGAGGACGCCCACGCCTGCGCCAGCCAAGTAGGCGGCAGCAGGGCACCCTAAGCCACCGGCACCGACGACTAGGACGGCAGCCGACTTTAAGCGGACCTGTCCGGCGATGCCGACGTTGGGGAGGATGAGCTGGCGCGCATAACGCTGGTACTCTTGCGGCTGGAGAGGCCACTTCCAGGATTCCTCTATTGCGGGAGCGTGTTCGTCTTCTTGTCTTGTTTCGACCTGGCTCAGCTGCGATCGGAGCTCTCTTAGCTCAGCCTCGGCCTTGGCGATCAGAAGCCTGAGCTGTTCCGCTCTGCTGGAAGCCGGCTCCATATTTGTAAGCACCGAATGGAGGGTGATCAGGGGAAGCAGGGGAGGGGGATGAGAAGGGAGGTAGGAACAAAACGCTGTGGTGGTAGTTAGTGAGTGGGCGCTTCAGTTGCAGATCGGCGTGACTTACTTATTGACTGTTCTCCAATGTCCTGTATGGCTTCTTTCCCGCTTGGATTATTCGTATGCTACTACTACCTATACATAGAGGTATGTAAGGTTACATAGATGGGGTGCCCTGCCCCTCATCCCTCATGCCAGTCCATGTTGATGTTGGCCGTTATTCTCGAATACCCCACTAAAAAGTTGCCAGGTGGGTCGGCCTTATCGTTATCACCACTTAACGTCTTTACCTTGACTTGCCTCTGGGCCTCGGAAAGTCACCGTCAAGCTTGAATTTCGCAGCTCTCTCGTCTTGACTCGGCAGATTTGATGCACTACAATGGTAAGTCAACAACCACCTCCCCACAGCGAGCCTTGAAAGTAGTATGCGCAAGGCTCATGGTTCATTCGCAGGCCCCTATCGCACCAACAAAGCGACGCTCGTTGCGCGCTAAGTTAGCAGCCAAGTCCAATGGCCCCGAGCCCTATGCGCCTCGTAAGGCCCCGCGACCGGATGCAGCACCCGTGTCCGACTCGTTCATCAGTTCCAAGAAGGACAAGCGCCTGGTCAAGCACTCATCCTTTGTCACGCGCATCCAAAAGGCCAACAAGAAACCCCTGAAGCGCCGTCGGCCAGGCAAGAAGCTGGTGACGGACCTGGACTCGCTGAAAAAGGCGCTGCCCGACCTCGAGGACGGCGAGGAAGGCCTGAAACAGCTCAAGGAAGGCAAGGTGCGGCTGAAGAGTCTGCACAGCAGGCCGGGCGCACTCAAGCGCAAGGAGAAGCTGGTCAAGAGCGAGCTCGAGCGATTCCAGGGCAACATGGCACAACTGAATGCCATGCGCGCCGGCGGCCACGACAACGCGGCCACGCAGAAACAAGTCGCAGGTCAGGATTGTCAGGATAGTACTCAAGCGCAAGGTCAGACGACGAGTAGCAGCAACATGCCCAACCGATGGGCCGCCCTTCGTGGCTTCATCTCATCCACCATGGAGCAAAACCCGGCTTTCCTTGAGAAAGAGGCCGGCAAGAAGTGAGAAAAGAGAGTCACGATGAGATGACATTTACCAGGAGCCATGCTGCATGGAGACATGAGTTCTTGTCACAAATGGAAAGTCACTTGCGCTGGGCTCGGTAGGCCATGCCGCCGAGGGCCGTTCTAGATATCAATAATGGCAAGACTATGTGCAGCTTTAGTCTCTCTGTTCCCATGTCGCGTGGAAACGAAACTCCCTACATAGGAAAATATGATCTGTTGTTGGGATCTACCTCGCCTGACAACTGTCAGCAGGAAAGGGAGGGGGCAGGCAGGGCAGGGCAGGGCAGGGCAGGGCAGAGCAGAGCAAGGGGTGGTTAGGTTGGTGCATGGTCTTGAGTGTGTACATGTAGTTCGAGTGCACCTGCTCAGCCGCATGTGCGTCATGCCGTTACGTTGACTTGGTGCATGGCGGGCCGGGGTGGGAGGCTTCGGAAACGAAACATTGAACACTGCCTGCCCGCCTGTCCGCCTGCCCGCCTGGCACGGACTGGTTATGTGATGAGGAGTTAGTATTCAAGTCAGCAACCCGTCATTCAGCCACACCACAAGAAAGGGCAATAAACAATAGAAGGTATGAAGTCTTGACGGTGATTGTGGGTAACCTAAGTGCTGCTACTGCTGACGCTGACATTGTTTCGATTTTCCCCCGCAATTTTGGCTTTGCCTGTAATCGATACCTATGGCTGTATGGGTTATTACTACTAGTTAGTACGTTAACTTTGTTTCGCACCCACCCCGTTCTTTTTTGCATGCCGATCCGCTTTTGCCCCTCCTCAACGACCGTCCTTTCCTTCTTTCGCCCGACTGAAGACTGAATCGGAATTGGAATCGAAATCCAAGGCACCTGGACGAGAGAATCTTTTATACTTGGGACCCTTTCTTTCTTTCTTTCTTTCCCCTTCCCCTCCCCCCTTTCCCATTTCCGCTGTCCCATCCTTCCTTGCATTCCTGTGTAGGACGGAGGACGTAGGACAGGCAGGGGGTCTTCATCTCGGCCTCCATTCGAGGTTCTAGACCCGACAGGACAGGCGGCAAAAGCAACGGCAGCGTCATCCCGCCCGGCTCCAAGCAGTCCAACCCACAGTCAGTCAGTCAGTCAGTCAGTCAGTCTGCCAGTCCTGGATCGGTATGTACATCTATCCATCCGTCCTTCTTTCCTTCCTTCCTTCCTTCCTTTTTTCCTTACCCCAGCAAATCAGAAGCCGGCCTGTCGCTCTCCATATTCCAAATTACGTAGCTTGTCACACATCCTATACTGCTACTGCTACTGCATACCAGTCTCTCTCTCCCTGCCTGTCTGCTTTGCAGGCGCAACCCCCAACGGCCAAGAACTAAGAACACCAACTGACTGACGGCCATCACCGCTGCGCTGCCATTTTGTAGGCCAACTGTAGACCTGAATTGCTGGGCCCGACAATCACAAGGCGCGCCCGCCACTTGCCTGCCTAAGCCTCCCCTTCTCGAAGTCGGATCCCTCCTTCTGCCTTCTGTCGCTTGCCCCCTTGGAAGGCTTTCATAGAGTTGCACTAGGTCACAGTAACCTCCAACAGTCGCCTCCGCCCTCCAGCCTCCAACCTCCAGCCTCCAGCCTCCAGCATCCAGCATCCAGCATCCCGCCTCTCTCCTTGTCGAACCACGAGCCACGAGCCACGAGCCACGAGCCACCTCCATATCTTACTCGCATGCGCAACGCATCGTATCGCTTCGCTTCGCTTGCCATTTGACCCGACAGCTCCCGCTCAACCCTCGTCGCTTGCCCACGCATCATTTCCCCATTTCATCACTGTTCAACAGTTATCCACACACGGGTACAGTATATCTCAAGATGCCTATTCGAGACAGAATCGCGAGGCGTTTAGGTGATAGCGTGAGCAAGCAGCACCCTATGTGCTTGCCGTGGTGCCGCTTAACTGATGCTTGCGTAGCTTTCCCCCTCACCTTCGCCCACGCAACCTTACCTGTCCTGTGAGTCGCCCGAGCCTGCTCTCGTGCTCTCCTGTTTTTCTGCTTTCCCGTGCCTCTGCTGACCAAGACTGACTCTCTGCTTGCGATAGATCACGATGTTCTTTGTACGTGACTGACGGTCCTTCTGCCACGGCTCCAGATTCCATACTAATGTGAGGAAAAGTGACCTACGAAGATATCAAATGCCTCAAGGGGGACTGGTTAACAGATAACGTGAGTCGCCCAAGTCTTGTGATTCACGTGGCATGGTGGCTTACTTTGCTTGTCTTGATTAGAACATTGCCTTCTGGGAAGAGTTCTTGGAAAAGGAGATATTGTCCAAGTACCCACAGGCGCATATTGTCCTCCTGCGACCGTCGATGACATTTTTACTTATGAAGAATGTCGACACGGACGGAGTTAGGTCCGCCCTCCCCGACTTCCGTGGAATCACCCACATCTTCCTGCCCATCAATGACAATAGGAATGTGAGCATGGCCGAAGGAGGAAGTCACTGGTCGCTTCTGCTTGTGAGCATCATCGACGGCGTCGCTTTTCACTACGACTCTCTCGACGGAGCCAACAATGACGAGGCCTGGGTCGCATGCAAGCGGTTGGCGAGTGTTCTGGGCAAGCCACTGCGCTTCCATTACCTGTCCGAGTGTCCCCAACAAGAGAACGGCAGCGATTGTGGCGTCTTTGTTTGCATCATCATGCGCCATTTGCTGGTAAAGCGACTACTGGCCGTGAATGCGGGCGAGAAGATATCTATGAGCATGGCGGGCAAGGCCATCGACAGCATCGGCGCCCGCAAAGAGATGCTTAAGATCATCGAGAACCTACGGAAAGAGGGAGAGCGAAGGCGGCTGACTCCGAGTAATACGCCCCCGAGAATCGAATAGTAATGCGCTCATGAGAATCGAATACTGGAGAAGGCGGTAATATTACACAGTCCCATGGCTCTTGCTACAGCCTGCGGCATCTACTGGCCGATCCATCTTCTGAGAGCGGGGGCAAGGAGTTCAGGCTAAGCTTATTCATCACTGCGGACATTGTGTTTTTCTTATCGGATTGTTTGATACACTTATCGCGGTTTCCGCGTTCCAGCAGAGCACTGATTCCCTGGTTTCCCGCCTTGCATATTGGCTATAACCTCACCTAGTAGGGAGGGTCTGCCTGTCGGGTTGGGGAGCACGTTTTGGCCATCACATACAAGGTAAACAAGGGGCCATGGCAAAACATAGGCAGCAGCTTTCAGGAACAGCGCGAACTGGAAAGGAAGCTCCTAGCGTGGGCTGCTCGTTTTTGTGTCTTGATTGTTGTTACCTAGCACGCGTTATTGAGAAGTGATTGGAACAGACCATATGTTCTTTGGTCGGACGGCTATGGTCGCGGGGGCTTGGTCATGGCTCCCATAACGTTTTTTTTTGTTTCGCTATTGTGTTATGCATGAGTGGATTGTCTCTGCACAGTAGGATACCTAGCATGTATATCGTGGTTGAGGCCCGTGAATAACATAGAAGATTTATTTATTGCTTGCTGGTAATACCTCGTATGATACCCAATCCATCTGGTGGCTTCAAGTGTGAGAGGTACTCTATGAGACCGCTGTTAAAGACATACGGTCGTTGTCTATCTAGTTCAACGCCTCATTCTGGGACAGAAGCAGACCCTCGGCCTCTCCTCCTCTCCCTCTGGCGATAGAGTTGACGACTAATAATTATTTGGTCCTGGATGCTACATTGCAGTGCCAGGCCTGGTTTTTTTTGGTTGAACGCCCTTGACGTCCATGTATGGTGTGAACGGTTAGGTGTTTCCCTGTATCCCTGTAAAGTACCTGTTGCTGTCTCCGAGCTACCACGCTGTCGTGTGCTCTTATTTTTCGTTCCTTCAAGGCGATCAGCCTGAGCGATGGAGCTCAAGATGCACCGCGTAATGCCAAGTATGAGCAGCTTTGTATGCATATGCCGGCCGTGATGTAGAAAGGGGTACAGTCTGAAATTCAAGGTGATCGGCCTCCTTGACCCTATGCCTCCTGACCATCTGCTGAACATGCGTGTGTGCCTACCTACTGGATTGGTAGACATGGCTCAAAGATGGCCAGAGACCCAGGTCCATTCTGAATAATTGATTTGGGGTATTTGCATCTCGCTCCTCGAACCGATTTTGAAAACGACCATCTGAAATGCGCCAACATTCGCGGCTCGTGGAGAGCGCAATCGAAGTGCAATGCCCTTAGTGCCAAAGTAATTCGCAGGGCGGGCAGGGCGGTTGGTGTAGACCGTTGTAGTGAGACAGCACGTTTTCGGGGTGAGTGGGTGGGTGATATGTTTGCTGGCCGAGTATCGTGAGGCCCAATCTCGAGTGGTTGTGACAGCCTGCGTGCTGTTAAAGTAAAGTCATCATTGGGCCCCGGCCACGTTCTTCTTGACGTTCAAGGCCCAGCGCAGTTCCCCGAGTACGCGTTTCGTCTCTTCAATGGTCCGCCTCTGCTCCTCTTCCCGTTCCCGGGCCGCTTGTTTGATGTTGCCCAGCAGATTCTCCTGCTCCCTCTTGTATTCCTGGAACTGGGAGTCGATGCTGTCCTTCTGCTCTCTCAGCTCCCGGATATTGCCGTCCTGCTGATCACACAGATCCCGTAGAGTGTTGATTTTGTCGTCGTCGTTCCGGCGCTCCAGCACGAGGGCCGCGATCTCCTCGTGGAGGCTGAGGGCCGTCTTTTTCACCTCGTCGCCCTGGTCTTTCCAGTGCGACGCTATGGCGTTGTAGCGGCCCTCCATCAGGGTGGCGTGGGCCTTGGCCTCGTCGACTTGAACGTTTGCGTCGCGGCGGCCTCGCTCGAGCTCCTCTTTCCATACACGTTCGCGCTCGAGGGCGTCAATGGTGCGCTGTTTCTCGTGTTCGATGGCGGCCTGCAATGACTCGACCTGGCGCTCCTTGCGAGCGAGCAGTGTCTTGGTGACGTTGGCCTCCAGCAGACGGGATTCGTACTCGGAAACGGTGCGGTCAATCTTGTCTTCCATAAGCTTAGCCGTCTGTTTGGCCTCCTCGGCCTTCATCTTTTCCACCTTGAGCTCGCGCCGGAGGGCCTCATTGTCCGAGACCAGCTTGTTGATGACTCGGCCTGTCTTACCCAGTGCGGCCTTGCCCACGGCTGAGTCCCATTGCGGCGAGCCTTCGCGGATCGTCTGGTCTTCCATGGGGCTGCCTTCGCCGGGTTGTATGGTGACGGGAGGGGCCAGGCCGGTTTGGCCGGTGCGAACGGTGGCGTTGCTCGAATATATGGGTGTTTTGGCGGCTTGGTGATCGGGAGGTTGACCTGAAGAAGGGG
The DNA here is from genome assembly GCA_006508115.1 of Apiospora malaysiana. Taxonomy (NCBI): domain Eukaryota; kingdom Fungi; phylum Ascomycota; class Sordariomycetes; order Amphisphaeriales; family Apiosporaceae; genus Apiospora; species Apiospora malaysiana. Next base: position 1,546,801 of record QUSE01000016.1, read on the forward strand.
TTTTTAAGCGTACTGTCGGTCCATTTTGGGATTGAGAGGTGTGGGAGGCGGCGCTGTCGTTGCTGTTGACGGAACTAGAGAACCTGCTATTTCGGGCGGACGGGGAGCCGGAAGAGGTGTCTGAAGGATCGTCGAAGCTTGGCACAGTGCGGATTGTGGAGGAGGAAAGGGCGCCATTGGTAGACTTGGGGGAGTTGGCGTATCTCGGCTCGGCCATCATGACGGTAGCGGATGGGGTGGTAGCGGGAGATATCGCAACGATCGGCGACTGGCCGGGGAAGGGAGTTTCTGCAGGCCGTGGTCACTACTCATGCCCCTCAATCTCAACTCTAGCTGGTTATGTGTATGTGCGTGGCTGTGTTCTGTGTGTCATGCACATGCAAGCTTTGGAAGAAGAAGAAGTAGGGGAAAAGCAGAGTCAAGCAAGCAAAGCAAAGCAAGCGGGCGAGTAAGCGAGGGTACGGAAAGAGAAAGAGAGCTAAGGAAAGTGGAGAGAAGATAGATAGAGTGTGTGTGAGAGAGAGAGAGAGAGAGTGAAAGTGCCAAAGTGGGAGAGAGGGTGTTGAGGGAGAGAGAGAGAGACAGAGACAGAGAGACAGAGGATGCGATCAAGAGCCGAGACAAAGGAAGCATAGCATGGCCAAAAATAAACAATGAAAAGTACTATTGCATTGATCACTATTTGGGCCTTGTGAACGGCGGTCGTTGAATTAATCCTCAATGTCCGCGTAGTGTTGTGTCGCGTTGTGTCGTGTCGTGTCGTGTCAAATCCAGTCCAGTCCAGTAAAAGTCAACAACCTTGGAAGTCAAGTCCAGCAGCTTTACTTGGACTTGGCGTACCGGCGTGGCGTGCCTTGCCTTGCGGTGCAGTGCAGTATAGTGCAGTGTGAGTGAGCGCAACTGACGTGAACCGAGCCGAACTGACTGACGATGCAGGGACTTGTTTAAAATTGGGCTTGGGTTGGGTAGGGCAGATGATATAATCTCATGGGCTTTTTTTTGGATGGAGTCGCAATTCGGGATGCAGATTAAAATCAAATCCAGTCAATCAAAAAAAGGGAACCACTTACCGTTTTCGCTATAGACCCCGGCATCGACGGATTCTCGACTTGGGCTGGGACTTGGGCTGCCGCTTCCGCTTTTACTTCGCCAGGAGGCACGGTGAGACCGCATCCTCTGCATTGCGCTCGGCATTTTTTTTTTTTGCGGAAGCTGCAACAGCGACAGCAGAAGAAGAAGAAGAAGAAGAAGCGAAAGACAACTCGTGGGGTGTGGGTGTGAGAGTAAGGGTGAGCGTGAGCGTAAGCGCGTGTGTGTCTAGGTAGGTATGTAGTTATGTAGTAGGTGCTTGCCCGGTGGGAAGCCGCGGACGGGCTAGGTAATGATGGTTGTTGATTTTCCGATTTGATGGTCGGTTTGTTTACTTGATCCTGAGTAACAAGTACAAGTCAGTCAGCCAGTCTTGATCTAGAAAGTCACATCGAGTGAGTCTCTCTGCTGGAGTAACAATGAAGCATGGAGGTAGGTAGTAGGTAGTAGGTAGTAGGTAGTAGGTAGATAGGGTAGGCAAGTATGTATGTACATACTTACCTACAACGTAGATGTAGGTATGCAAACAAACCTCAAATCTCCTTACTTAGTTGACAGCCGCACTGAAGTAGAAGCAGTACATGTAGGAGGATTAGGTAAGTAGGGAGACAGATGCACCATCGTCAGTCAGTCAGTCACTCAGTCAGTCAATCTGCAAGTAACCGTAGCCAAGGCCCAAGTCCCGATGGGAAAAGTGAGACAAGAGCAGCAAAAAAACGGGATGCATGCATGTCGGCCTGCCTTAATACGTCGTCAACAGAACATCAGGTTGACTTGATGGACAGACAGCCAGCCCTTGGTCATTCATTAATGGGCCTGATCTGATTTCACTTTCATTTTCCTTTCCGCTTTCACTTTCAGGAGACCGAGCAGCCCGGACCCAATAACCTACCTGGGTCCTGGGTACTCCGTACTTCCTTAACTTAGGCAGGTGGGCAGCCAGACCCCCAAACCCCCCAGTCCAGTCCAGTTCTGTTACAGCAGCAAAGTACTGTCTGTCTGTAGCCAATAAGGCCCCCACCCCGAAAAACGCGCCTATTCTAATTTTGATTAGTAGGGGGAACGCCCCTCTAGCCCTCTTAGCCACAATCATCATGGCAATTACCGCCTTCAACATCACATTACCTACATCTAAGTACCTTATATACTTGCTTTCTTATACTGAACCTTGGTGATGTCTACATAATACCTAATCGGTGACCCAGCAACCGGCTCTTCCATCTAATGCAAGGCACCTGAATCTTATCCCATCCAACAACTGTATTAGGTTGGCATATGGATGGATACATGTAGCCGTCCGTCTGGCTTTGTGGGTGCATGTAATTGATGTAGGTACCTACCTATGCATCTAGGTTAGACGACTTTGTACACGGAGAGACAGATCTTGTGTAAAGTGCGTATCAAATGGATTGATCACTCGTATTTACGCAACGCCTTTGGATCACAGGCTATGCTGGCCTATAGTACTTTGATATACCACTAATAGCATCTTTTCACTGGCAAATTCTGCCGTTAAAACATTATGCACGTCGGTAGCAGGAGCAGGTGTGTGGGGCTCATGCGACCCGTTGCATGTAGGATGTAGGTTGTGCATAGGCTAGATTCTCCCATCCTGACCCAAGATCCTGCCAGCCTGCTAATGAGCAAGCAAGCCTTGCAGCCCTGGTTGGACCTGGGCACCCAAGCACCTCAGCTGCTGCGTTATGCTATGTAAGAATTATACGCTACCCAGCCCCAGCCCCGGCCCCTGACTCAGCTGAACTCGGTTGCTCAGCCCGGTGGGAAAACACTCTCAGCCCTCAGCTTGCAGCCACATAAGCCGCTTGCATTAATACAATACAATACACTACATATGGCAAACCCTCGTCGATTTCCCCAAGCTACATGGAGCCAAGTTGCCCATCCGTCTATCTCGGGATCCAGCTTATTCAGGAGCCATGAGCACCCCCCCCCTCCCCTTTTTACGTCGATACCGTTGCCGTAATACCGCCCATCGACACTTGCCCCTTTCCTTCGCTTAGTTGTTTTTGCTCTTCCACGAATGTCGGCCGCCACTTGGCCAAGTGTCTCGTCGCCGACGGCCGGGCCTCTTCGTACTCTAGCCAGATATTCTGCATCGTGTCAAGCGCAATCTCTCGTACCGGCGGTCGCATCATGACCAGATACAACAGGCTTGTAAGCGCCAGAGTAATCATGCTAGGATCCCGACATAGCGTCTTCACCCGGCTGAGTAGCGCAGCGTTGATCTCCGGGATCTCGCTGAGAAACCGTGTGAGTACCTTGTCCTGTGCGTGTAGATAAGGTAGAAATGAATCCAGTAGACGGACAGCCCACTTCTCATAGTGCAAGTGAATCGACCTAGGGTCCGACGCCGACTTCTGCTGCACCTTGTCGTTGTACCACTCCTCGCTGAGCCATGACACGGCCACGTCAATCCGTTTCCGGAAATCCTCCAGCACGTATGCGTAGAGCGACTCGCGGATCGCATTGCCCAGCTGCGTCCCACTGGCTGGGAGCCCATCGTCTTCGTCCTTCACCGAAACCTCGTTCAGTCCGGCGGGAGACCGTGTGGCAAGGCGAGTGATTATCGTGATCCAGGCGTCTCGGTCGTAAGTGCTGGCAGCGAGGCGGTTGACCCCTACCTTGCTCCTCCGCGCCGCCGCATCGCCCAGGCCGCTCATCATTCCAAAAACACGGGCCACGGTTCCTTGGCCAACCTTGGCCGCTTGGTTGGGGTTCAGGGGCTGGGGCGGAGGCAACTTGAAGGTGGGCAAGCCCAACGAGCTTAGCACCGCCGGCCTTTGCAGTTCCCGGCTCTGCGACGAAGGCTCCGAATCAAGCTTGTTCAGGATCTGCTCGTCATTCTCGGCTGGACCATAGGCCGGCTCGTATGGCTCGTAATCGTCGTCATCCTCGACGTCAAGCGCCGTAGTCTCTGGGTTGGGCGCCTGCCGTGCAGCTTCATGCAGCTGTGCCAGCCGCTCTCGTACCCCCTACACCCAATGGCCGTCAGCAAACCCTCTCTCAACTGGAGGAAAACGAGGCGTAACTTACCTCGATGGCTCGATCCAGGATGCTGGTGTCGATGCGGGCGATCGTGTTCACGCTGATTTTCGTTGCCAGGGCCGCCGCCACCTGAGATGCATCAAAGGTTCTCAGCCCGGGGTTCTGTGTTAAGGCGAAGACGTCGGCGAGCGAATGAGGGCCAGCTCCCAACGGCGAGATCTGGAACGTAGGCTGGGCAGGCCCCGTTCGCTGGCGCTTGACTTCCAGACCACTTGCAGCATCTGCATGCGCTCGCTTCCTACTCCCTCCATCCAGCACCTCGGCTCTGGTTGCCATAAGTCGCTCGAGGTACTGCTGTATCCGTGGGGCGTTGGGGTTCCGAGGGTCACTGTTGGCATTAGTCCTCTTTCTGTTAGAGCCTGGGGTTCCATCATCGACAACATACCGTCTGGCCAAGTGAGCTAACAGCATCCTAGTTGTTTTCTCCATGGACCGTACGATAACTTTCGTCTTAGGTGTCAACGGCGCACATGCCAGCTTCAGGGGGTTGAAACTGAAGATAGCGTTCAATATCCGATTCGACGATGATGGTCTAGCGCGGATGAGGACAGACAACAGGTTCAGAGTGGCATCGACGATCAAGACTTCGCTATAGCACGTATTAATATCACCTCAGGAGAAAGAGGGGGGCCTCCGAGCAACATACCTGCTGCTGTCTTGTAGAACGCCTAGCATTCGATCTAAAAGTCCAGATGCTTCTGCTTCCAAGCTGTGCTTATCTAGAGCGGTGTGGCTTGAGGGTATCATGGCCAGGGAAATATCGAGCGTATCGTTCTTCTAAAAGCCGAATTAGCTTGCCACAGGAGGCACCTGGGAGTCTGACTAGGTAGTATCTCACCCCTGGTTCGGCGTTTACGCTTGGCATCTGCGCCAGCACTACTCGTTGGGCGAATTTGACACAACATATGCGAACAGTGACGGGAGAAGTGTCCCAAAGCCGCAAGATTATAGACTTGATGGCGGACATGTGGTCCCATGCGGCAGTATCGTAAGGATTATTAATTCTGGTGTTGGGAACGAGTATCAGCGCTTTTGTCTTTTTTCCGATCCGAGGCCATCATCTCTCATCAAGAGGCAAGAGCCATCTTTCGCGTCGGGCCTCACGCGTGTAGGGCGACGGGCTAAGAGCGCCTATACATGGACCGACATGACAGATAATGGCAAGATGCAGACTACTACGTGGAGGGAGAGGCAAGGTCTACGAAGTCATGCGAGGCGGGGTGCATGGAAGAAGGGCCTACCTACGTCCATCTGAGTGCCAGCGGGTATATACTAGCTGCTGTCTGTATGACGCTGCGCAATACCACGGGGTCTTGCTTTGGGTCTTGGACAAGCAGCATCAAGGTCTCCAATACCAAGAGCGACAGGGTCTCCTTTTGAGATAAAGGGACGGCGGGCGTTGCGAATGCTTCGGAAAGAAAGTCGGCACCCCATCGGCGAAACTCAACCTGCGCTGCAGGTCCTATTATGGGCAGTGTCGCCTGGATGACCTGTGGGTAATAGCTCACATCGCCCAGGACGAGTTTGCGTGCTCCTTCGAGCTGTCGAATCTGGTCGGGGACCGAAAGTTGACCTGAAGCTGCCATGCTGGGCAACCGCAGTCGCCGAGTCGCCGAGCCGCCGAGTCGCCGAGCGCAGGGGGAAGCTTGAGCCTGGGAAGATGAAGAAGGGAATAGTTGAGGATGCTGCAAATGGTGCGGATTGGATGGTCGACGTTATGCGCAGAGGTGTCTATCGCGGCGGCGACGGTTCCAACACGACCGTTGGTATTCGGATCAGGCTACGGGGTTGCCTATAAGTCGAAAACGATGGCAAAGGCAGCGGTGGTGAAGATATGATCTGGTCTGGTCAGGTATGTGTGGAAGTGAAAATGTCTCGGTGATGTCAGGGACCAGAATGAGGACTTGTGACAAAAAGCGCGTGCTGGCTGGCGCAGTCTTGGACACCGGGCAAACTCCACCTCGCTGGGGGACTTTGCACTAGATTGAGATCATTCATGCGACGATGAATTGAACCGTGTAACTCAATGGTCGCGACTGGATGGCGGGTGGATGGAAGAAAGGGCAGCGTTTGCGAGGATTGAAAGAAAGCGCAAGCTGAACCAAGAATCGCGCGTCCACCACTTCCTCTTCCTGTTTGGTAGGTAGGTACCTCTTATGGGGTACGTACCTCCAATTGGGACCTTACCTACCTACAGCCAGAGCCACTCACTAGCCACGCAACCACGGTAGGTAGGTACATGTTGGAACTCGGGTATTTCTTACCCGCATATCCCGCATGCATACATATGCATATGCATCTAGACCAGGGGAACTGCGAACTGCTTCTTCATTGCATATTCGGACCACTACACCATGCGATCTCAATTCCACTCTCAAAATAACTTTCCATTCCGCCGATAACCCATTTGCGAGCCTATGTCATCGCTTATATCCCCTACACTGCTTTTCAAAGGCTAGTATCCAGCCAGCAGTCGGAATCAGTCGATCCTCCCCGAAACTTCCCATCTTTACCACTTCCAATCCGACAAGATGCCTGGGTATGTCGCCGCCTCGACTGCGCTCTTGGCCCCGGCCTCCAATCCCAGTTCAACGGCCTTTCTAACCTAACACGGCAGACTCGGAACCTCCTCCTACTACGACCGGCTCTCCCGCCAGTCGCCCGCCCTGATCCGCGCACGACGCCCTTACCTGTTCAAAAATGCCGTCGTAGGATCCGCAATCGCTGCCTTGACCATCGGCGTCTGTACGTCCTGACACCCTCTTTAGACTGGATGAGACGAGGTACAAGTGCTCACACAAGCTGTTCTTTGCCACATTAGATGTATACACGATCCGAGCTATTGGCCAAGACGAATTCGAGGATGTCAAGGTCCCCGAAGCGCCACAGCCCGCCAAAAAATAAAAACGAGCGTGGCTCAACCACGTCCAAGTCGTGGGCTTCTATACCCGGTTTCTTGTGGGATTCATGATCAACCACGCTGGGGAACACAGCGTATATGTGATTGGCGTTAGGACAAATGGTCCCGAGTCCGCGGATTCGGACCGCCATATAGTCGAAACTTACAGTTCCATTCCGAGTCGTCTGTGCAAACGGATGCGCCCTGTGCTCCACGATGAGCTTGACTTGAATGCGACGCGATATGTGTGCATATGGCTCTCCCTGCCCGGATGAGGTTACTGTATAAACCAATGCGCATGGACCTTGGGCGTAACTGGGATAATTCGTTCTCTCTGCACTATATCTGGATGGGGATGGACTGGTAACATGTATATAGATACTATGATAGTCCATTCGACATGAACAAAACGCCGAAACTCGTGACAGGGTCCTTAAGGACGTGGGTATACCTCTGGTTTAAATCCCGCTTCAAATGCTACAATAATTGTTGGTCACCACCTGCTGTGGTTGACTGGTGGCGATATAAAGTTCCATCAAAAGGCCTCAGTGGTAATTGCCCACTGACAGCGCGGCCTCGCGCTTAATCGCTGTCGCTTGCTCGGCGGCGGCAGCAGCAGCAGCCGCCTTGCGACTTCGAGCACTAGTTTGCTCGAGCATGCTTGCGGCACGCGCGACCTCGGGCGAACTCGATGTTAACCGCGCACCGTGCTTGTCGCCCAGTAGCTGGCCGGTCGGCCCATGATTCGACGAGTTAGAGATGGTGCTCGAGGAGAAGGGGTGAGAGGGCTGGTGGTTGGAGTGCCGATGCGAGTTGGAGCCGTCAGGCAGCGGGCTTCGCCTTCGTGAGTCATGGTGTGCTGCAGGGTGCTGCCGCTGGAGGAGATGTGCGTTGGAAGGGTGGTTTGGATTGGCCCACGCAGTTTGCTCCAAGAACTGTTGGCCAGCGGCGCCGAGACCTTGCCCGAAGGACATGCTTCCATAATCCACGTATGCGGGACGGGGTACCTGCTGCGGCGGGGGTGCCGGTTGTCTCCCACGCTAGAAGGATTCAGCAAACAGTCATTCGCAGTGCCCTCATCCCGGGCTTACACTCACATTCATGGCATCAAAATCGTCCTCCATCTCCTGCATGGATGCGCCGCCCATGTCAGGCGCGGCTGGCATGCCTTCGTACTTGGCTACCCCTGACAGTATCGAGACCTCCTTGTTGTATGACAAAGCATTCCGAACACGCTGGGCCTGGTTTTTTGGATAACGAATGCCAAAGTCGGGCACGTTGTTGGCGTGTTTCCGGCGCTCGTGCTGTATCGCGTACCAATGCTGGCCGAGCTCCGCCATTGTTCTTTCACGCGCTTCCCGGACGTCTTGATAAAACTGTGAATGGATCTGAGCGCGCCGGGCAACTGCCCATCGACCTAAAGACTCCAGATGCAACTCGAGCTCTTTCTCTGCGATACGAAGTTTTTCGTCCCGTCTCGAGTCAATACACTGCATCATAGCGAGATATTCCGGGTGTGTGGGATTGTCCGCGCGCAGCATGTCTTCTTCGCGGTTCAGTTGTTCAAGCCTTTCTTCGTATAGCCTACAATGCGAGTTAGCAACGTGAAGATTATCATATTGTATCAAACACGACAACACATACCTTTCTCGGAATGTAGCAAACCGCTTTTCGATGTTGGTCAGCTGATCAAATGCGGTTCTTTTACGCTCAACTATCGCTGTGGTTAGTCCGGACAACGCCATGGGATGAGTCAATACGGGTTTCTTACGTTCTTCCTCGTTTTTATGTGCGGCCTCGGTCTCGTCAGCATCTGCTTCTATATGCCGATCATCTTCCCCGGTCCGTGTTCCGTCATCCTCAGCTGTAGCGATGCCCGAGCCTGTGTCTTCGGCGGAACCTTCGTGTCCATGGCGCTTTTCGGAGTCCAGGGCGCCTCTTTGACGCCTAGCGCCGCTGCGCGTTTGTTTACGATACGTGGGCTCGTCGGCTTTCTGGTCTCGAATCTCGCTTTCGTCAGGCCCATCCCCACCCTCGCCGCCGTGGTTGTATACAATGGGATTGACCGCATCGACAGTTTCATCGGCCGATTGCTCCCCACTGTTGGAGTGAAATCGAGCGTCCTCGTCGTCAGCCATGGTCACATCGCCATCCGAGTCCTTCGCTTGCTCGGCGGAAGCAGGGACAGCGAGCTTGGCGGGGGGGCCATCGTCCATCTGCGCAGCATGTAATGATGGGCGCTTTCGTTTTCGGCCCTCGGCTTCTTGATTGGCGGCAGCTTCGGCGAGTATATCTAACGTGGGTGATGATAACTTCTCGACAGCAGGCGGCGAAGGGCTGCGCCCTACCGGTGGTGGAGGGCTGGAGTTGATTGATCTCTCTGAGAGGATGTCATCGTCATCGTCGTCTTCCATGTCGGGCTCGGGGTGGGCTACGGTGGTTTTCCGCAGCTTGGTCGGGGTGTGCTCAAAGCCCTGTCCACCCGCAGTATGCTTCAAGTTTGTGTCTCTATGGCGAGTCGTAGTCTGAGGCGTGTCGTAAAGGCGCTCAGTTTCAGCCTCGGTATCGTTTGCCTCTGAAAGATCGCCGTCTGAGAGGTGTGTACCGTCGTCAACAGGTTCGTGTTTTGGTTCTTGGTGTTGAGCCATGAGGCCCAAGCCGTCGTGTTCGTCATCTTTATCTTCGACGTCGCTCAGAGGGCTGGATCCGTCCTCTGAGAGTGGCTCAATGGGGGGAGGCGGGATGGTCAGGGGAGGAGGTGGCGGTGCCGTGCCTCCAGTCGTCATCGCGACAGCAAACCTTTGGCTGGGATTTGGCCGGCAGGCGAGAGCAGGACAGATAGAACAGGACGGCGCGGCGAAAAGGTCCCGAAGAGCTGAGGATGAGCTGTTCAGAGGCTTCAGATGGATACAGCTCGACGTTGAGGCAAAATACTCAAGTGGAAGTCAACAAAAGGATAGAATAATTGGACGATAGTTGAGAGAATGGAACAAGCGGTACGAATTGTTGTAGTTACAAAGTCGAATTGGTATGTATCGAGGGTGCTTTTTGGTGGGTAGCAGCAGCAGTAGCAGCAGCAGGTCCAGTTGCGCCGGGAAAAAGCAAGGATGACAACACCCGCAGATGTGATATAAGAGTGAACATGAACGTCGTTTAACCTAGTTGGGGGGGGGGGTCGATTGGCAGTGTTGGTGTCGCGCAGTGGGCACCACTGATAACTGCATGTGGAGTTGGAGGGAGCGCTGGAGTCTTAGGTACCTAATTAAGGCTTATCGATAGCCAGTCCCGCTCGATTTGGTACCTACTTCTCTGAACTTTTTTTTTAGATGGCAGTTTGGTGTAGTAGATGTAAATAGGTGGCACAGCCAGGTAGACTTTCTCTTCTACGACGAGCAAGATCGCCAAACCTCACTATTGTTCCAATCGGTCGGCATAGCATAGTCGGCTTCACAGCGACTTTCTGCCCAGAATGGGACCTTCGTACGTTGTTGCACCACCATTCCGACATAATCGCCATTTACTAACGCTACCACAGAAAGAAGGCCACACTTGCGGCTTCCAAAGATCGCCTGGATCCAACCCTCGACGCTCTTTTCGCAAGCAGTGTAAGCACGCACGCCACTGGCCTGCTTCTCCTCCGAATACTAATTACTTCTACAGTCTGGTCCCGTGAAAGCACCACCAGCCAGCCGCTACAAGACGGTGTCGCCACCAAAAAGTGCCAAACCCGATCAACAAATCGACAACGCCACCGACTCTCCAAGTGGCGATGACGAGTCACTAAGCGCACTCGACTCCGACGAAGAGAACGGCCTGGACTCAGACGTCGAAATCGACGGAGTTAGCCAAGATGAAGATGTCCCAGACGCAGACGCAGAGCTAGAAGCTGCGACAAATCCATCTCCGGACGCCGCAACCCCAGAATTCAGCAAGAAGGATCGCAAGCGCAAGCGTAAGGATCTACATGATGATCTCGAAGCCAAGTACATGAACAAGCTGGTCAGCGACGAAGACGATGAGACCCATGGCGACAAGCGCCGAAAGGGCGAATCTGGTCAGGCTGTGACTGACCAAGCTCCTGGGATGGCATTGGATGAGGACCTCGACGACGACACGCCCATTGTTCACGAGTCTCTCAGAAAACCCGAGGACACTGACGCTTCCGAGATCGAAAAGGCCAACCGGACTCTGTTCCTTGGCAACGTTTCTGCTGAAGCCATCGAATCCAGCAAAGCCAAGAAGCAACTCCTTGCCCATCTCGCTTCCTCCCTGTCTGCTCTAGATGAATCAACCGGGCCTCATAAGATTGAGTCCATTCGATTCCGATCAACCGCTTTTGGTGCGGGCAGCATCCCTAAGCGCGCCGCTTACATTACCAAGTCTCTCATGTCCTCAACCACAAAGTCCACCAACGCATATGTCGTCTATTCCACTGTACTGGCCGCTCGGTCAGCTTTGAAATCGCTCAATGGCACCGTCGTTCTCGACCGCCATCTCCGTGTCGACAGTGTGGCGCATCCCACCCCCGTTGATCACCGCCGCTGCGTCTTTGTTGGTAACCTGGGCTTCATAGACGACGAGACCATAGTCGAAACCAACGAGGCGGGCGAGACAGTCACCAAGAAGCGAAGCAAAGTTCCGGCAGATATTGAAGAGGGGCTTTGGCGTGTCTTCGGAAAAGCGGCTGGCAGAGTCGAGAGTGTCCGTGTGCCCCGTGATCCCAAAACTAGAGTCGGAAAGGGGTTCGCCTACGTCCAGTTCTACGACGGCAATCATGTAGAAGCTGCCCTTTTGTTGGAAGGCAAGAAATTCCCGCCCATGTTGCCACGTATCTTACGTGTGAGTCGCGCCAAAGATCCACGCAAGACGAACCTGAACATGGAGCGATCCACGAAGCTCAAGGCAGACCTCGTAGCATCGAACTCGAGCAAAGGCGGCCGTGAAGGACCGAAAAGTACCAAATATAAGTTCAAGGCAACGCCTGAGCAGCAGTCACTTGCTGGCAGAGCAGGAAGATTGCTTGGTCGTGCAGGAGCCGCAAGGCAACAACGTGAGATTCGGGGCGATAAACGGAAGTCGGGGGGCGACTCAGCCACTGGGAGCAATGCCACTGCACTGAACGTTATGAAGACGCCACAGCAAATAGTCTTTGAGGGTCGTCGAGCAAGCTCCAAGGACGCGAAACCCAGGGATCTCAAGATAGGCAGAGGTAAAGGAAGCAAAGGCAAAAAGTCAGTGACGAGTGCCAAGCCAGGAAGAGGTGCTAAAAGAGCTGCCGAATGGAGGAAGAAGGGCAGTGCCAAGCCGTAGGCCCAGTGAGAGCCTGGGTTTTCCGAAACCGTCAAATATACATTGCCTCTACATATCTGTCTTTTCCACTATCTGACTTGATCAATGTTCTTGGCAATTTTTTCACGGCATATGGATCTGCATATATTGCCTTGTGAATGGCTGGGGGCAATATGCCAATTCCGTAAGGGGCAAAGGGGCAATTCCTAGATAAACATCTAAACGTAAGCCTATAATGACGACAAAATGAGTAGATATTACATAATTTTATATTATCCATGGTAAGCCCCGACCCGCGTCCTGCCAGGCACCAGCTACGGAAAGAGACATACACTTCTCACAAATCGAAATGGAGCGAAAGGAATGATGAATCTATTTGATAACCACAAACATTTATGAGACGCTGTTTAGCAGGCCAATAGGCCTCTCTGACAAGATGTCTTGGTGATCCAACTACGAAAAGGCTCAACAGCATCAGGATGGATCCCGAGCTGAAGAGAGTCAGAAGTACAACATTTGGCTCAACGGCAGTGCCGCTGCAACTACTGTCCAAGCTATTAAATGTGCAACGTCGGCTAAGTGAGGAACCGTGGGGTATTGAACAAATATACACCAGTCGTGGCTACCGCCTCTAGTACTTGGTTTAGTACTCGGCCTCACCCTCGTCCGGCTCGAAGCTGTCCGCAGCAACCTCCTCGTAGTCCTTCTCCAGCGCAGCAAGGTCCTCGCGAGCCTCGGAGAACTCGCCTTCCTCCATACCCTCGCCAACGTACCAGTGCACGAAAGCACGTTTGCTGTACATAAGGTCGAACTTGTGGTCAAGGCGGGACCAGGCCTCAGCAATGGCAGTCGTGTTGGACAACATCGAGACGGAGCGGTCGACCGAGGCCAAACCCCCATCCTCGGGGCCCGACGTGGGAACGGCCATGGGCTTCTGGTAGTTGATACCGAGCTTGAAGCCAGTGGGGCACCACTCAACCAAGTTGAACGAAGCCTTGGCCTTCAAAGCACCAATGGCGGCGTTGCAGTCGCGAGGAACGACGTCACCTCTGTACAGCAGAGCGACCGCCATGTACTTGCCATTGCGAGGATCGCACACCACCATCTGGTTGTTGGGCTCGAAGCCTGCATAGACACGATCAACAAGAGGCCTCAGAGAAGAGATGGGGGGTTTACTTACATTGGAAGGTCAGATCGTGGACCTTGAAGCTCTCATGGGCACTCTTGGCCGCCGAGATAACAGGGGCATAGCTGATCAAGGGGTAGTGGATGCGGGGGTAGGGGACCAGGTTGGTCTGGAACTCGTTCAAGTCGACGTTGAGGGCACCGTCGAATCGAAGAGACGAGGTGATGGAGCTGACAACCTGGGCGATGAGACGGTTCAGGTGCTGGTAGTCAGGCCGCTGGACACCCAAGTTGCGTCGACAGATGTCGTAGACAGCCTCGTTGTCGACCAGGAAGGTACAGTCCGAGTTCTCGATGGTGCTGTGGGTGGACAGGACGGCATTGTAAGGCTCGACGACAGCAGTCGAGACGCGCGGGGCGGGGTAGACGGAGAACTCGAGCTTGCACTTCTTACCGTACTCGGTGGAGAGGCGCTCCAGGAGGAGAGCACCGAAACCCGAGCCAGTACCGCCGCCAAAGGAGTGGAAGATCAGGAAGCCCTGCAGCGAGTTGCAGTTGTCGGCCACGCGTCGGATGCGGTCAATGACGCTCTCGACCATCTCCTTGCCAATGGTGTAGTGGCCACGGGCGTAGTTGTTGGCAGCATCTTCCTTGCCGCTGATGAGGAGCTCGGGGTGGAAGAGGGTTCGGTAGTCGCCGGTACGGATCTCGTCAATAGGCGAAGGGTCCAAGTCGACGAAGAGAGACCGGGGCACGTATTTGCCATTGCTTGTCTCGGTGAAGAAAGTCTCGTATGAACCGCCCTCGACGATGTCTTTGGCGTTAGGGTCGGGTCGACCATCCATGCCGAGGCCATGTTCAAGAAGGTAGCTAGGCAAATAAGTCAGTGGTTCTGGGTGCCGAGAAGGCGGTGAAAGCTCAACCTACAGCTCCCAGGCGCTGTTGCCCAGCTGAGTACCAGCCTGGCCGAGGTGAAGGTGGAGGATCTGGAGGTGAAGCAAAAGTCAATAACATTGAAAAAAAAACCGTGTTGTAAGACATGTTGGGTGAGGGAGCCAATTGAACCATCTCAGGCTCGGGCGGGCATTGGGTGCTGAAAATGGCCTGGCTTTCTTTTTTTTTTTTTGACGGTGAACACAACTGGCAGCTCAAGCTGCTGGCCGCAGGCGGTACTGAGCTCGAGCAAATGGCCGATGTTATGTTGCATTCGCGGTAGAGATGCAATGTAGGGGTAACTCACTTCGCCCTTCATGATGAAATTGCGGGTTGGGAATCTGGATGTGCGCTGTGACTAGAGAAAATGAAGAGAGACAGACTGAAGCTCTGCGCACAGCGCTGGATGCCTTGATAGTCAATGTTGATCGACAGCCAGGAGGAGGAGAGGCGAGAGGAAAGCGAAAGGAGGTGAGCAGTGAGGGCAACACTATGTGGGGCGCGGCGAGGCACTAGCGAGGGGACAAGCGCCAGGGGTGGTTGGAAAATGGAGGGGGGCCGAGGGGACAGGGGGGAGCTGTCAGGCGGCGTGTCAAGCGTGAACAGCGTGTACAGCGTGGCGTGGTCCGAGTTGCGAGTAGTGGGGAAGCCGCTACTCTTACCGATATGATGATGATGATGATGTAAGTCAATTTTACGTCCGTATTACCGATATTAGATTAGAAAAGGTCTTAAGGAAGACCTTGAATTATTTAATTATATTAATAAAGGTAATTTATAATAAATATTATTAAAGGTTAATAATAATAATAAAAAGAAGATTTAATTTATTATCTAGCTAAAGGCTAAACTATATATAAATATTAAACCTATATTAATTATTATAATATATTATAATAAATAATTTAGTAAATCTTTTAATACTTTTAACGATATCTATTTATTAATGCTCGAGCTTTTAAGTTATATTTATTTATTATTATTTATTATTTTAAATTTATTATATAAACCTTAAATATATTATTATATATAAAGATAAAAAGAAAAGGGGAGGGGGGTTTAATAAAATATAAAGTATAATAATAATTAAAATTAAAGAAAAATAATAATGAATAACTAGAATAAATTTTTAAAAATAATTTATAAAAATAAGCCTTAATTAGCTTATAATTTTAATTATTAAATTTCTAATATTATTATTATTTACCGAGTTTATTTAAGCCTCGATATAATATTAATACGACCTTTAATAATTAGAATCGTTATATTTAAATAATCTTAATATATTATAATTAAAGATAAGGCCGGGTAAGAACCTAATTTAAATATTATTATTTAAAGTATCTTAATATATTATTATAATTTTATAAAAGACCTTTAATATTTATAAAATATTATTAAAATTAAGGAAACGATTTTAAATAATATCTTTAATATACCGGTAACCCGTTTAAAGCCCTTTTTTACCTTTATTATATTGTTTTTAATAAAATTCTTTTATAATATAAGGATCTAAATTTTTAAAATCTATTTAAATAAAATTAATATTATTTAAAAGGTTTATTCCCGATAAATCATGAATTTTATAAAAGTTATTTAAGCGGTTAAAATAATAATCTTTTAATTTATATTAAAGGTAATTTAAAATAATTATTTCTAAAATAATAAGCCTTAAGTTAACGGGCCTTAAAATAATTATTTAGTAATGTACCCCACCAAAGGGACCATTAGTAGCTAGGAGCTTAATTAACCTACCTTCCTAGAAGGGAAGGCGGTTATAATAATGATAATAATAATAATATAAGTCAATTTTACGTCTGACCGAAGGCCTAGCCTTATATAAATATTATAATTATACTATTTACTATAATATACTATGGCGGCGCCCCCGTAGCGCCTTTCTAGCGCTCTTATCCCTTTAAAGTACTCGGGCCGCTACCCTATAGAATCTACTTATTACTATCCACCGCCCTAAAAAAGCCGCATAGGCCCTAAACGCGCCACCGCGCTTTTTACTAAACCTACTATTTATTAACTATCTAATTATCTATACTATTTTATATACCGCGAAATATAATAATAAAAAGAAAAGGGGAGGGGAAAGTAAATAAGGGATATAATAATGGTCTAGGGTAGCTGCACGAGCAGTTCTAAAGTAAGTAACGTAATAATATAATATTCTTAAGGTAAAGCCGTTATATCCTTAAATAAATCGAATATTAGTAATTAATTATTAGAATTTAATTATAATAACCGGAATTAATTAAGTAAATAATTTCCTAATACCGGTTATATAAAAAAAATATAAGGGTATTAAAAAAGGTACTCCTAATAGGAATACCGAAAGAGGCTTTACGAAATATTCTATTTATAAAAATTTACCGATATATAATTAATATAATATAATATTATTATATAGCTTTTTTAATTATTAACCAACCGATCCGATAACCGATTAAATAATAATAAGAATTACCGATAATTTATAAGGGTATATATAATTATAATAATAAAGGGGGTTATTATCTAGTTTAAAGGGTTTATTATTTACCGCGGTTTTAAAATAGAGGGGGACTATCCTTTAGGGGACCGTCCGGGGGCTCCTTTAGGGACTTCCTAAGGGGCGGTTTATCCTCTATTTATACCCGAGTAAAATATTTTAAAAAACCTATCCGAAGGAGGAAAATAGCGGTTATTTTAACTCGTTTTAATTTCTATAAATCCTATATAGAGGTAGGAGGCCGAGGGGCCGTCTAGCCGGAATTAAGCGTCCCCTAAACCTCCTCTTTAAGTACCCTATATTTCCTATAATTAAGTAATATATATCGGACCGTTTAATAATTATTATAGCTATATAATAATAAATCGGTCTTCTAAATTATTTATAAATAATCGTATAGGCTGATTTTATTAATCCGGAGCTAGAAAATAATAATTAATATAATATACTTTATATCCTAATATTAGAATAAAATAACTTTCTCGGGCTACGGGAGGTAATAATATAATACCTTTCTATAAAATATATTTTCCTATTTATTAACCTAGCGCTATATAATAATTTTCTTAATTAATATATATTATATAATTATTATTATATAAAGGGTTTAATTAATAATAGGCTTTATAGGCCTTTATAAGATATATTATATATAGCCCCGGGGTATTTATTAGGCCCTAGGGGTATATTAAATTATAGGTATAATTATTAATATAATTACTGGTATAATTATTATAATATCGATAGCCCTAAAGGTATTTATAGCTATATTATACGCTAGGGTAATTATTAATAAGGTAATAATTAATAAGGAAATAATCGATAAGATAATTAATAGTAAAGTAATTAGTGCTAGAGTTAATATTAGAATTAGTGCTAATAGTATATATACTATAATAGGAGAGCGTAATATAAAGGTAATTATAATATAAATATATCGGGCCTTCATAGTAATTAAGGGAGCCTCTACTACCTATTTAACTAATTTATCTATATACTTATTACTTAGGATTCCTATATATATTAGAATTTAATAAATATTAATATTAATACCCTATTATTATAAGGTAATAAATTATCCGGAAATATATTATAATAATTATTATTTAAATTATTATTATAGTTATATAAAGGACGTAATAGCGGCCTAATTATCGGTAAAGATATTAATATAGGTAAATTTCTAATTCTATAATTATAAAGTAATCTTAAGGAATATATAGATACCTTAAAGTTCGATTAAATAGATTATAAATTATATAAAGGTACCTATATATATTATTTCCGATTTTTTAACCCTAGAAATCGATTACCGTAGCTAGAAAGTTACCGCTTTAATCCCGCCGTTATATTTATTATCGTTTATATAGAATATTAATAATTTAAACCTAAAGGTCTTTAATATATATTTATAATAGGCTTTACCGGCCTTCTCTCCTTTTAAAACGATTATTATAATTTACTTTTATTATAATAGAATAATAAAAAGGACGATAATTTTAAATAATAATTATATCTTATAATATTATTAATAATATTCGATAAAGTATATAAAGGGGGATTTTTAATAGGTTTTTTATATTATATTAAATATCGATATATTATAATATACCGTTAAGGGGTTTAATTATAACCGGAGGTAGGTTATATAATTAGCTTAAAGGAACTATTATTTAATAGGGAATATATATATTTTAATATATATCGCTAGGAATATTATAGATTAAAGGCCTCCTATAATTATTAATAAAGCCTCTTATTATAACCTCTATAATATTATTAAATATTATTTCGTTAGGCCCTCCCTTAGGGCCTTAATATAAAGCTAATATTATATTATATTATAATATATAATTTATAATATTATTATTATTTAATAAAGTTATCGAAATTAGAGGGTATTATATCCCTATTTTATACCGGAGATAACCTTTAATATTATAATCGATTTTTAAACTTTCTATATAATTTCGTAGATATAATAATATTAGGTAAAGCCTGGATCGAATTAAATACTTAGGTATTATAATTTCTAAGTTAGCTCAATCGGTATAACGCTAGGAAATTAAAGATACTCTACTAGCGGTATCCCATTAGGGTTAAGTTATATCTATTATAATACGGCTATAATTTAATTAAGTATACCTACCCCTATAGGTACCCTTAATATTAATATATTTTTAAGGGGTATATAGGGAGTTTAGGCCCTTTTAATATAGAAATATATTAATTTATATTTTTATAATATAAAGATATAATTATATTTTATTATTTATATTATAATTCTTTTATATACCTTTTTTAATATTTTATAATTAATTTCTATCGATTTATCGATAATTAGAATACTAGTATTATTAATTTATATAATAATAATTACCTTAAGGCTACTTTAAAGGGTCGCCCGGGAATAATTACCGTTACCGGTATTAATACTATCCTTAAGGCCGTCTATCCTTAGAGCGGCCTTTAAGGTCCTTATAGCGGCTACTATATTAATACCTTTAATAGGTATTATAATCCTTTTTATAATAGTTCCTTCCTTTAAAATTTTATTAAAAAGGTCTATATTATAGAATAATTATAATAATAATAATAATAACGACTTTTAGGGGATATTATAATTCTAAAGGATTTAATTAAATTCCCCTTTAGGAAGTTTAAATTTAGTACGGTAATTTTTTAATTAATTATTAATTTATTAAACGATAGGCCTGGGTAAGTTTCTTTTAACTAGGTAATTAATAAGCTTATCGTAATCTATATTATTAAAAGCCCTTAATATATTTAATATTAATAAGGTAATTATTAAATATCTTCCCTTATTGGTTACTCTATATATTATATATTCTATAGATTTTATTTTATAAATTCTAATATAATTTTATAATAATAAAGAATAGTATTCGATATAATAATTAATACATTTAATTAATATTAATTCTAGGGCTTTACCGATCGTTTCTAAAAGGATAATTAATTTAAAAGATTTTATAATATTATAAATAGTTTTATTAAGCTTTTTAAGGATTATTATAATAAAGTCTTTAAAGGGGTAAAGGCCCTGAAAAAGGTAATAATTAAAGAGCGGGTATAATAAAGGTATTAAAAGGTCTATTAAGATACGAAGGATATAATTAGGGACCTTAAAGGGTCCTAGGGCTTTATATAATTATAGCTTAAAAATAGCCTATATAATTTTATTTTAAATAAGGGATAGGTAAGGGATAAAGTCTTAATATTCAATTTTTAATAGGGGAGAGGGTAATTTATTTAATAGCGGGGGAAAGAATACCTTATTAAATATATTTACCTTTCTTTTAAATATAATCTATTTATTAATAATAGGAATAATATTCTATTTTTAAACGCCCTAGCCGAAAGATTTAAATATTTTAATTAACCCCTATATACCTTTTAATTTTTTAATATAGACTTTATTTATTTTTTCCTATTAGGCTTTAATTAATACCTCCTTTATTATTATACCTTTTTAATTTTTAACTTTATAATATATTATTTAATTTTTTTATATCCTAGAATATTATTAAATCTTCTTAAGGCGGTTTATTTTACGGTATTTCGTTTTATACTTTATTAAGAAGCCGGGCTTATAATAGATTACGGGGTTTATTATTAATATAACCTCCTTAATTATATTTTAAAGGATTTAAATAACCTTTTAAAGTATATCGATTACTTATTAATTTAATAATTTACCCTATAACCGGGGTAACCGGGTAATAAATTAAATCCTAAATATATTTATTAATATATTAATTTAGAGCTTCTTAAGGGGGTATTATAGGGCTTATAATAATTATAATTAAAGGATAATATAAATAAAACGGTAATTAGAATTATAATATACCTTATTAGCCCTCCTATATTTAAAAAGTAATTTAATTATTACCTAATAATAGATAATTAAATCAATAATAAAGGATAAAGTATTCTTTAACCTAATATAGGTATTTAGGGGTAATATTATTTCTAGGCTTTTAATACCTAAAAAGTCCTTAAAGTACAGGGCGCTATCCCGCGCGGTACCTTTATTCCCTAGGTCCTCTATAGTTTATAATAAGCTCTCGATATTAAAATTCTTTATAATAAAATATAAAGCGGTTAGGTCGGTTATTTTATAGGTACGGTAAATATCGGTAAAGGCCTTTAGGGTAATAAGCGGCTAATCCTTTAAAGGGTTATTATAAATATTATAAATATAGAGATTTTTTAATATATTAATAATATTAATTAAATTATATAAAATAATTAATATAATTAAATAGCTTATATAATTAATAAAGGAAATTTATAATTAATCTAATTATTTATTTATATAAAAAGTTATTCCGGTAATTTTATTTAATATTAGGAATTAAAGGGTAAAAACCGAGGCCTTTAAATTATAATTATTATATTCTTAGGGATTAATTTAAGGTTCTTAAATTATAATAATATTATATTTTAGGATTTTCAGGTTTTTAAAAAAGATTATTATTACCTTTTTTTAAAATTTATAAATATTATATTATAAAATATATAGAGTGGATATATTATTTATTATATATATAATAAATTAAAGGTAACCTATACTAATTTATCCTTTTCTTATATCTATATCCTACCCTTAAAGGAGGAATTTCGGGAATTATTAATCTTTCTTAATAAAGGCTTTACGGTAACCTTTATTATATTATATTTATTAAGAATTTTATTATATAAAATAGCGTCCGGGTCGGCCAGTAATTTTTATAATATTTTAAAATAATTATTATTATTATATTTCCTTTTTTACTTTTTTACCGATAATAGGTTATTATAAAGGTTTACCCCTAGGTTTAAGGTAATAATAAATTTATTATTAAGCTTAATATTAAATCGAGCTTAATAATTCATTTTAAATATTTAAAATATAGCCTTTTATATCGATTATTAGATATAGAAATTAAGGTTAATTTTAAATCTATTACCGGGGGGCCTATAGGTTATATTTAATTTAGATTCGGTAAAAAGGGATTCCGGGGGGGTAAAGATATTATTTATAATACCCTTTATAATATCTATTATAAAAATAGGGTTAAAGGGTATTTATAGGATAGCGTTTTAGGCTAATTCCTAGGTAATAATTCGGGCTATCTAATTTTAAATAATATCCTTAATAATTTATTATAAAGTAATATTATTAATAATCTACTTCCGGGTAGTATTATTAATTATCGATATATCCTGCGCTAGAGCGATTACCGATAGCAATAATAATAATAATCCGGGAATTAATTTAGGGGCCGGTTTTATAACTAGTTCCGTAGCCTATTTTATAGCCGGTTTAATAATTAGGGGTATTATAAATATTAAAGGTACTGGACCTCTAATAGGATTAATTATATTAATAATATTAATAATAGCTAGTTTAATAGCCGGTTTAATAATCGGCGGTATTAAAGATATTAAAGGTATTATATTTTTAATAGGGTTAATTATATTAATAATATTAATAATAGCCTATTTAATAGGTTATCTAATAAATAATATAGGGGTAGTGGTATTAGCCGGTATTATAATTAATATTATAGCCAGAATTAGGGCGGGTGCTATCGATATAAGCTAGAATTAGGGTTTATATTTTAGGGCGTTATTAATCCTAATAGCCTCGCGCTTTTAATAACTATAGTTATTATTTTAGGTAGGGTATTATTCTTTATAATTAATATATTTAAGGGTCTTAAAGGTAATAAGGGAAGAGCGGATAGGGTATTTCCTTATATTATAAAATTAAGTATAAAAGTTATAAATATTATATTTAGTAATATATTAAATAATAATATATCCGTATTTTTAATATTAAAGATATTATTTAACCTTATAGGATTTATTATATCGTTCGATAGTATATAATTTATTTATTTAAAGATAGCTAGAGATAATAAATTAATTTACCGGTTTAGGTTAATTAAATTCGATTATAATAAAGGAAATCGATTTAATAACCCCTTAATTAATTAATTAATTAGAGTAGGTAATTTTAATATTTTAAAGGATATTAACGTTTAATATTTATAATTATAATATTATATTTTAAGGCTTTTCCGGATAGAAAGAGTATATAAAAATTACGTAAATTATTACTTTATATATTAATATAATTATTTTAACTTTATATCCAATATATTTTATTTATTAATCGGTATATTCGATTAATAATTTAATTTATATTATAAAGGCTATATATACCTAGATATCTCCTAATTTAAGAAATATAGCGTTATTAATTTAAATATTATAAAAGGGCCGGGATTCTTCCGGGATAATAATATTATTAATTATAATTATATTAGTATCTAGGTCCCCTGGAGCTAGAACCTTAGGGGGCTCTATAGTACTTTAATAAATAGCTTAATTAATATAATTAATAAGGGCCTTAAGATTATTCTTTAAATTACCTTAGAGTTAAAATTTAATAATTTTCCCGTTATCCTTTATTAAATTATAAAATTTAATAATAATTTCCTTTTTATATATCCCTATAAAATATTTATAATATATTATTCCTTTAACTGATATTTATATTTAGACCGTCCTAATAGCGGGAAGAAGCTTTACGGTTCCTATTACTTTAATTTAAATTATTCCCGGGTAACTACCTTAGGGCCCGTTAATTTAAGGTTTATTACCCTAAAAGCGGTTACCTTAAACCGCTTCCGATATAGGTCGAAAGATCGTTATTTCGGTTATTTAAACGGTTCTTGCGAGGTCCGCGATTTACCGGGAATAGACCTTTTAGGTAATATTAATTTTATTTAAGTAAATCTCGAAAGCTTAGACCTTTATATTATAAAAGAATTTTATTAAGAATAATATAATAAAGGTAAAAAAGGGCTTTAAATAAGTTATCGGTATATTAAGGGCGCTATTTAAAATCGTTTCCTTAATTTTAATAATATCCTATAAATATTAAAGGTCTCCTATAAAGTTATAATAATATATTAAAATATTTTAGGTAATAATGCTTAAATTAGGCTATTATCTAGCTTTATCTTTAATTATAATATATTAAGACTGTTTAAATATAATAATTCCGATTATTAAAGGTCGCGCCGATACTATACCGAGGCTTAAATAAGCTCGGTAAATAGCGGTAATATTAGAAATCTAATAACCGAAATTATAGGTTAATCGAGGTCTATTTTTATAAATTATTTTTAAAAAATTTATCCTAGCTATTTATTATTATTTCCGAAGGCGGTTAAGAATAGTAGTATTAATCTGGATCTATATACTAGTCTAGATCCGATCCTACTACCACTAAATCCCTCTTTCTTTTCTTTATTATCTCAATTTATTATATTTAACTATATTATACCTATCGGAATATATTAAATTAATAATATCTCTTTAACCTTAATCGGTTATAAAATAAGATTATTAATTTAATAACCTCCCTCTTAAATTAAAAAGATTTATTATATATATAATATAAGAATTTAACGATTTAAGAATTAATTAATATATTAAAATCGTTAGAAATTAATTATATTTATATATATAATATAAATCTTAATTAATTTTTATAGAGTTAAAGACCTTAATAAAATATTTATACCTATAAATCTAAAATAACTTTAATAAAACGATTCTATTTTTATATATATAATATAATAATAGTAATTATTTTATTAAAAACCTTTCTAAAATTACTTTATTATAATTAATTTTTTTAAAAATATATCGCGAATTTAAATAAATTAAATTACCCCGCGGGTATAATTTAAAAAACCCTATAGGCTAAAAAATTACCTACTTAATATTATCTAATCCTAGATTTTAAAATCGTAAACGCTATAATTTCCTTCTAGGTACTTTAATTTTATTAAGTTAATACCTTTTACCTTTCCCCTTTATTTATTTTAATTATTATAAATTAATATTTAAAAAACTTTTCCTATTTATATTATATCTATTTTATTTTTATATTAACTTTTTACCTTATTATCTTTAATTATTTATAAATAGAATTATTAATATAGATAATAATTAATTACCATTATTCTAACTATAACCAGGTCGACGTATTATAATTACTATTAATATTATTAAAATAAATTAATAAGGTAAATTTTTACCTAATCTACCCCTCCCCCTATAATTATAAATTACTATCCCGGGCGAATTTCCGTATTTAATATTAATAAATTATAATTAAGTATTTAACTTTAGATAAAATATTATTATTAAAAGGAATATTACCTTAATTATTAAAATATTAAATAAAAATATTTAAAAGGATAAATAAGGATATATTAAAAAAAGCCTTATTAAAGAAGCTACCGCTTAAATAATTAAAGCTTATAATAAATAACAATCCGATTTATTAAAGAAAATATAAACTTATAAACTAACCTAATTAATTATATTATAAATATAAAATAAAGATAAAGTTAGATAATTCTTTAAATTTAAAGGTAAATGATGATGATGATGATGATGATGTAAGTCAATTTTACGTCCGACCGAAGGCCTGGCCTTATATAGACGTTATAGCTATGCTAGTTATTATGGTATACTGTGGCGGCGTCCCTGTGGTGCCTTTTTAGCGCTTTTATCTTATTAAGGCGCTCGGGCCGCTACCCTGTAGAATTTATCTATTATTATTTACCGCCCCGAAAAAGCTGTATAGGCCTTAAACGCGCTATTGCGTCTTTTGTTAAACCTGTTATCTGTTAATTATCTAGTTATGTATGTTATAGGATACGCTTTAATATATAATGATAAAAAGAAAAGGGGAGGGGAGGGAATGGTAAGGTATTAGATGTGATAACGGTTTAGGGTAATTATATGAGTAGTCCTAGGGTAAGTGGTATAGTGGTGTAGTGAAGTCCATTAGGAGGTGCCTTCGCGTCTTATAGTAAGTCGAGTACTGGCGGTTAGTTACGGGAGTTTGGTTATAGCGACCGGAATTAGTTAGGTGGGTAATATTCTAGTATTAATTATATGAAAGAAGTGCGAGGGTGCTGGAAGGGGTATACTTAAAGGGAGTACCGAGGGAGGCTCTACGAAATATTCTATTTACGAAAATTTACCGATATATGACCGGTATAATATAATGTTACTATATAGCCTCTTTAATTATTAACTGACCGATCCGACGATCGACTGAATAATAGTAGGAGTTACCGGTAGCTTGCGGGGGTATATATAGTTATAATGGTAAGGGGGGCTGTTATCTAGCCTGGAGGGTCTATTATTTACCGCGATTTTAAGATGGGGGGGAGTCGTCCTTTAGGGGATTATCTGGGGGCTCCTTTGGGGGCTTCCTAGGGGGCGGTTCGTCCTCTACCTGCGCCCGAGTGAAGCGTCTTAGAAGACTTGTCCGAAGGAGGAAGATGGCTACTATTTTAACTCGTTTTGATTTTTATAGGTCCTGTGTGGAGGTGGGAGGTTGAGGGGCTGTCTAATCGGAGCTAGGTATCCCTTAGACCTCCTCCTTAAGCGCCTTATATTTCCCGTAGTCGAGTAGTACGTGTCGGACCGTTTGGCGGTTATTATAGCTGCATAGTGGTGAGTCGGTCTTCTGGATCGTTTATAGGTAGTCGCGTAGGCCGATTTTGCCGGTCCGGAATTGGAAGATAGTGGCTGATATAGTGCGTTTTATATCCTGGTATTGTAGTAAGGTAGCTTTCTCGGGCTGCGGGAGGTGGTGGTGCAGTACCCTTCTGTGAGGTGTACTTTCCTATTCGTCGGCCTAGCGTTGTGTAGTGGTTTTTTTGGCTAGTATACGCTGTGCGGCCATTATCGTGTAGGGGGCTTGGTTAGTAACGGGCTTTATCGGCCCCCGTGGGGTGTGCTGTACGCGGCCCCGAAGTACCTGTTGGGCCCTGGGGGTGCGCTGGACTGCAGGTGCCGCTGCTGGCACGGCTACCGGTGCGACCATTGTGGCGCCGGCGGCCCTAAGGGTGTCTACAGCTGTATCGTGCGCCAGGGTAGTTGTCGATAGGGTAGTAGTTGATAGGGAAGTAGTCGACGGGGTGGTTGGCGGTAGGGTAGCTGGCGCTGGAGCTGGCGCTGGAGCTGGCGCTGGAGTTGGCGCTGGGGCTGGCGCTGGAGCTGGCGCTGGAGCTGGTGTTGGAGCTGGCGCTGGAGCTGGCGTTGGAGCTGGTGCTGGAGCTGGCGGCGGTGGTGGTGGTGGTGGGTGTGCTGTGGTGGGGGGTCGTAGTGCGAAGGTGGCTGTAGTGTAAGTGTATCGGGCCTTTGTAGCGGCCGAGGGAGCTTCTGCCGCCTGCTTAGCTAGTTTATTAGCGCGCTCGTTGCCTGGGACTCCCGTATGGGCCGGGATCTAGTGGATGTTGACGTTGATACCCTGTTATTGTAGGGTGGTGAGTTGTCCGGAGATGCGTTGTAGTAGCCATTGTCCAGATTGCCGTTGCGGCCATGTAGAGGACGCGATAGCGGCCTGGTTATTGGTGAAGATGTCGACGCGGGTGAATTTCCGGTTCCGCAGCTGTAGGGTGACCTTGAGGGATATGTAGATGCCCTGGAGTTTGGCTAAGTAGATTGTAGATTGTATGAGGGTGCCTATGTATATTGTCTCCGATCTCTTAACCCTGGAAGTCGGTTGCCGTGGTTGGAAGGTCGCCGCTCCGACCCCGCCGTTATACCTATTGCCGTCCGTGTAGAATATTAATGATTTGGACTTGAAGGTCTTTAGTATGTATTTATAATGGGCCTTATTGGCTTTCTCTCCTTTTGGAATGATTATCATAACCTGTTTCCATTATGGTAGAATAATGAAAGGGATAATGATTTTAAGCGGTGGCTGTATCTTGTGGTATTACTAGTAGTATTCGATAAGGTGTGTAAGGGGGGATTTCCAGTGGGCTTTCCGCATTATGTCGGATATCGACGTACTGTAGTGCGCTGTTAGGGGGTTCGACTGCAGCTGGAGGTAGGCTATATAGTTAGCTTAAAGGAACTGTTATTTAATAGGGAGCATGTGTATTTTAATATATATCGCTAGGAGTGTTGTGGATTAAAGGTTTCCCGTGATTATTAATAGAGTTTCTTGCTGTAGCCTCCGCAGCGCCGTTAGGTATTATTTTGTTAGGCCCTCCCTTAGGGCCCTGATATAAGGTTAGTATTATACCGTGCTATAGTATATGATTTACGGTATTATTATCGCCTGGTAGAGTTGCTAAAATTGGAGGGTGTTGTATCCCTATTTTACGCTGGAGATAGCCTTTAGTACTATGATCGATTTTCGAACTTTTTGCGTAATTTTGTGAATATGGTGGTGCTAGGTGAGGCCTAGATCGAATTAGATGTTTAGGTGCTGTAGCTTTTGGGTTGGCTCGATCGGTGTAGTTTTAGGGAGCTATAGGTATTCCGTTAGCGGTATCCTATTAGGGCTAAGTATTTATTGTGGTGTGGTTGCGGTCTGATTAGGTATACCTACCCCTGTAGGTGCCCTTTATATTGGTATGTTTTTATTGGGTGTATAGGGGGCTTGGGCCCTCTTGGTGTGGAAATGTATTAATTTGTACTTCTATGGTATAAAGATATAGCCGTATTTTGTTACCTATATTGCAACTCTCTTATGTACCTTTTCTAGTATTTTGTAATTGGCCTCTGCCGACTTATTAATGATTAGAATGCCGGTATCGTTAACCTATGCAGTGGTAGTTGCTTTAGGGCTACCCTGGAGGGTCGCCCGGGAGTGGCTACCGTTACCGGTGCTAGTGCTGTCCTTAGGGCCGTCTATCCCTAGAGCGGCCCCTGAGGCCCTTGTGGCGGCTGCCGTACTAGCGCCTTTAGTGGGTGTTATAATCCCCTTCGCAGTAATTCCTTCCCTTAAGATCTCGTTGAGAAGGTTTGCGTTATAGAATAGCTATAGTAATGGCGATAGTGACGATCCTTAGGGGATACCGTAGTTCTGAAGGATTTAGTTAGATTCCTTTTTGGGGAGCTTGAGCTTGGTGCGGCGATCCCTTAGCTAGTTATTAATCTATTGGACGATAGGCCTGGGTAGGCCTCTTCTGGCTAGGTAGTTGACGAGTTTATTATGGTCTACGTTATCGAAAGTCCCTAATATATCCAGTATTAATAGGGTAATTATTAGATATTTCCCTTTATCGGCTGCTCCATATACTATATAGATGCGTTCTAGTAGCATATATATTATGTATTCTATAGATTTTGTCTTACGAGTTCCGATATAGTCCTATGGTAATAAAGAATAGTGCTTGATGTAGTAATTAATATACTCGGTTAATGCTAATTCTAGGGCTTTACCGATCGTTTTTAGAAGGGTGATCGGTTTGAAAGATTTCGCGGTGTTATAAATGGCTTTATTAGGCTTTTTAAGGATTATTATGACGGAGTCCTTAAAGGGGTAGAGGCCTTAAAAAAGGTAGTAGTTGAAGAGCGGGTATAGTAGAGGTATTAGAAGGTTTATTGAGATGTAAAGGATATAATTGGGGACCTTAGAGGGTCCTAGGGCCTTGTATAGCTATGGCTTGAGAATAGCCTATATAACTTTATTTCGAGTAAGGGGTGGGTAGGGGATAAAGTCCTAATATTCGATTTTCGGTGGGGGAGAGGGTAGTTTATCTGGCGATAGGGGAAAGAATGCTTTATTAAGTATGTTTACTTTTCCCTTGAATGTAGTTTATTTATTGATAGTGGGAGTGACGTTCTATTTTTAGATGCCCTGGCTAAAGGATTTAGATATTTTAATTAGCCCCTATATGCCCTTCGGCCCTTTGGTACAGGCTTTATTTACCTTTTTTTACTAGGCCTTAGTTAGCGCCTCCTTCACTACTATACTCTTCTAATTTTTGGCTTTATAGTATGTTATTCAATCTTTCGGTACCTTGGAGCGTTATTAAATCTTCCTAAGGCGGTTTGCCTTACGGTACTTCGTTTTATATTTTATTAAGAAGCCGGGCCTATAGTAAACCACGGGGTCTGTTACCGGCACGACTTCCTTGATTATGTCTTAAAGGGTTTAAACGATCTCCTGGAGCGTGTCGATTATTTGCTGGTTTGATGGCCTACCCTGCAGCTGGGGTAGCCGGGTAGCGAGTCGAGTCCTGAATACGTCCACCGGTGTATTGGCCTAGAATTTCCTGGGGGGGCGTTGCGGGGCTTATAGTGGCTATAATTGGAAGATAGTATAGATAGGATGGTGGTCGGAGTCGTGGTATACCTTGTCGGCCCTCCTATATTCGAAAAGTAGTCTAGCTGTTACTCGGTAGTAGATAGCTAGGTTGATGGTGGAGGATGAGGTATTCTTTAGCCTGGTATAGGTACCCGGGGGCAGTATTACCTCCAGGCTTTCGATGCCTAGGAAGTCCCTAAGGTACGGGGTACCGTCCTGCGCGGTGCCCTTGTCCCCTAGGTCCTCTATAGTCCATAATAGGCTTTTGATATTAAAGTCCCCTATAATAAAATATAAGGCGGTTAGGTTAGTTACCCTATAGGTACGGTAGGTATCGGCGAGGGCTTTTAGGGTAATAAGCGGCCGGTCCCTTAGGGGGTTATTATAGATGTTATAAATATAGAGATTTTTTGGTATATTAATAGTATTAACTAGGTTGTATGAGATGGTTAGTGTAGCTAGGTGGCTTGTATAATTGGTAAAGGAAATTCGTGATTAGTTTAGCCGCTTGTTTATATAAAAGGCTATTCCGGTGATTTTGTTTAATATCGGGAATTAGAGGGTAAAAACCGAGGCCTTTGGGTTATAGTTATTATATTCTTGGGGGTTAATCCAGGGTTTTTGGATCGCGATAATGTTATATTCTAGGATTTTCGGGTCTTTAAAAAAGGTCGCTATTACCTTTTTTTAGGACTTGTGGACGTTATATTATAAGATATGTAGAGTGGGCGTGTTACTTATTATGTATGTAGTAAGTTAGAGGTAACCTGCGCCGGTTTATCCTCTTCTTGTATCTATGTCCTACCCCTAAAGGAGGAGTTTTAGGAGTTATTGGTCTTTCTCGGTAGGGGCTTTATGGCGGCCTTTACTATGCTATACTTATTAGGAGTTTTGTTGTATAAGATAGCGTCCGGGTCGGCCGGTGGTTTTTATGGCGTTTCGGGGTAGCTGTCGCTATCGTATTTCCTTTTTTGCTTTTTCGCCGGTAATAGGCTATTGTAGAGGTTTATCCCTAGGCTCGAGGTGGCGGTAAGTTCGTTATCGAGCTCGGTGCTAAGTCGTACTTAGTGGTTCGCTTTAAATGTTTAGAATATGGCCTTCCGTATCGGTTATTAAGTGCGGAAGTTAAGGTCGACTTTGAGTCTATTACTAGGGGGCTTATAGGTTGTGTCCGGTTCGGATTCGGTGGAGGGGGACTCCGGGGGGGCGAAGATATCGTTCGTGACGCCCTCTATGATATCTATTGTGAAAATGGGGTTGGAGGGTGTCTGCAGGGTAGCGTTCTGGGCTGGTTCCTGGGTAGCGGCTCGGGCTGTCTGGTCCTGGGTAGCGTCCTTGATGGTCTACTGTAGGGTAATGTTGCTGGTAATCTGCTCTAGGGTAGTAGCCTTAGTTATTAGTATATCTAATGCCGGTACGGTTACCGGTACCGGTGGTGGTAGTGGTCTAGGGGCTGGCTTAGGGGCCGGTTCTATAGCTAGTCTAATGGTTTAGGGTATTAAGGGTATTAAAGGTGCTAGACCTTCGGGTACTAATGGCGTTAGGCTTTCGGGGGGGTTAATAGAGTTAGTGGTATTAATAGTGGCCGGTCTAGTAGGTTATCTAGTAGGTAATGTAGGGGTAGCGGTATTGGTCGGTACTGTGGTGGGTGCTAGGGCGGGTACCGGGGCGGGTGTTAGGGCGGGTGCTATCGATATAGGCTAGAATTGGGGTTTATATTTTAGGGCGTCGTTAACCCTGATAGCTTCGTGCTTCTGGTGGCTATAGCTATTATTCTAAGTAGGGTGCTGCCCCTTATAGTTAATGTATTTAGGGGTCTTAGGGATAACGGGGGAAGAGTGGACAGGGTACTTCCTTATATTGTAGGACTGGGTGTAGAAGCCGCAAACGTTGTGTTCGGTAGCGCACTGGGTAATAATATATCCATATTTTTGGTATTGGAGATATTACTTAACCTTGTAGGATTTATTATATCGTTTAACGGTGTATAATTTATTCGATTAAAGATAGCCGGAGACGATAAATCGATTCGCTGGCTTAGGCTAGTTAAATTCGATTACGATAAAGGAAATCGGTTTAATAGCCTCTCGGCTGGTTAATTAACCGGAATAGGTAATTTTAATATCCTAAAAGATATTAGCGTTTAGTGTCTATAATTATAATATTATATCTTAAGGCTTTTCCGGATAGAAAGAGTATATAGGAATCGCGTAAATTATTATTCTATATATTAGTATAATTATTTTGGCCTTATATTTAATATACTTTACCTACTAATCGGTATATTTAATTAATAGTTTGGCTTACGCTACAAAGGCTATATACACCTAGATATCTCCTAATTTAAAAAATATAATATTATTGACTTAAATATTGTGGAAGGGCCGGGGCTTTTTTAGGGTAATGGTACTATTAGTTATAACTATATCGGTATCTAGGTCCCCTAGAGCTGGAACCCTAGGGGGCTCTATAGCGCCTTAATAGATAGCCTAATTAATATAATTAATAAAGGCCTTAGGATTATTTTTTAAATTACCTTAGAGCTAAGACTTAATAACCTTTCTATCGTCCTTTACCGAATTATAAAGTTTAATAATAATTTCCCTCTTATACGTCCCTGTAAGGTATTTATAATATATTGTTCCTTCGGCCGATATCTATATTTAGACTATCTTAGTGGCGGGAGGAGGCTTTGCGGCTCCCGTTACCCTAGCCTAAGTTACTCCCGGGTAGTTATCCTGGGGCCCGTTAGCCTAGGGTTTATTACCCTAGAGGCGGTTACCCTAAACCGCCTCTAATGTAGGTTGAAAGATTATCGTTTTGGCCGCCTAAATAGTTTTTATAAGGTCCGCGATTTATCGGGAGTGGACTTTCTAGGTAGCGCTAATTTTATTTAGGTGGGTCTTAAAAGTTTAGATCCCTGTATTGTAAGAGAATTTCGTTAGGAACGATACGATGGAGGCGAGAAAGGGCTTTAGACGGGCTGCCGGCACGTTAGGGGTACCGTTCGAAGTCGCTTCCTTAATTTTAATAGCGTCCTATAGGCGCTAGAGGTCTCTTATAAGGTTATAGTAATATACTGAGATACTTTAGGTAGTAATACCTAAGCTAGGCTATTACCCGGCTTTATCTTTGGCCATAGTATACTAAGACCGCCTAAATATAACGATTCCGACTATTAGAGGTCGCGCTAACGCCGTACTGAGGCCTAAGTAGGCTCGGTAGATAGCGGTGACGTTAGAGATCTAATGATTAAAATTGTAGGTTAATCGAGGTCTGTTTTCGTAAGTTATTTCTAAAAATTTGTCCTGGCTATTTATTATTGTTTTTTTCAAATTTAAAGGTAAATAATATAATCTTAATAATAATAAAATATCTATATTTTATTTAAATAAAAGATAGATAATTCTTAAAACTAAGCTTAATTCTATTAATATTAAAATAGATTAATTCCTTTTAAGATTTTAAGAAAGCTAAAATAAAAATATAAAATTATCTATAAAATATAATAATTATAATTAATATAGCTAATATAACTTTAAAAATATTATCCGCGAAAACCTAATATAACGTTAAAGGCTTAATAACCTTAAAACCTTTTATTTTTTAATACCCTATATATAATATATTAATAATAATATATTTAATAAAGATTTAATTTTTAATCCTTAATCTAAAGGAATTTATTTAATATCCGTTAAATAATTAATAATATATTTAAATTTAAAAGGCCTTTATAATAATTTTAATAATATTAATAAAATTTAAAATAATCTCTCCGCGGAATTACCCTATCCTTAATAACCTTATTAATAAATTTATTTAATATTACCTTTATAATTAATATAATCTCTATATTAAATCCTTAATATAAAATTTTAATAACCGCCTTATTTCTAATTATAAATTAGCTAGCCGTTCTTTCCTTAAATAATACTATCTTAGATATATATAAATATATCTTAATTATATCTAATCTAAATACCTATTTTATAAACCTATATATTAATTAGATATTATAAAATAAGATATTAATAACCTATTTATTTCCCTATATTATTTAATATAAGAAATTAATATAATTAATTATATTATAGATTAATAAATAACCTATTCTATAAACCTTCTTCGGCTTTCCTATATAAATATTCCTATTTATTTATATAATATTATAAACCTTATTTAATTAATTAATAACTTTATTAACCTCCCTACTAACCTTTTTATTAATTAATTTATCTATAGAGTATACCGGATAATTATTTTAATTATTTAATATATTAAAAAATAATTAAAATTAAATAAAATAATATTAATATTTTGAACCCTAATTATCCTAATCTTATAAATTAAAAATTAATCTAAAAAGGTAAAACTATAATTTTTATAAATATCTTTACTTTTTCCTCCCATATTACCTCGTTTATTAAAGGTAATAATTATAAAAATATAATAATTTAAATTTTAGCTATATTCTAAATACTTTTAAGAGGTAAAATTTTAATCTAATAAAATAATAAAATTTTAAACTTTAATAAAATAACCTTAAAGTCTAAAGGATTTTAATATATTATAAATATCTTAAATAATTACTTTAAACTAGATAATACTATAATAATTAGAAAATCTTAAAAAATATATTTAAAATATAAAGATATTATTAATAATATAGATATATTTAAGAGATTCTTTAATTAATAAATTAAGCTTATAAGAATTATAAAATTATTAATTCTAAATAATAATAATACCCTTAATATTTTAAAATAAACCTATAATTAAATTAATAAAAAAATCTAATAATTTCTTTTTCTTCCTTATAAAATTAATATTATTATTTTATATATAATTAAAATAAGCGAAATATAAAATACTTTATATTTATATATAAAGAAGATAATTAAATCTAAAATAAAATAAAGATAAGATAAGGATTATTATAAACTTAAACCTAATAAAAATACCTCCTATAAATATAACGCTAAAATTAAATAAAAAAAAGAAAAGAATAATCGATATTAAGAGAAGGTTTAAATATATTCCTTTAATAATTCCTATAAAAAGGAATCTTTTAATAAACCTAATTAACCCTCCGGAAAAAATAAAGACTTTAAATTTAATAAGAAGGATTTTAATAAAAAAGTCAATTTTACCTAAATTAATTTATTTAATTTAGACCGTTTAAAAGCGAATAATAATAATAATATTAAGGATTTTAATAATTTAAACGATTCTATTTAAAAATTTTATTATTATTAAATAATATATAATTAGAATTTTATTTATAAGAAATATTATAAAGATAACTTTTTTAATCTAGAATAGTAACGTTTATATTAGAAGAAATATAATAAAATAAAGAAAAAGCCTCCGTCTCCTCCCCTATTTCCTAAACGTCGTACTTATTATTATTATATATATATCTTTATATTTAGGAACCTTATATTTAAATATATTTATAATTATAATAAGGTTTATAATTTTAAATAAATTCTATTTAAAGATTAATAAAGATCGGATTATAATAATAATATTATATATTTTATAAATATTAATAAATATAAAGTAAATAATATAATCCTAATTTATAATTAAATTATTAATAAATCTTTTAATAAAATTATTAGATATTTATATTTAAAGGTTCCCGCTTATACTTTATTATAGGATCTTTATTTAATATTTATTTATTTTAATATTAATATTAGACCGAGCTTAGTAGGAAAATAATTTTTTAAAGGCTTAAAATATACTATTAAAAAATAGATTATTAAAATTAAATTAATTATTTATAAAAAGATTATTCTTATTAAATAAATAATATTTATTATCTATATTAAAGGATTTAATAATAATCAATAACCGACCCTTTAAAAGATTATTAAAAGTAGATAGGTAATAAATAACCTCGAATTAAATATTTTATTAAATAATAATATATTTAAGCTATTTAGAATTATAATTAATTACTTTAATAATATTATATCTTTTCCTAAATATAAATTTATTACGATTTTCGAAATAATTCTTAAAAATTAACTATATATATATAAAGTAACGATAAAAAAGAAAATAATACTTTTACCTAAAGAATCTACTTTTATAATAATTAAGTTTAAATCTTTACTTTATAGATAAGACTTTTATTTTATTTTAAAAAATAATAATATAGTTAATATTTTTATAAATAAAGATTTAATAAGAATAATAATAATCTAGAATAAAATAAATAAATAAATTACAATTAATAAGAAAATAAAGGTTAATTAAATTTATAAAAATAATAATATAGGTTATCTTAAAAATATTTAAAAAAGAGGTTTTAAATTACTCGCTATTATAATAAGAGTCGTAATAAGAATCTAAACGGCTACTCCTAAGGTAATTAGGTCTATATTAATTATTAACCTTATAACCACTATAAAAATAAATATAAATAATATATTTATTCCTATTATTTTTAAAATATAACCTTAAATTAATTTAAATATAAAGTTTATATTAATTCTAGAATTTATAAATATCGTAAAGGATAATCCTTTATTTATATTAATATCGCCTTCCTTAAATAATAATATTAATATACCCTTATTTAATTAAATCTTTAATTTAATAACGGATTTATTAAATAATATAGGATTATCTATTCCTAATAATATTTATATTCTAATATTTAATAAACCTAAAATTAAGGAATCCTATTTAACCCTAGGAATTAAGAAATTTAAAAATATCCTAGAAATTATTATAAAAGAAGGAGTCTATATTTATATTAATAACTATTTATATATAAATAAGCTTATAAAGGTAATCGATAATTACCTTAATATATAGAAAGATAAAGGAATTATTAATATTCTTAAAAAGGATTAAATAAAAATCCCTTTAATTAAAGGTTAATAAAACAAAGAATTTAATAATTAAAGTTATTTATTAAATAATAAAGATAAAGTAATATTTAATCAGGCTTATTAAAAAAAGACTAAGACTTAAGTCAGTGACTAAAGACTAAATTTAGTCAGTGACTAAACTCTAACTAAACTCACTATACTGACTAAATTTAGTCGACTAAATTTAATTAGTTTATTTTTTAATCGACTAAAGTTAATATAGTGATTAAGACTAAGACTAAAGGGGTGAGTTTTTAGTCGATTAATTAGTCACTTTTTAGTCATTTATAATATAATTTAATGGATTTTTTAATATTAATTTTTAAATTTTAATTATAATTTTAATTATAATTTTAAAATTATTTAAATATTTTATAAATTTAAAAAAATATATTAAATATATTTCTATAAATTATTTATTTATATTTATAATATATATATATATATATATTTTATATATATTATTATTTATTTATTACGATTTTATTATAATAATTATTTTAATTATATATTATATTTTATTAAGTAATTAAAATAATAATAAAAGGGTTATATTATTAAATTTAAACCATTAAATAATATAACAACTTTTAATAAGATTAATTATAATTATTATATTTGATATATAAAATATATTCTTAAAATTATTTATTTTAAAATTTAATTCGACTTTATCTTTATAAAGATTTTAACAATCTTTTATATTTTAATATATATAATAGATAATAATATAAGGTTTATAGTATTAAATAGATATTTTTAAGCTATATTTAAATCCTAATATATATTATAAATATATATTTTATTTTAAAAACCTACTTTCGATCTAATTCGACTTTATCTTTATAAAGATTTTAATAATCTTTTATATTTTAATATATATAATAGGTAATAGTATAAGGTTTATAGTATTAAATAAAGAACTTTAAGCTATATTTAACATTTTAAATATACTATTAATATTAATTTTATTTATTTTTTTAAATTAATTCTTTTAAAATAATATTTTATAAAACCTCACTTTTAAAATTTAAAATTATAATATATTAATCTATTAAACGCTAAACCTCCTTCCATAAATCCAACCAGTCTAAATTATACCAAATCCAGGGTAATAAATCCTCTAAATAAGCCCCTTTACCCCTTTCCTTTTTATCTTTATATTTAAAATAATCGTTAACTAAAGAATATAACGTTAAATATAAATAAGGCTATATTATTTTAAAAATTCGAGCCATTTATTCCATAATTCTATAATGGTTAATATCCTCTTCCTTTAATTTATTTAAATAAATTAAATTCCCTCCTAACGTTAATAAATCGTTTAATTTAACGTATAAATTAAGCCTTTCAACTAGTAATTCGCTAGGCATAAAATCCTCTCGTAAATTCGAAAAGATATAAAATAAATATATTAAATATAACATCGGTTCGGTATCCTATAATTTAATTCTATTAATAAATATAATAAATGAAATTAATATAATAAATATAATAAATATAATAAATATAATAAATATAATAAATATAATAAATATAATAAATATAATAAATGTAATAAATATAATAAATATAATAAATATAATAAATATAATAAATAAAATTAATTTATATACTATTCGGCTGCATATAAAATCGGCTTTAGATTTTTATAAAGGGGGTATTCGTAAGTATAATCGGCCTTTATCTTTATATTACCGAATTTATAAAATTTATAAATAATAGGGAATAAATCCTTATTATAATAATTTTTAAATTCGGTTCGGCATAGCTTAGGTAGTAAATTATAATTAAATACGTTAAACTTCGAGTCGATTCGAATAATAATCGATAAATCGACGTTATCGACATTATAAGTGGAATAAATTAAGGGCATTTTATTTATTTAAAATGTTACCGTTAATAAATAAATAAATAAAGGTATAAAGGGTAATAAATAATTATTTAAAAAATTATTAAAGTTCTTTAAATAATAAAAAATAAAAAAGTATAAAGGTAGAGTATAATAGAGTGAAGTGGATATTGTATAATTTAATAAAATATTTTTAAGGGAAATCTACGTTTATATATATTAAAGTAAATTTAAAAATAGAATTTTATTAATAATTAAATTTAATAAAGTATAAACGTATTAAATTCATGCGTTTTATAATTTATTTTAAATAATATATAATATAAACGTATTAAATTTATACGTTTTATAATTTGTTTTAAATAATATATAGTATTAACGTATTAAATTTATACGTTTTATATATTGTTTTAAATAATATATAGTATAAACGTATTAAATTTATGCGTTTTATAATTTGTTTTAAATAATATATAGTATAAACATATTAAATTTATACGTTTTATATATTGTTTTAAATAATATATAGTATAAACGTATTAAATTTATGCGTTTTATA